>JASVEL010004490.1:0-150739 GCA_032618575.1 Nicotiana noctiflora | reverse complement strand
AAAACCCCATTTGTGCGTTCCTCTCAATTTGACCTAAAGTTCTCACTATCAACAGTGAGTTTTTCATTAATGTAGCCTCTTTCTCAATAGTTATTAATCAATTGTAATACACTGCAGGTCCTGTGCATATTTATTTCCAAGCAGATTCAAGCTTCATCTTTTTCTCTTTTTTAGCCATTTCAACAAGGATTAGAGAAATTAATTAAGAAAAATAATTTTTTTTTTCACCCCATAAAATTAAAGAAAAAGGTGTAGAATTAGGGTCAAATTTTAGGAATACAAGGTAGTAAGCCTCGCTAATTTGCTCATGCATTCTATAAGTGACTTCTTGGGTTTTTATGGTTAGTCTAACTAATTTGAATTGAGAAAAAATATATTAAATTGATTTATAAAACAATGCATTCTATAAGTGACTTCTTGGTTTTTCTGCTGCCTCCATATCTTGGAGGTGCATTAATCCGTCCTTCATTTGTAAACTTCAAATTTGCATTTTCTAACTATCTGAGAACTTGATAATAGTTTTAAATCGTGTGCACACTTTAAAGTTCAGATATCCCAGTTGGACAACAACTACTACTGAACGGTATAATCTGCCTTATTGAAAATCGATAAATCGAATCGATAAGCCTCCAAAATCGATAAATCGAAATCGAAAAAATCAAAACCTTATTGAAACGATAATGATAAGAATATGTACAAATCGATAATCGATAAGTAATTATCGATAAGGGTCAAAATCGAATCGACAAATCGATTACACACCCCTACGTACAAGTGCATTTATAGTAAAAAAATGCAAAAGCAAGGGCAAAATGAAACTGCTAGTCTTTCCATTACAAGTACAAGAATACGATGGGAATTATAGATAAGAATCCTGGTTTTTCCAAAGAGACCCTCAGAATAAATGTAATTCGAAGAGACACACACGCGATGACGGAGAGGAGCTTAGCTTTCCTTTATGTATAATAGTAATATGGAGAGAGAAGCATTAACTTTGAAGAGTTGCACGAATTCAAATTCTTGAAATTTCTAAAATTTGTGAAGAATAATATATGTAAGTGTCTAAAACATCTAAATGGAAAGGTTCCCACAAAAAATTTAGGACTAAGAAACAAGATAATGGAAATCTACAGAAGTACAAATAGCATCTACTGTTCCATAGAGTGCCCAAACAATTTTCTTTAGTGTCAAAAACAAACAACTAATCTAGTTAAATCTTGGAGGAGAAACTGTCTAGAATGCCCTGTACGATTTCAGTGTTACCAGAGGGATAATCACCATTGGTTCGAGTAAAAACAGAATGAAAACGGTTTTGTTTACCAATCCAGATGTTCTGAATGTAATTTTTTTCCCAAATGTTTGATAACATCACCGTACAAAATGAGGACTTAATTCCTTCTCAATGAGAACTAAAACCAAATCCTGAATAAATGTGAACGAAAAACTGTGTAATTATTACATGTAAAGTCCTTCTGGGACTCCCTCTTTCTTCTTGAACATGACCTTATCTTTCGCCTTCTTGAAATCTGCATGAGTCACCTGTAGAGAACAGAAAGATTCAGTCAACATCTATTGCAAAAGGAAAACAACTATTGGCTGAAGTTTTTCTGCCAAGCCAGCATGATTTTTGCCACCATCTAGGGGACATGAACAGGATCAGCCACTCAGGAAGCTTCACATTATATAGTTCCAAGAATACTTTGTTTTTGCCCCGTTGTAAAGAAAACTAATAGTTCATCAGACTATAGGTAGAAATTGTATGTTCCGCATCTATTTTACGTATTCAGACACATTGCTAACGTAAAGATCCACATTCCAAGTTTCGATAATTAAATTCTTCAACAAGTCAAAATTTTCTCAAGAGCCCAAGTTAAAGAATAAGTATAACATCCTTCCTCATTAAACATAATTCACAAGAGTCAACCCCACACATGAAAGAAGACATGGACTTGCTCAATTTCCGCAGTTCAGCATTTGGGTGCAAATAAAGGCAAATTCAATTTTGAATTTTGAGGTCTTACCTTCATACGCCGTTCTCTTAGAGCGAGCAATCCAGCTTCAGTACATATTGCCTTGATATCAGCTCCAGAAAACTCATCCTTGGTCATAACAAATTCTTCAAGGTTTACATCATCAGCCAAAGTCATCCTTGCTGTGTGTATCTGAATATCCCAAAATAAGAGTTTTCTTGTCAGCAAAGAGGCGGCTAACCAAGATGCATCACTCAAAATAATTTTTGCTAACATCATGACAACAGACCTGGAAAATACGCCTCCTTGTTTTAATATCAGGAAGAGGGAACTCAATCTTCCTGTCTATTCTGCCAGGTCGCAGCAGGGCAGGATCAAGACTTTCGATTTTATTTGTAGCAAGAATCACCTTAACATCTCCTCTGGAATCAAAACCATCTAGCTGGTTCAACAATTCTAACATAGTCCTCTGAATCTCACGTTCACCACCAGAGTGTGCATCATACCTGCAGATGAAGACATTAGTTAACAATCCACAACATTCCAATATTTATGTTACTGATGCCAGAATCAAACCTCTTGGTACCAACTGCATCAATCTCATCAATGAAGACAATAGACGGAGAGAGATCATCAGCAACTCTGAAGAGCTCCCTGACCAATTTAGGCCCATCTCCCAAGTATTTCTGAATCAGTTCACTTCCGACAACACGCAAGAAAGTTGCTGAAGTGGAGTTTGCTACTGCCTGAACAAATATAATTAACATAGCTCAGATTTTATCGCTTATATGCCGACAAAGACATTAGTACTCTGACAGCAAATAATTAACACTCAACAAAGATCATACCACCTCTGGTCCATTTAAATATTTTTTAGGCATTCAAATTTGGTCCGAAATAAGTGTTATTATAGGATACCAAGAATGCATTTGCTATTATTCCAAATCTACCCTTGCTCCAGCAGATGATCTAGAAATTTGGAAAAGAGACGAATTTGAAGTGACATAAAGGATACCTTTGTCAAAAACCCCTTAATATTAATACTATTATATGGTTTTCTTCATGGGAGCACCAAAACATTAAACGACATTTAAAACTGATAGGAGGTAGTAACTGCTAGCACTTGTTACACGGACATAAATAGATAGCATGACATCTGGACGGACTACTGGCAGCCAGACACGAAAAATACATCCAACAAACCAATCATTCCGAAAATTCAAAGACACAGCATGACATGTCAAACAGGCTAACGGCAACCAAACTCAAAAAATGCATACAACAAAAAAAGATTTTCCTCAAAGCTCTAAGAGGAATTTCCATGCAGCCACGCCACAGCTCTAGAAATGAACTTGCCAAATACCATCAAAGTAGATATTGTATGTTGAATTTCAAGTGACTCTACATGCCATGACATGTGCAAATCTTATCCAAATAGAGAATACAATTAAACTCGTCCCAAAGAATCTTCTCGTTAGAAGATGAATCTATTTAGGAAAAATCCGTTGACTTTGTTCATATGTATTTTGCTATTAACTTGGCCCTTTAGCAAATCACCAACTTTCTATCTGATAACACTTTTCATGTCATTTATCATAATTTCCTTTTCTTAAAGAAAGTATTTGTAGATCCATTATACACAAGGAAATTTCACAAACCTTTGCAAGCAAGGTTTTGCCAGTCCCAGGCTCTCCATAGAGAATGACCCCTTTAGGAGGTTTTATACCAATGTCTTCATACAGCTCAGGGTGAGTCAACGGAAGCTCAACAGCTTCTTTGATCTCCTGAATCTGAGCATCCAATCCACCAATATCAGCATAGGATTCCAAAGGAGCTTTCTCAACCTTCATGACAGACACCATCGGATCAACATCGTCTTGTAGAAGACCAACAACTGATAGAACCTGAATGAGAGAGAACATACATAAGTCAAAAGATCCACCCTCAAATTTACACAATTTTTCTTTAAAAAAAATAGAGGAAGAAGAGGAATATATTTTCTGAGAAACTACTGCTAGAAAGAAGAGAAATCATACATAAGTTAAAATGATCCAGCCTCGAACTTAGGCACTTTTCTGGAAAAAAAATAAAGAAGAGGGAGAGATTTGTTGAGAAGTTACTGCTAGAAAGAAGACATAAAATGTTTGATAACGCATGGAATTAAGAAAATGGAGGCATTAATTTCGAGACTCATTAACCCATGAGACATAGTGAATCAATTAGCCACAGGAATTATTCCAACAACCAAGGCATTTCAAACTAAACCAAAAAAAAAAGAAACTGATAGTCAAATTGGAAGCTTTTTATTATCTCAAGTACCATGGCATAAATATTCTCAGAAAGCATCAAAATCTGGGTAATAGAAATTGTTAATTCAAGACTTATCGAAAGAAAAAAAAATGTTAATTCAAAAGGATATCACAAACTCCAGATATCTTCAGTTTTTTCATAACATGCTATAATGTCAATTCAAAGGGATATTAGATTCTGGATTGACAGTTCTTGTGGCAGAGGATGTTTAAATGGTAATTTGGCTGGACCATACATTACAAACATTGGAGAGGTTGATCCTCCGAAGCAGTAAAGCAAATCAAAGCAATCACATCGCACTTTCTTCAAACACTTCGAAAGCAGCTAAAATGATAGCTGCCTGACCGTATAGTTCAATGGCACTTTAAGTAGGTTCTCATGTACACAACCTAACGTAGAAAGCTTCTGGAACTAATAGAGCATATCTGCTGCATTAATAAGGTAAATTTGGGGGTTGGGGTGGGGTGTTTGGGAGGGGGGAGAAAGTGAGAACAAATGGGTTTAGGAGAGGAAAGGTAAATAAGTCTTGCTCCAGCACTGAAAAAGCTAATTAAATAGATCGATATTGTCAGAACCACTGCAAAATTCTACACAAGATCTACAAGCGTACAGCAATCAAAAATACATGGACACTTCGAAACTGCTAAGCTAAAGCTTAATATCCCTAAGAAACTGAGTGGCTCCGTTGACAAATATGTGAATCTGGCTTCCACTAAATGGAGAACACATTATAATAACAAGAAATAAGGATCTTCGCAGAAACAACAATAACAATCCCAGTACAATCCATGGGAGGGTAGCTTGTACTCAAACTAGTGTTAAGCGAAAAACGCAAAAAAGCTCTAAGGTCCACCGGGGCTTTAAGTGCAAAATGCAAATAAAGCGTGGGCGTGGGCGTGGGCTTTCATGAAGAAAGGCGCAAATGGAGAAAAAATACAAATATGTATATGTAGTCCAATACTAATAAATTATAAGAACGAATAACAAATATATGGACAAAGAAATTGAAAAAATATTACGACAAAATAAACTATCAATTGTTTAGTGTCGCCTTTTCAAGATTATACTCATTCGCAAGGAAAAGTACGCCATAGAGCCTTGATGATCATACTGAAGCGCCTGTTAAGAGGTGAAGCGCTCAACAAATTTTGCGCCTTGCTTCAAGGCTTAAGCACACTTTAAGCGTGCCTTTGATAACACTGACACAGACTTTATTCCTACCTTTGATAACACTGACACAGACTTTATTCCTACCTTAGGTTGTTTCCGAGAGAGCCTCGCTCAGAAAAAGCATAGTCACAATTCTCAAAAATATTATGTACAACAAATATAAAGGCAGAGCGACCAAAGAGCACCAATCAAACTATTAGCTAGTTGCGGGGTGGGAATAAAACACCACTTAAAGGTTACAATGGAAAAAAACACCCCTTAACAAAGTAATCACTCCACCCAACAACAAATACACCTCAGTCCTAGACAAGTTGGGTTGGCTATATTAATCCTCGTTGACCATTTTTCTTCATTAAGTTCATCTCAGGCTAACATTCTTTCAAATAAAAACAAAAATCACTAGAAGTTCTCCAAATTTTCTATTGGCATAAAAATCATTTCAACCAACCAGTCTGAAAACCCTGAATTAGCCATGTTTAAATCCTGATGAAACTTTCAAGAATGTAAGTGTTCAATGCTCTGCACTATAGGATATATTTTTGGAGTTAAATGCACCAAAACCCTTACACTATCAACTCATAAATGGTAGAATCACAACTAAAAAAGATTAACAAGCACTATTAATAATTACTCATAAACCTAAATTTTGTGATTCCAAACACTAAAATCTGGAATTGATTCAAACACATTCAGCTTTTGCTCCATCGCCAAGTCCAAATCCAAGTCTTAACTTACTAAAAGCTCAAATGCCAAATTTTACCAATTACCTAGTTAGGGGTATATAACTAAACTGCACTCGAACTTACAAACTGTCATGTCTCACTTCACAAATCCTTAATCCGTCAATATCCATAGGAACGTATAACCATAGGTCACCTATTCCAAACCCTAAATAGGCAACGGCCAACGAAACACCACAATGTATTAAAAATAACATAATCAAGTACCTTATTATGCATCAGAATAGCACAACCAGGTTCCAGTTGGTCCTTATCCACAAAGGACAAGATCCCAACATAATACTCAGGCCCAACTGAAGAAGAAACTATGGCATGATTCTCATCAATAAGCTCCTCTAAATTGCCAACGCTCATCGGCGAGCCACGTAGATCATCAACCTTAGATCTATCCTCTTCAGTTTTCTCTTCCTGAGGTTTTAATCGTTCCTGGTTGGCCACGAATTCTTCTTCCATTAACAGGTAATCTTTGATCCGCTCGAGCTTTAGGAGCCGAAGCTTGCACTTTGTGAGTGGTGTAACGGTTGGTAGCCGAGCTGCAGCTTCGGAACCCTTCTGTTTCCGCTGCTTACGGCCGACTCGAGCCGGTGGAGCAGCCGGCTCGAACTTTTTCTCCTTCTTGTCCCCGTCGTTCTTCCGATCTCCGGGCAGTTGCCGGTTAAGTCCACCTGGAGTTCCCTGTCCCATTGAGCTGTAACTGTGAAGAAAGGGGGAAGAAAGCTTCAGAAATGGTTTTGGGAGTTTTGAGATTGTTTCTGTTACAAGAAATATACCATCAGACCGTGATTAATAGAGAGACGGGTACAAATATGGGAATCAATGGGCCGGAGTGGCCCATCAATATTTGGGTCCGGGTTAGGGGTTCTACTGGACGGTGCCTTTAGTAAGGTACAGGCCCAAGCAGTTTATTAAAAAATTAATCAATTCATTAAATATTAATAATATTAGCCAATTAGTTATTTGTGCCTTTTTTATTTTTTAGTGAGTATTATTAGAATAAATGGATCTTAAAGAGTTTGAATCTCAGTTTTGGAAATGTCAGTTAAAGAGCGTGAGTATAATTATTTAAACCAAAAAATAATTAAAATGATAAAAAAAATGTTAAATACAAAGAAATGTCAATGATTTACATTTTTCCACCTCCCCCTTCCCTATTTTTCTCTCTCCTATTCCCTTCTTCCAGTTATTATTTTTGCCCCATGTTAATACAAAACCCAACTACAATGCAGTCATTTCCACCATAAATTTTTCTCGTCGCCCCAGATTAAAAAACACGGCAAACTGATAACAATTTATGAAGAAAGTTGTTTTCTAAATCCCCTATTGTCGCCCAAATTCAAAAAAATTCCTAAATTAGTAACAATTTATGAAGAAAGTTCTTTTCTAAATCCCTCCGGCCTCATCCAGCTTATGAAGATGAGTTTTGTAGGAAATAGAGAAGGTGCATAAAGATCTCCGACGAGCCGTCTTCCGGTAGAGGAATCTTTAAAAACTTAGGGTGAGTTTCTAATGAGATGATTTTTTGAGCAGTTCCCGATCAATTATTTTTTGTAGGTGATTTGTGGTACTATAATGGAGTATTTGATGTGAAAAAACCTTTTAGGTGAAGGGTGTTTAGAGAGGAATTGTAGGTGGGCCAATTTTTAAGAGTTGAGTTGAGTTGAGTTGAAAAAAAAAAGTATAAAGTGATTATCAATAGAAAACAAGAGTTAGATATATTATTTCTCTCATTGTTTGTTTCATAACATTGTAATATTACTCAGTAGGCTGTTTTGAAGGTTGTGATAAATGTATGGTGAATTGCGGTGAATAAAGATGGTGAGTGAGTAGGAATGTCATGGTGGAATGAAAAAAGAAAAAATATAGTTTTTGAATAATATTAAAAAGTAAATTAAATAATAAAGAAAATCTGATGTGGATATTGATACGGCATCCACATCATGGCGTTTGAAGAACACATGCGGTTAGAGGATTTTAAATATTAATTTAAAATAATTATAAGTGTCTAGATGAAACCCCGTTGAGTATAAAGACTGGTATGACAAACGCAAAAAAGTACAAGTGTCTCTTAGGCCTCATTTCTTTTTTTAAAGATTAAAACGTCTGAATCTCAATACATATCTGAATATCAAGACGTGTATTAAGATTAAGACATCCGAATCTGAATACATATCTAAATATATTAAGATGTGTATCAAGATCTGAACACTAAAAATTAAGACTGTTTTATTTTTAACATCTGAATATATAAAATTTATCATTATTTGAAAATTAAAAAAACATAAAATTCAAATGAAATACTAACGAATCTAATATTCTATCAATAAAATATATATTTTTTATAATATGATAGTTGTTGGTGGTGATGGCTAACATGTGAATGCCGACTTGAGGTGGTGGTTGATGGTAGTTTTGGTTGACGATAGTGATTCGTGCTAGTAGCTAGTAGTGATTGGCAGGGGTGGCGATTATGATTGAGGTGGTGGTGGTGGTGGTGGTAGTTGTGATCGAGGAATGTGGAGGTGGGTGGTGGCAGATTTTAATGATGGGTAGTGCTGATTATGATTGTTGATGGTAATGGGGTGGTTAGTTGTGGTAGTTGAGGTGGATGAGTGTTTGATGGTGGATGGGAATGATGGTGGTCGGAGTGGTAGGGATTGTATAATGGAGGCTATGATTGAGGATGACGGTGACGTGGTGGTGGTGGTGGTTGAGTATGGTGATGGTGGTGGCAGTAGTTGATAATGGCAGGCGGTGGTGGTATTTAATAATAAATATGTGATAACATCTTAATGAAATTAAGTCTCAGTTATGATCTTAATCATACAGACCTATTCAGACCCGTTAAGTGGTTGTGAAATAAAAAAACACATTTAATGATTAATATCTGAATAATTAAGATTCAGAATTTAAAAACAAATGCACTTAATGTCTGAGATCTGAATGATTAAGATTCAGACCTCTATTAAGTGCAAACAAATGAGGCCTTAGGCTTTTCTGCCCTTAAAAATATGAAAAAAGATCTTTGTGTGTGATTCTGGAGAAAAAAAACCTTATTTATTTGAATTTTTAATTTTTCTATGTGCTTGATTAGTTCTGGTAAGTTTATAATTAATGGCTAGAGGTTGGTAAGTCTATGACCACCAATTTATTTAGATAAAATAAGTAACAGGACATGGGCTAATAAGGAAGATGAATTAGATTTTTGAAGCAATTAATTTGTTGAGAGGGTTTGGCTAAAATTAATAATGATATGGATCTTCATATTTGCATGAGAGCTAGCCCAAAGTTAGTAAATCAAAATCAGGCTCATTCCTTCTGTAACCGAGTAATTAATTATTATACTTAGTCCAAAAGGCTAAATTAAATTTTCTTCCACAAAGATATTCTCTCATAACTTTTAATCTTACAATAATCTCAAATTAGCTCTAGGAAAGTAATTCATGAACAATCGTACCTTGCTTTAGGCGTGATTAATAATAAATCATAGTGACTATGGGTATAGTTCCAGTGGCATAATTATGATGCATAAATTCCAACTCAAGTGTGCGTTCATCTGGCTTGACCACAACTTTAAATAATTAAAATAAATATATTGTGAACCACGGGTAATTTTCACGTGGCATGATTTGCGATATGAACAAAAACGACAAGTGCGCGACACCGTGACTTGTTCAAATAAATTTCATAATTATTTTAAAATAATTAAAAGTAGTAGAGAAGCGGTAATGTATAAAATGTTTCGAACATATAATAATTCATATATTTGAGCCAGATATTAATTGTTTAGTGATCGTGCTAAAATCATAAAACTCAGGAGTGCCTCACATATTCTCCCGAGTTATCAAAATTTCATACCAGGTCTTCTGTGTCCACGAACCATAAATAGAGTCAATTTTCTCAATTTGGAATTTTAAAATAAATCTGTAACTTGGTACACCATAATAATTATTCTAGGTGGCAACTCTAATTAAATAAATTATTTTATTTCGAACAATATCACTTTAATTAGGAAAATTCAATCTTCAGAAAAAAGAGGTGTGATAACGACCCAAAATTTCAACATCGGGGTCATGATGGCGCCTGACATCTACTTGCTAAGCAAGACGACGTGAGCAGAGTATTTACTAATTTTTAATATTTTATGACAAAATATTAACAATGAAAAAATGATATGTTAAATAGCGAGTCTAAACATAACTAATAAATTGGTGTCCTGATTACTTGAACATCTAAAGTGCTACAAATACGGTCTGAACTAAATGCGCTATTTTGAAACTCGAAAAAATAGTAAAGATAAGAGGGAATGGGACTTCAAGGCTGCGAATACTGTCCAGTTATGCCTTAAGCCTCCGTCAACAACTAGATCCGAGCAAAAACTATTGAACATCGCGAGGACCCACTCTGGAATGTACATAAGAAGTGCAGACTGTAGTATGAGAACAACCGATCCCATGTACTCTATACATGTCAAGCCTAATCTCGGTGAAGTAGTGACGAAGCTAAAGTGGCCACTTACAATAACCTATACGCAATAGTAATAATAATAACAAGGGAAAAAATAAAAAAACGAAAGTAAAGCAATTAATTTTATAATAATAAACTCAAACATCAATATTAGAAAGCCGAAAATAACAAACCTCCTAATCTCATATAAAAATGATAAAACTAACACAACAATAATAACAAGAAGTACAACACATACATTTTGTTGCGGCACGTAACTCGATTCCACCGTATACACATTTCTACCTTATTTCACTATAGTATCATTTATCAATATCAAGTATCACGTATACAATCTATTGCGATGTGTAATTCGATCCCGCCATATTATCATAAATAATATCATAATCCTCCCTTATTTTACTATTTTATCATTTATCAATATCGAATATTAGGTATAATTATTGCAGCGCGTGACCCGATCCCTCCATATCATCATTAATCAATATCACAATCCTCCCATATTCCATCATATCACAATTATTGCGGCGTGCAACCCGATTCACAGCCAATTTAAATAAACATAAGCAATCCAATAACTCAATTTACAAGAATTTTTACAATGGAAAAGGGCCAAAACTATCTCTATTATTTACTAAATGGTTTATAAATACCCTCTATCCACCTATCCGTTCAAAAAAATACACTCCGTCCATCTATTAGTTCAAAAAAATATACAAAGTTGCAATCAGGCGCCCACATGAAGAATAAGAGAATACTTTTACAAGTTGCAAGCAGGCACCGACCTGAAAAATAAGGGAGGTATTATTTGAAATTCTTCTTTAAATGCTGATATTTAATAACATTGGTATACCCAAGCACCATACTGGGGCAGAAAGTTTTTCTTTGTTTTAAGCTGTAAGCAGGCGCCCACCTAAAGAACAAGAGAATACATTTCAATGCAAGCTGTAATCAAGCGCCCACCTGAAGAACAAGGGAATACATTTCAATGCAAGCTGTAATCAGGCGCCCACCTGAAGAACAAGGGAATACATTTCAAAGCAAGCCGTAATCAAGCACCTACCTGAAGAACAATGGAATACATTTCAATGCAAGCTGTAATCAGGCAACCACCTGAAGAATAAGGGAATACATTTCAATGCAAGCTGTAATCAGGCGCCCACCTGAAGAACAAGGGAATACTTTTTCAAAACAATAGTAAGCAGGAGTCCACCTGAAGAATGGACACATTCAAAGTTATGCAAGATACAAGTTCAACACAAGAACAAGTTGGAAGACATAGACAGGATCTTTGTAAATCATAAAGCATAGCTTAGGCTAGCTTCTTTTATCATTACCACGGTGTAATAAGGAGATCAGCAGGTAGTGAAAACAAGCAACATCAATAAGATCACAGCACTCTGGTAGTCTCAACTACCAGACATTCTTGAACTACACTGACCTAATTCCTGTTTAGCCCAGGATATGTAGGCAATCTCTGAAGTAGGGTGCGGTCAAAAATTTTCAAAAATGTTTCATACGGAATATGCAAATGGGCAAAAATCCCTCATTACTGCTCACTTATCTTTGCACTGAAACTCTGCATGTTCCCGAGCAAAGAGGGACAGCTGTGAGCACGTGATTTTTGCCCCAAGCAAATTATTCCAAAAATATATGCAAAATAACTTTTGTGTCGAAACTTGTTGATAATTGTGTGGAAATACCAGTATTTATTTTTGTTTTTGGAAAATAAAGCAAAGAAAATTAAAATAAAATACATTTTTGTGTTAATTAGAAAATACCAAAAAATAGAAAAAATTACTCTTTAATTCTAGAAAAATTAGAAAAAATAAAAAGAAAATACGAGGAATAATACAAAAATATGGAAAATAAAATAAATAAGAAAAATAATACAAAAATACAAAAAACTATACAAGAAATAATACAAAGACAAAGTACAATATATAATACAAAATGTAGTTGGACCAAGTAACAAATTCAGTGGCCCAAATATACAACACAAAGACCAGGCCCAAAGCTAAAAGACCGGTCTGCCTATACATAATGCAAACGGCGTCATATAAAAACTAAATCTGGACAGTTGGTTAATTGATCAAATGGCCCAGGAATAGCGATTGTCTAATAAATGAAACAATGTCGTTCATCTAATGCAATCAAGACCATTCATTTGGTTCATCTAACGGTTGAAATTGAGAAC
Source organism: Nicotiana noctiflora (assembly GCA_032618575.1). NCBI lineage: Eukaryota > Viridiplantae > Streptophyta > Magnoliopsida > Solanales > Solanaceae > Nicotiana > Nicotiana noctiflora. Next base: position 137,888 of record JASVEL010004490.1, on the reverse strand, counting down.
CTTATTAAATCACACGACGTCGTGCGATGTTGATTGAATCTTGTTCGTTCATTGAGTGTGATCCAATGGCTGGAACATATCCTTACATATTAAATATATCAAAGGGTCTGTGTATATTCATTACACACCCTTCATCTTCATAACCAAACCCTAGCCGCCCTATGATTCTCTCCGCCATCGCTGTAATTTTACCGGCGGTGGTTCAATCTGTCACCCTCTCCGTTCACCCTTCACACCCTTGAATCCACTCTTTCTCCTCTTTCACCCCCTCTCCATAGTTTTCGTCAAAAACCCCTTATGTGGTTCAAATCTAGAAAAATAACTCGCCGGAACCCTAGCTGGCGACCACCACCTTTGAACCACTGTCTACCATTAGCACCCATGAACCACCACTAACTCCTCTTTCACCCATCTACCTACTTTCTTTCGAATCAGACCCAAACTCGTCGAATATTGAAAAGTATTTCGCCAGAACCCTACTCCGGCGAATACACTCAACCCCAAAACTACCCTCATCAAACCCCTAGCCTCTCCCAAAGATCTTACAAAAGAAGACTCAAAGAGACTGTTCGAAGGTCCAAAAGCCAAGAAAAAGGGCATATGGACTTATGATACTGGAAATCAAGAAAAGAAAAAGGAAAATAAAGAAAAAGAAGAAAGGAGATAGGAAGAAAGAAAAGAAAACACACGAAAAAGCTAAGTACCCAACCCTAGTTTTTTTTACTATGCATGACTGTTTCTTGATTTCTTCAACCTCTTCTATTTCTGGGCTTATCTGAGTATAATATAGTCTATTACATGCTCAAATCCATTTTATTTGTGCTTAATCATGAAATCTTGACTATGTAATTTTTGATCTTGTACTTTGGATTTGCATGCTTATATGTTTCTTTTCTGATAAGGTCACTAGTTAAATCACATGCTTTGTAGCTGTCATGACCCTAGTTCACGAATCGTGAACATGTCATGATGGCACCCAGTCTTCGCGACTAGGTAAGCCTAACACAATGCAGAATGTACACTTTTATGAACAAAAGATAATATAACAGCGTAATAATATGAAAGAAATGTAATAAGTGCCGCTTGGCACATACACTTCGCCAAATATCAGAAGAAATACAACCGCCAAAACCCGGAAACTCACAGGCAACACCGACTAAGAAAAAGTACAAATGTGTCTCTATACATCAAGAGTGTCTACACAAAGAAAATAAGGAAATAACTGATATCACTAAGAAGAACAGAAGAAGACCCTCCGGATCTGCGGACGTAGCAGATCATACCTCGAGTCTCCTGAAAGGTGCTCCTAAATCACCTGTAGTGCGCCTGATCAAATGTACTTGGATCTGCACAATAAAAGTGTGTAGAAGAGTAGCATGAGTACACCACGGCGGTACTCAGTAAGTGCTAAGCCTAACCTCGATGGAGTAGTGACGAGGAAGGTCATGGCCCTATCGAGAAATAATAAAAATAATGATAATAATAATATCGAATAGCTCAAATAAGAATAAGTCTGAAATAATAGCAAATGAGATAAATACTACAAACCATCTACAATTAAGCTAACAAAGAGAAATCAACACAACAAGTACAAATCAACAAATTCAGGATCTCCGGGAATTGAACCCGCAATCCATCTTTATTCTCAGCAACTCAGGATCTCCGGGAATCGAACCCCCAATCCATATATCAGTCTCACAGGATCTTCGGGAATTGAACCTGCAGTCCTTTATCTTAGTATCACAGGATCTCCGGGAATTGAACCTGCGGTCCGTATATCAGTATCTCTGGATCTCCAGAAATTGAACCCGCAGTCCGTATATGAGTATCTCTGGATCTCCAGGAACTGAACCCGCAGTCCGTATATCAGTATCTCTGGATCTCCAAAAATTAAACCCGTAGTCTGTATATCAGTATCTCTGGATCTCCAGAAATTGAACCCGCAGTCCGTATATCAGTATCTCTGGATCTCCGAGAATTGAACCCGCAGTTCAAATATCAGTATCTCTGGATCTCCGAGAATTGAACCCGTAGTCCTTTACCTTAGTAGCATCGAATCTTCCAGAATTGAACCCGCAGTCCACATAACACAAACACAATCAATAAGGGGAAAACACAAAGAAGTATGAAGTACACAGCTACAATTAACATCAAATCCAGTCTCAACAAGATCCAGGGAGTTCAATTAAGACAAGTAGGCACTTAGACAAATAATCCTATCTAATCATGCTTCCCTAGCTATCACCAGATAAATCTTGCAATTAAATCAATTAAATAACAAAGATAACACGAATTGAGCAGTTCAAGTAAGGTGGTTTTCAACAATATGCGCAAGTACATGCCCGTCACCTCATGTACAAGGCATTTAAATCAACACATATATGTCCTAGGGGAGAAAATTCCCCCACGCAAGGTTAGACAAGTCACTTACCTCAATCCTGGTACAAAACAACTAAGAAACAACTCCCTTGCCACAAGTATCCGACTCCGAGTGGCCCAAATCTAGTCAAACCAATTACACAGTGTAAATAACATCACAAATAACTAATTACAGTGATAAAATTAAAGCTACAGCGCAAAAATAGGTGAAATGACTAAAATACCCCTGCATTCATCTACTCGGAATCGAAATAATTTTATATTTTCAGAACCCTCGTACTCTCGCAAGTCTAACCATATAAAATTTATAAAAATCAGACTCCATTTGCTTATTCAAATTAATGATTTTCGACAATCCAGGCTTAGAGCAAAATCTTCCATTAATCCACCTCCAATCCTCTATTTCAGAGGTTAAATCCGTGGTTTAACAACACATTAACATAAAATTAGTCTAGGAGTGATTACCTGATGTTTCCCCTTGATTTCCTCCTCAAAATCGCTAAAATCCTCTCCTAGTTCAAAGCCCCCCAATGTGTTAATGTTTCTGAAATTTTGAGTCTCTCTGATATTAAACCCTTCAGGGGTTTTCGCTTCTGCGGCTCTGCGATCGCTTCACCTAACGGAGCTAACGGAACCATTGGATTTTCGTTCCGAGGTCATCTTAACACTGTTCTAAATACGGGCTATTTTTCAATCATAAGGTTCTCATTTAGGGACTAAGTGTCCCAAAACACTCCAATTTCTAAAACTGAACATCCCAACGAACCACAATAGTAGAAATGAACTTAGGGAGGACAGTTAATTGGGGATCGGGGCATAAATTTCAAAAATGACCGGCCGAGTCGTTATATTTTCCCACACTTAAACATTCGTTACTCCTCGAACGAGCATAGAAAGTATACCTGAAGTGGTGAAGAGATGAGGGTACTGGCTGCGCATATCCTGCTCGGTCTCCCAAGTTGCCTCCTTGGCCGGCTGACCCCGCCACTGGACCTTCACTAAAGCGATGTTCTTTGACCTCAGCTTCCTGATTTACCTGTCTAGAATGGCCACTAGCTCCTCAACATTAGACAGATCCTCGTCTAGCTGCACAAAAGTGAAATCCAACACGTGCGACGAGTCACCATGGCATCTTCGGAGCATAGAGACATAAAATACGGGATGGACTCAGGCTAGGCTGGGAGGTAAGGCCAGCTCATAAGCAACCTCCCCAACATGCCTTAAAATCTCAAAAGGGCTAATGAATCTCGGGCTCAGCTTCCCTTTCTTCCCAAACCTCATGACGCCCTTCATGGGCGAGACCCGAAGTAGAACCCGCTCGCCAACCATAAAAGCCACATCGCGAACCTTCTTGTCCGCATAACTCTTCTTTCTGGATTGGGATGCACGAAGTCTATCCTGAATCACCTTGACCTTGTCCATTGCAACCTGGACCATCTCAGTACCTAGCATCCTAACCTCGCCCGGCTTGAACCAACCCACGGGGGACTTGTACTTCATACCATATAGGGCCTCATACGACACCATCTGAATGTTGGACTGATAGTTGTTATTATAAGCAAACTCTACCAGTGGCAAGAAGCGATCCCATGAACCTCCAAACTCAATCACGCACGCACGAAGCATATCCTCCAAAATCTGAATAGTGCGCTCAGACTGGCCATCCGTCTGGGGGTGAAACGCTGTTCTCAGTACCACCTGAGTGCCTAACTCCTGCTGCATGGCTCTCCAGAACCGTGAAGTGAACTGAGTGCCTCTATCTGAAATTATGGAAACTGGAATACCATACAGCCGGACTATCTGCTTGATCTAGATCTTCGCCAATTGCTCCGATAAGTAAGTGGTGCACACAGGTATGAAATGGGCGGACTTGGTCAGCCAATCCACAATGGCCCAAATGGAATAAAACTTCCTCATAGTCCGTGGAAGTCCAGATACAAAGTCCATGGTGATGCGCCCCCATTTCCACTATGGGATCTCAATCTGCTGCATTAACCTACCCGGATGATGATGCTCATATTTCACCTGCTGGTAGTTGAGGCACCTAGAAACATAGTCAACTATATCCTTCTTCATTCGCCTCTACCAATAATGCTGCCTCAAGTCCTGATACATCTTCGCGGCACCGGGATGGATGGAATACCACAAGCTATGGGCCTCTGCTAGAATAAACTCTCGAAGATCATCTACATTGGGCACACAAATACGCCCCTGCATCCTCATCACTTTGTCATCCCCGATGGTCACATCTCGAGCATCACCACGCCGAACCTTGTCCTAAAGATCCTGTAAATAAAGGTCATCAAACTGCCGCTCTTTGATGCGATCAAATAGAGAAGACCGAGAAACCATACGGGCCAGAACCGGGCAGGGCTCCGAAAGATCCAATCTAATAAGCTGCCTGGCCAAAGCCAGAACATCCATCGCCATAGGTCTCTCCGAAGCAGGTAGATATGCCAAACACCCCAAACTCTCCGTCCGGCGAATCAAGGCATCGGCAACCACATTGGCCTTGCCCGGTGATAAAGAATAGTAATATCATAGTCCTTCAACAGCTCCAACCATCTCCTCTGACGCATGTTCAGTTCCTTCTGCTTAAGCAAGTGTTGCAAGATCCGATGATCAGTGTAAATCTCACAAGGAACCCCATACAAATAATGACGCAAAATCTTCAAGGCGTGAATAATGGCAGCTAACTCAAGATCGTGGACATTGTAATTCTTTCATGTACCTTCAGCTGTTGGGATGCGTAGGCAATCACCCTACCGTCCTGCATCAATACTGCACCGAGTCCAACTCGTAAGGCATTACAACATACCGTATAGGACCCCAAACCGGTAGGCAACATCAAGATAGGGGCTGAAGTCAAAGCTGTTTTGAGCTTTTGAAAGCTTGCCTCACACTCCTCTGTCCACTGAAAAGGGGCACCCTTTTGGGTCAATCTGGTCATAGGTGCTGTGATCAAAGAGAACCCTCTACAAAACGACGGTAATAACCCGCCAAACCAAGGAAGCTACGAAACTCAGTAGCTGAGGAGGGCCTGGGCCAACTCTGCACGGCCTCCACCTTCCTCGGATCCACTCGAATACCTCGCTCGACACCACGTGGCCTAGAAATGCCACCGAACCCAGCCAAAATTCACATTTAGAGAACTTTGCATATAATTGCTTCTCCCTCAAAGTCTGGAGCACTATCCTCGGGTGCTGCTCGTGCTCTTCCCGACTCCGGGAATATACCAAAATATCACCAATGAAAACAATCACGAACGAGTCAAGATACGGGCTGAATACATTGTACATCAAATGCATAAAGGCTGCTGGGGGATTAGTCAGCCCGAAAGACATAACGAGAAACTCGTAGTGACCATACCGAGGCCTGAAGGCAGTCTTCGGGATATTTGGCTCCCGAATCTTCAGCTGATTGTGAGCACATGATTTTTGCACCAGGCAAATAATTCCAAAATTAAAATAAATATGTTTTTGAGTGTAATTACTTGCTTTGCTTGAAATTAGTTATATTTTTGTGTGTTTGAATAAGTAAGAAATTAGAAAAAATCAAAAAATAGTAGTAATTAATTTGTTAGTTTAGTTAATTAGAAAATTAGTAAAATAGCTTAAGTAGTGTTAATTAGGAAAAAATAGCAGAAAATTACCAAAAAAAAAAATACTAGAAAATTAGAGTAGGTAGTAAATTAGGATTTATAATTTTTCATAAAAGAAAAGAAAAAAAAAGTATAAAAGAAAATACATAAAAATCATTAAAACCAGAAAAATACAAAAAAAAAGATATATATATATGTAGGTATAATAAACTGGGCCAATTGAAGTCCAATTGGTGGCCCAGTCCATTAGCCCAAAGATCAGGCCGGATCTATTAATGTGAGATTCAATCTCAGCCATCCATCGCTTTAATCCAACGGCCTTAAATAATTAGCCAAGCTATTTAGTTAATTAAATGATAGGATTTGATCCCAGCCGTCGATTTGGATTAATCCAACGATCAGAGGCCTTGGCTTCATAAGGTTCAAAACGGTGTCGTTTAAGTAACGCGCACCAGAGCCGTCGATCTCCCTTCAATGAACGGTTGAGATTACCTTGGACATATGGCCTATATAAGGCTTATGTCCGAAGATGGCCGTCTCATTTAGCCAATTCAAAACCCTAAAGACGGCCGCCCCTGTATCTCTCATCTTCTTCATGTCTTCACCCTCAGCGGCCATGGCGGCCACCACTCCTACGGTGGTCGCCGGCTTCTCTTCATCCCTCCCCTCTTCTTCTGTGTTCTTCTTCATTCGTAGCACACCCAAAAAACCAGAAAAACACCTGTTCTTCGTAAATCCCGGTCACCGGAGTTACACCGGTGACCACCCAAAGTATGAAGATCCACCTAAAACTAATGCCAATCTCTTCCTCTCTACTAGATCTACCCAACCATACCACTGGCTACCTTCGAATCTCACCAGAACGCTTCGAATATCCCAAAAAGGGTCGTCGGAACCCTAACTCCGGCGACCCCAAGTTCAACCCCAATCAAGACTTGTTCTTTACCCTCACCCAAACACCCCTCTTCAAGTCAAAATCAAAAAGGCCTCGTCTTTAGGCCTGAGAGAAAATCAGATAAGGAAAAAGAAGAAAAAAAAAGGAGATATCTGGAAAAGAATAAAGAAAGAAACAAGAAGAGAGAATAAAGAAGAAAAGAATTCGTGAGAGATTGGAAAAAGAAAAGAGTTAGGAAGCTCGGGGGACCGGCCCCGCAAGCTAAGTCCCTGACCCTTATATGCTTTCTCTTTGCTTTATTTTTTGTTCATTTGTTGTTTGTTTGCTATTTCTGCATGTGTTTAGATGCTCTTCTCTGATTTTTGCTTTCACGTGATAGTTTAGGGTTTATTCTTGTTAATAGCTTAGGGTTTATACTTGGTGATTGCTCTGTGGCTTGTTTATCCTTTTTGTTTCATTATGCCTATCTTTTCTTATTATTCTGCTTCTGAACATGTTAGTGTTAATATTCTCCATCTTGTTTATTCTCATGCTCATCTTGATTCGTTGTGTTCTGTTCCTGTGATTTAAAATACCAATCTATCTTCTGAGTATATTGTCTCTTAATCTGGTGGGTTTACAATGTCATGATTGTTATTCATTCCTGTTTCATGTTTAGTTTTAGTTGTAGTTTAGCTGTTTTCTTCATTAAGGTTATATTGTGTTGGGTCTGTTTCTCTGTTCTTAGAGACTTCCTCGTTCTTCTTCACCCCTGTTTATACTTAGGGTTTTCTCATTTGTTGGTTGTCAACATCTCATCTGTTTGATTTTCAAATATCTCTCCTGTTGCTCTTTATGTTTAGCTTAGTTGCTTGACTTTTGTTAGGATTTCTTCTATGTAGCCTTCAATATCTTTACTGTTTTTTCTTCTTTTAACTCCCATGGTTTAGTCTTAGCCGTTTGATTCTCATTCTCCCCCCACTTCATGTTTAATTTTGATTTACAGCTCCTCTTAAGTGTTCTCATCTGCTAAATATGCATGTTAATCTTGATTATCTCTCCTGCCTGATAGATTTAGGGTTCCTCTTCACTGTTTATTCATGTCTCTTCTCTTCTTTATCTCCATCTTGATCCATCACATGTATACATAAGGCTAGGATTAATACTTGAAAAGATATATTAGCTAACATGCCTATGCTATTGTGTGTACTCTGGGCTTAAATGAATTCTGTTACTTGCTGCTTCTTAGAGTCTAACATTCTGAGCATATTTGTGCCCTGAACCTAAAGGTTTTTGGAGTTTTCAATTATCATATGACTGGAATTAGTAGTAATTAGGTCTAATTTGACATGGATTCATATGTTGACACATAAAGTTGGATAATGTGGGTTGATTAGCTAAGATTCAACCATATCAAATTGTCTTCCCTGAGTTTTGTTGATTAATGCATCTTATCTGATTCTATGTGTCCTAATATGCAAATCATGTTGAATTTGATTTAGTTTTACTGTTTTTGGATGAGTTTAAGTGTTTGATTGAAACTGTTGGAACCTTAGGTGGATTGGTTATAGCTGCTAGAATTAGGTTCTTAGAAATGGCTAGTTTTTAAATAGGATAGAGCTGAAAATGAACAAATAGGCTGTTAATTAAATAATTGGTCTAAGAATGGTCAACCTTGCAAAGGGTTGACCTATTCTATAAGGCCCTAACACACAACTCACTGTTAACAGTGGCTGGTTGTGCAAAATGGCTGTGTCTGCAAATGCAGACTGGCCCAGGCTCTCTTTAGAGCCCTGAACAGCAAAGTGGCCAAACCTGTAAAGGTTTTGGGCCTAGCTGTTCAGTATATGGCTTTAATAGCCCAAGCCAAGTCTCAACTTGAGACTGGCTAGTTCTTAAATAGTTTAAACATAATAACAAAGCAGGCTATGCCTGCAATTAGCTTTAATTAAGAATAAATTGGTCTTAATTGACTGGAATTAGTTTAAAAGTGGCCAAAATTGAAATAGTTCTTAAAAATAAATCTGGCCAGCCCTTAAATACTAATACCAAGGCTGGCTATTAGTTAAATAGGTGCAAAACAAGCTAAAATCTGCCCTAGGTAAGCTGGTAAATCAGCAATGCCCTTAGGGGCATAATTGGGTATTAAAAAGGTAAAATAGTAAATAGTTAGAACTTAGGAGGGTAATGGAGACACTTGTGCTCCTGATTTCTGCAATTTTGCAGAGATTTAGGGGTATAATGGTCTCCTAAAAATAGGAAATCTATAAAAATCTTTAACTATTAGGGATACATTGGTAAAAACCCATAAAAGAGAATCTTAGGAACCTTCCAGCACATGCTGGAAGGGTTTTGATAACTGAAAATAGGGACTTAAGTATAGATTTGATAATTTTAGGAGGGGGAGAAGTGGGATAAATCCCATAACTTTCTCCCCAAGTTTCAGCCTTAGGTTAGCTATATATACCTCTAAGAATGGGGCTGAAAAGGGGGTTCCATTGGAGAATAATCTGAAAACACACCTAAGCTGAAATTTACACAAAAGCTTGAGAGATAAAATAGCAATAGAGCAATAGGATTTTCTGGAATTTTTTGAGTAGAACTCGCTGGTTTCTATTGGGTTTGCTGGGTTCATTTGCTCGTTAATCTCTGGGCCTCTTTGTTGCTGTGTTGCTGTGTTGTTTTACGCATTTGGATCTTCATCTCACTGTTGCATTGCCTTGTGTGAACCATTGCTGATTACTTACTTGCATCCCCTAGACTCATTGGTCTTCTTCTCTGTGATCCAGGTACTTTTCTACCCGAAATGAAGCTGTAATGGAATTTAAAATGAAGACTTGGAATTAATTTGTTATTCATTTGTAGCTTCACTTTTAATTTGTAGTATGCTGTAGTAGATAGCAAAGAAAAACAGAAACTAATGCTGTAATAGTTAGTATATTAGTAGTAGTATAGTCATAGTCATAAATCACTTAGTTAATTAGGCAAAACCTCTAAAACAAAGTCAAATGGCTATCACATGAGTAAATAACAATCATGATCACGTAGTTAATTCATTTCATTGATCAGTCAAATTAAAATTAGTTAAGAAGAAGAAACCATCGAACAAGGTAGACAATTGGAGTGCGATTGACTTGATAGCATTGAATGAGTCCGATTGGTGCTAATATCAGTATCTAATCATATACATAAAGTAATATATGAGAATAAGTTCAAAAGTAATATCTGGGTTAAGTCTTATTAGAGTCAATAATTGTATGAACATATCCATGAGTTTAATTCATAGGTCAGTAGCAAAATAGTATAGCTATAAGTAACCCATACCGTTTCATCTATATATATGGAGTTAAATAGCCCACTAACCTCAGCTAATAATTGATTCACTGGTTAGTATAGGTTCTTTGTAAAAATCAAAAAATAGAAGTAGTCTTGTAATTCTCTGTTAGTAGATAGCCTTATTTCCCAATTTGTATCACGACTCTTCTCTTTAATTGATCAATAAAAATGACATCTGATTCATTCTTTGAGTTCAAATGTGTACATTCTTTTACTTTCTCTGTTATTTTTGGGTTTGAGCCTAAATCTCTATATGAAGCCGATTGGGACAGCGAGCACGATTCAATAACTACCTGGGCCTTTAAGGCCTGGGCCGATGTAATATATGTGTAAAACTTCACTTGGAACCAGGCCCCATTTAAATAACGGAAATCACACGGGTCCGGATTATTATAGTGTTAGTAATACGATTAAGGAAAGAACAAATGTAGAAAACGTAGTTAAATACAATTATCGAATCCTTTAATGAAAATTGGGACGAGCCTCGCCCGAATAACACCGGGGCCCCCATTTAGTAATGATATAATACAAAATAGACCCGGGAAAGCTAATAGCCAATTCCATAGCTTCTCTCAAAAGATTTAAAAGCCGATAGACGTTACTTTAAGGCACGATTTTAATATACCTTCCTATGAACGAGTGTGCACTTGGTGCGACTCAAATCCAAATCTCGGCAAAGCCGAAATACACCAAAAGTCATAGGCGTATTGGTTGCGGTATGACTCGAGGCGTGTTTCCGCAATGTCGCAAATTCCTAAAAATGACATTTAACGTAAAAGCACATTATGTTGTTTAAAACTTATAATTGAGTCAAACGAAAGTCAAGAACGCCAGTGGAGCGACCGTGCTAAAACCACGGAATCCGGGAGTGCCTAACACCTTCTCCCGGGTTAACAGAGTTCCTTATCCGGAACTCTGCTTCGCAGACATTTTAAAGAGTCAAAATTCCTCGGATATGGGATCAACCGGTGACTTGGGACACCATTGTCATTCCCAAGTGGCGACTCCGATTAATCTCTAATAAAATCCCGAACCGATTGTCCTTAAATTGGAAAAACTCCTTCCCTTACGTTATTTTATCCGTCTCGGGTAATTGAGCGTCGGGGTATACCCTACAAGTGTATTTATACACCTTATGCATGTTGGGGTAGTAAAAAAGGGAGGTGTGACAGCTCCGGCGACTCTGCTGGGGACCCAACCCTGAACTTCGGTTTCAGGGTTTAAGAACTCGAGCTCCTTAGAACTGCCATTTGCATTTTTGTTTGACTCCATTATGTGATTTGAATAACATACTATGTGCTTTATCGCTTTGATATTATCTGGACTGTATATATAAAATTGTGCCGAAAACCCTTCTCTCTTCTCCCTCGGGGATGTGCTTACTGGTTGAGACTCCCCTTTCTGTTAAAGTCACCTTAAACTAAGAAAACAGAGTCCGGATAAGTTACAAAGCCGATTGACTCCGCGGGTCACCGGTACGTAGCCCCCTCCTCGATTCGAGTTGTCCGCTCGGGTACACGGTCTAGCAATCTATGAAACCATAAGATTTTGAACATAGGTCTAGGACGATTATTTGCATCATATTTGACTTAGGGGACTCAACACAGGGGTTGGGTCCGTCTAGGACAGGTGACCCGGTATTGAAAAGACCGAGCATGCTATGTGTTGCATTTTATTGTCCTTGATCGTTATGCGGACCGGCGAAAATCCCGAGATTGGAAAAATTGTTGAAAAAGAAAAAAAGAGAGAGAGGAAAATAATGATTTGTAGAAAATAGGTACATGGAAAAAGAAAATTTGAAAAAATAGGTAGAACACTTTTTGTTGAAATAATTGGTCAATTAATCTGACCGAACTACGCAGTTTTGATTCTCGCCATTAGGTGGGATACGTAGGCAACCCTTAAACGGGTCCAACCACACTTTTAGAAAAAGACCAAAAAGATTTTCTTTTCGAATAATCGAGGTGATTGCTATTTTTGGAAATTGCCGAATGTTCCGAAAGGACGACGGAAGGTTGTTTTTGCAAAAATGGCCGCTTCGAAAATCATTTTTCTTTTCTTTCATTCAAAAATTGAAAAATTGAAAACTTGCATTGAAAAAAAAAGATTTTTTTTTTCCTTTTCTAAATAAAATCACCTTAATAAATGTGCAGGACGAGCACGATGATGAATGAATAATTTTCCCTAAATAAAATCCCTTTGGAGCTGAGATTATGGTGGCAGGACATGGGATCCGATGGTCAAGACTGGGTCAAAAGGTACTTGAAAGGCCTTACGGGGTTACTCGAAATAGTTCCTCGAGGTGACGTGGTTAGAGCGTTGGTCACGTTTTGGGATTCGGCACACAACGTATTTCATTTCCCAGATTTTGAACTTACCCCAACTTTGGAGGAGATTGCCTTTTACATTGGGAAGACCGAGGTTCCGCTAAAAGGAAAATACCCGGTATCTCCGAGGACGGTGACAGTACATCGCTTCCTCGACTCTTTGAAAATTGCCCGAAATGTTCATAATGAAGATCTGGCCGACGGGTTTTGTTCTTTAAGCTTCATCTACAATAGGTTTAGACACGTTGGAGGTTTCAATGATCCTACCAACAGATTATGCTGTAAGTCCAACCGGGCGAAATGGGAAGAACACCGCAGGTTCGCATTTTTGGTGGCATTTCTCGGAGTTGTGGTATTCCCGAGGAAAGATGGACGTATCAATATAAAAGTCGCCGGGGTAGCTTCCACACTGATAGTACAAGAAAACTGTACTCTGGCCCCGATGATTGTTGCGGATATCTATCGTGCTCTGACTGCGTGCAAAGCAGGGGCTAGCTTCTTCGAAGGGTGTAACTTGATCTTGCAAATCTGGCTAATTGAGCATCTATGCCACCATCCTTCGTATTCGAGCTATGGTTCGGCCGATCGGACATGTTTGGAAGAGTTCAATGCGAGGACAAAGGAAGTAAAATTGCCAGAAGGAGTCCAAGGTTGGATTGTGTATCTTCGATCACTAACTGACGGTCAAATCGATTGGACGTATGACTGGTTACCTCTCGACGAGGTGATATACATGCCAACGGAGGGATCGCCGTTTTTGATCATGGGTTTGAAGAGTATACAACCCTATGCCCCATACAGAGCCCTGCGACAGTTGGGTCGGTGTCAGATTATTCCGAGAGATGGGGATCTCAGTGTGCAAGCCGTGGAGATTGGTCCAGACAGGCAATTCCCGGAAGCAAAAATCCGGCAAATCTGGAACGAGTGCCAAAATTTGAAGATTGATACTTGTGTGCCGAATAGAGCAAAGGGGGGAGATATCACCTGGGTACTCCACATGGTACCGACGAGGGGTTGAACACGAACGTCTTTCAAAGAGACCTCACTTGCAAGACCTGATAGAGCAATCCGAGGAAAATCTGAAATGGGCGGCCAAGGAAAAAGAATATAAGGCCAAAATCAGTCTGTTGGAAGATAAGCTGAGAAATCTTCATTTCGAAAGTGGCTTACAAGCAGCATCCGATGAAGGAGAAAAGAAACAACTGAAAAAAGAAAATGATATGTTGAAGGCTCAAATAGCTCAAATGAAAATTGCATCCGAGACCCCAGTTCGTTCAGCCCGAGATGAAAAGTTAATTGAGATTCTCCGGCGGAAAGTAAACGACTATAGCTTTGATTTGGACGTAGCCGAAAAAGAGTTAGTCAAGGCTCGGAAGCAAATGGACAAAGACGCCGAGGAAAGAGCCAAGTTGGTCCGGCAACTACATGACAAGCACGATGTTGAAATAGCTCAGCTTAGAAAGAAAATGATCTCAGCCACAGTCAAAAGTAACAAGATCATCAAAGATCTTGAAGAAGAAAGAGAACACTGCTACACGACTATGGCGAGATTAGAATTGAAGCTGCAACAAGTGCAAAAGGACAACCAACACACCTTGGATGCTCGCGCTCAACAAATAAGTCGGCTATTGCAAGAAAAAGGGGTCATCAGAGAAAAGATTGTTCGCATCGCCCAGTATATCACCCGAAAGACTCAGCTTTGTGAAGATATGACTCGGAGGACTTTTGTATCTGCAGTGAAGTTTTTTGTACAACAAGTCATGGCCGACCTGGATAGGCTTCAAAGGGGTTTAGCATATAGGCCCGCGGCAAGGCCGAATGATGCCTCGCGGGCACTAGGTGCATTAATGTACTCTTAGGTCATGCATCATCTTTTATTTTTCTTTTTTTTAAAATCACTTTGTAATCAAGGTTTTGAATTATCAATGAGAAAACAAAGGGTTGTTACCAATTCTTTTGCTTTATGTCATTTCCTTTATATCCGCTAGGCAAATAAATAGGAGCGTGATTATGAAAACGGCAAGGAAAAAGAGAGAAAAGAAAAAGCAAGAAAAAGAAAAAAAAAGAGAAAAAGCAAGAAAAGAGGAAAAGCAAAAAAGAAAAGAAAAGAAAAGAAGAAAAGAAAGAAAGAAAACTAAAGAGCGGAAAAAGAAAAAGATGATTGAAGTGAGCAGCGGCCGGGATGATGCATAACGACTCGAGCGAATGTGTTTGTTTTTAAAGTCGTTACATCTTATTCATGCGCTAACAACTAACAAGTGTTGATGTTTGTGAGTCCAGATTTTCTAGGCAACTTGGCATACTGGCTACCCACCCATACAACACCAGGTCCAAAAAGATGACAAAGGCCGTGTCCCAGGAGATCGAGGCAACCATTGTAGACCCTGCTCACGAAGAAGAGATCGTGGATGTGGCAGGGATGAAAGAAGAAATGTACAAGTTAAGACAACAGATGGCTGAAATGTACCAGGCTTGGTCAAGAGGTCAACCACTACCAGCCTACCCTGCTAACCCTGCATATGTCCCTCCAGCCAATCCTAACCCCGAGCCACCAACAATGAACTCGTCCTCCACCTACCCCGACTACCCTCACTACTATGCTTCCACTTTCCAAATGCCACCACCTCCAACCAAGCAAGCACCACCTCCTATACCATAAGTCGCTCCTGTATATGTGGCACCTCCGCCCGCTGTTATCCACAAATCTTCTAGTGAACCAATGTTTCATATCCAGGATCCTCACTACTACCCTCCGGAGCCTACTTTCATACAACACGAGTCTCACGCTCCGATGATAGAAGCAAGTGCCGAGCAGGACGAGATGGCTCGGAAAGTAAAGAGTCTTGAGAATGCTTTCCGTAATATGCAAGGACTGGGAGGGCAAGTAAGTGTAGCCTACAAAGACCTGTGTTTGTTCCCTGAGGTGCAGCTTCCTGCGGGATTTAAGTTGCCAAAGTTCGACATGTACAATGGACACGGGGATCCGGTAGCTCATCTAAGAGGATACTGTAGCAAGATGAGAGGCGCGGGAGGTAGAGATGAATTGTTGATGGCGTACTTCAGCCAAAGTTTGAGTGGATCAGCACTGGAATGGTATACCCGACAAGACCATACAAGATGGTTCGTTTGGGATGACTTAGCGCAAGCTTTCGCTAGTCACTTTCAGTACAATTTGGAGATCATACCCGACAGGTTATCCCTTACCAAGCTGGAGAAAAGCCAGGAGAGAGCTTTAGAGAATACGGTTTTAGATGGAGGGAACATGCCGCTAGAGTGGATCCACCGATGAAAGAAGGAGAGATGGTGGATTGTTTTCTGCAAGCTTTGGATCCAACATACTACGGCCATCTAGTGTCAGCAATTGGAAAAAGTTTCAACGAAGTTGTGAAAATGGGGAGTTTTGTAGAAGAAGGTTTGAAGACAAACAAAATTATGAGTTTTTCAGCTATCAAAGCCACCAATCAAGCTATACAGAGTGGAAGCGGAGGAGTGATGGGAAAGAAGAAGAAAGAAGAAGTATCAACCATTGAAAGTAGGTCATGGAGTCGCAACCCACATTATAACCCACCAAGACCCTATCGCCAACACCCACCAAGCCCGTCAACCCCATATAATCCACCACCACCATCTTACCCGCCAAATCCCTACAATGCACCGAGCCCATATAACCCACCACCACCACCATACCCACCGACCGTACCACATTACCATCACCCTCAAACCCAAGCTTATCCACCACCACCACCCCACGTGTGGAGAGCTCAAGCTCCACACAATGTGTACCATACCCAAAACACATACCCAACCCCTAAACCTTACCGAAACCAGAAATAGACCCAGGCCGGACGCTGATTGGAGAAACAAAGCGAGAAAGACATTCACTCCTCTCGGAGAGTCATATACCATTCTTTTCCACAGGTTGAAAGAATTGGGGATGTTGAGACCAATCGCACCAAAAATCCGAACCCACCCCCGAAAAATCTTGATTCTTCTGTCAGATGTGAATATTGTTCAGGAACATTGGGCCACGATACTGAGAAGTGTTGGCAATTAAAGAATGCCATTCAAGATCTTATCGATGAGAGGAGAATTGAAGTGCAGGCTCCCGAGGCCCCAAACATTACCCAGAATCCATTGCCGAATCACCACGAAACGAATATGATAGAATTGGTGCAGGGTGATGGCAATCAAAAACCATCTCAGGCCGTCATGATGATAAAGTCGAGTGACAAGTTAGAGAAAGAAATTGTGAAAGAGGAAGTAATTATTGAGAAACCAAAGCCAGTAGTGATGGGAGGTTTAAAGGTGGTAGTTCCAGGTGCAAAGACGATCGTAACTGTGAAAGGAGCACGTGCAGAGCCAGTAATCATAAAACCAGTAGTACAAATGCCAGTGGTGAATACAAAGACCGTGCCTTGGAACTATAATAAGGTAACAGTAGTTTACAAGGGAAAAGAGATTTCTGGTGAAATTAACGAAACGCATGGACTTACCCGATCTGGAAGGTGTTTTGCTCCAGAGGAACCGAGAAAGATGAAAACGGTAAAAGAAAGTCAACTGAAGAAGCCAGTGTCGGAGGAGGAAGCAGAAGAATTTCTTAAGAAAATGAAGTCGCAAGAGTACTCAGTGGTTGAGCAGTTAAGAAAGACCCCGGCCCAGATTTCTTTGTTATCTTTGTTGATACATTCAGAAGAGCACCGGAAGGCTCTTATGAAGATTCTAAATGAGGCTCATGTTCCGGAGAAGATTTCAGTGTGTCATTTGGAGAAGATTACCAGCAAAATTTTCGAGTCTAATAGAATCACCTTCTCTGATAAGGAGCTGCCGGCGGAAGGAACCGAACACAATAAAGCATTATACCTCACAGTGAAGAGTGAAGAGTCAGTCGTGACCAGGGTATTGATTGACAATGGATCGAGCGCGAATATTTGTCCGCTGTCAACTTTAGGGAAGCTGAACATTAGCCCGGATAGAATCCGGAGAAACAGTATCAATGTGAGAGGGTTTGACGGCGGAGGTAAGAACACGTTGGGAGATATTATTTTGGAAGTGACCATCGGCCCCGTTGATTTTACGATGGAGTTCCAGGTGCTCGATATTGCCGTATCATATAACTTGCTGTTAGGTCGACCCTGGATTCATGCGGCCAAAGCGGTACCATCTTCTCTACACCAGATGGTCAAGTTTGAATGGGAGCAGCAAGAGATTGTTGTACACGGAGAGGAAAATGCTTGTAATATGGTAGCACCTTTTGACGGTACTGATGGGGATCGGGGTCCTTGGGTCTACCAAGTGACGGATGCTGTTGAGGTGAATAGGGTTGCTGAAGGAGAAAAGTTATCAACCCCGATGTTGGCACCAACTGCTGTAATGGTGGCCAGAGAAATGTTGAGAAACGCATTTGCACCGGAGGGGATTAGGCAAAACACCGCAGGGAGTCACTCAACCAGTTCACCTTCCGGAGAATAAAGGTACATTCGGCTTAGTGGTTCAAACCCACCTTTGCCGATATCCAAAGAGCCTCTAAAGCCAAGAGAAATTGGACCTTGCCCAAACCCATACCCAAATTATCCGACATCTTTATCAGGCCTGGTACAAAAAATCAACCATCTGCTGCAGCAAAGTGCATTGAGACCCAACTTGATGAAGAAATGCTTGGTTTTAAGAAAATGTTCTGGAAGGTGAATACGATTGAAGCAGGGGAAGGCACGAGCAGAATGGACGTGCAATTTGTGGGGCCCAGAGTCACATTGAACAATTGGGAAGCTACTCCTTTCCTTATCCGGAAGGAGTCTTGGTAGTTAGCTCAAAATTTCATCATTGCTTCCCCGAAAGTTGTTATTTTATAGTTTCCCCATTCCCCTCATGAAAAAAATCAATCACCATGTATCCCGAACATTGTTCGTTTCTTTTATTAATGAAATGCAGTTTTTCCTTTTTCTTCACTTTTGCCTTATTTTTTCTTTATTTTTCCTTTTGTACAGTTTTGCATGTGTTGATTCCAATGCCATGTCATGCGTGAAGGATTCTAGACCCAGTTCTGACAATCACGCTACTATACAAGAAATTGAGGAAGATAGTGAAATAGAATGTGAGGATGAGGAAGCCCCGGAGGAAATAAGTAAGGACATGAAACAATACGAGGAAAAACCCAAGCCGAATCTGAGTGATACGGAATCTATAAACTTGGGGAGCGAAGATGATGTCCGAGAAACAAAGATTAGTGTGCATTTGGAGGCACCCCTCAGGGATGAATTGATAAGGTTGTTACATGAATTTAAGGACATCTTTGCCTGGTCCTATGATGACATGCCCGGGCTTAGCACAGATCTAGTGGTACACAAGTTGCCTATCTACTCTGAATGCCGGCCGGTAAAACAAAAGCTGAGAAAATTCAAAACGGACATTAGCGTGAAGATAAAAGAAGAGGTGAATAAGCAGTTCGAGGCAAAGGTCATAAGAGTTACCAAATACCCCACCTGGTTGGCAAATGTTGTGCCGGTCCCAAAGAAAGATGGCAAAACCAGAGTGTGTGTAGACTATAGAGACCTCAACAAAGCCAGTCCGAAGGATGACTTCCCATTGCCAAACATCCACATATTGATCGACAATTGCGCCAAGCATGAAATCGGTTCGTTTGTGGACTGTTATGCCGGTTATCACCAGATCCTGATGGACGAAGAGGACGCTGAGAAAACTGCCTTCATTACACCTTGGGGAACGTATTGTTACAGAGTAATGCCGTTTGGATTGAAGAATGCCGGGGCAACTTATATGAGGGAAATGACCACAATGTTCCATGATATGATGCATCGAGAAATTGAAGTGTATGTGGACGATGTCATCATAAAGTCCAAAAAGCAACCTGATCATGTGAGAGATTTGAGAAAGTTTTTCCAAAGACTCCGGAGGTACAATTTAAAGCTCAATCCTATGAAGTGTGCCTTTGGAGTACCTTCAGGGAAATTACTGGGGTTTATAGTGAGTCGGCAAGGTATTGAACTAGATCCATCAAAGATCAAGGCTATTCAAAGTCTACCTCCGCCGAAGAACAAGAAGGAGGTCATGAACTTATTAGGAAGGTTGAATTACATTAGTCGGTTTATTGCTCAGTTGACATCAACATGCGAGCCGATTTTCAAGTTGTTGAAGAAAGACGCAGCAGTGAAATGGACCGATGAATGTCAGGAAGCCTTTGACAAGATCAAGGAATATTTGGCCAATCCTCCGGTGTTAGTTCCTCCAGAACCAGGGCGACCTCTGATTTTGTATCTGACCGTGCTGGATAACTCTTTCGGTTGTGTACTGGGTCAACATGATGAGGCAGGCAAGAAAGAACAAGCCATCTACTACCTCAGCAAAAAGTTTACATCTTACGAGGTGAAGTATACCCAACTGGAGAGAACTTGTTGTGCATTGATTTGGGTGGCTCAGAAGCTAAAGCATTATTTGTCAGCATACTCTACGTACTTGATATCACGATTGGATCCTCTCAAGTATATCTTTCAGGAAGCCTATGCCTACGGGAAGACTGGCCAAATGGCAGATTCTGCTCACAGAATTTGACATTGTTTATGTAACTCGTACGGCAATGAAGGCACAAGCTATTGCGGACCACTTAGCCGAGAATCCGGTGGATGATGAATATGAACCACTGAAAACATACTTTCCGGATGAAGAGGCAATGCTTGTCGAGGAGACGGAGCAAGAGGAGAGATCAGGATGGAAAATGTACTTTGACGGAGCTGTCAACAGCAGGGGGCGTTGGTATCGGAGCGGTACTCATTTCAAGTACGGGTCAACACTATCCCGTTACAGCTCAGCTTCGATTTTTCTGTACCAACAATATGGCCGAATATGAGGCATGCATCTTGGGATTAAGGATGGCAATTGACATGGGTATTCAAGAGATTTTGGTCATGGGTGACTCGGATCTCTTGGTACACCAAATCCAAGGGGAATGGGAGACACGAGATTTGAAATTGATACCATATCGGTATTGTTTGCACGAGTTATCTCAAAGATTCCAGTCTATATAGTTCAAGCACATCCCGAGAATGCACAATGAGATAGCAGATGCTTTGGCCACACTGTCCTCCATGTTGCATCATCCTGACAAGACATATATAGATCCGCTCCAGATCCAAGTCCGTGATCAGAATGCTTATTGCTTCGCTGTGGAAGAAGAATCAGATGGAGAGCCGTGGTATCATGATATTAGGGAATACTTGAAAGCTGGAAAATACCCTGAGCAAGCCACTGGAGACCAGAAGAGAGCCATCAGGCGTCTAGCCAATGGATTTTTCTTCAGTGGAGGAGTGGTATACAAAAGAACACCAGATTTGGGTTTATTACGGTGTGTAGATGCACAACAAGCAGATGAAATCATGATTGAAGTACATGCTGGAATATGCGGACCTCACATGAGCGAATATGTTTTAGCAAAGAAGATCTTGAGAGCTGGGTACTACTGGCTCACGATGGAGCGTGATTGTATTAGGTATGTAAAGAAATGCCATCAATGCCGGGTACATGGGGATCTGATCCATTCCCCGCCTTGTGAGTTGCACACAATGTCAGCACCTTGGCCCTTTGTTGCTTGGGGCATGGATGTCATTGGCCCAATAGATCCAGCCGCTTCTAATGGGCACAGGTTCATTCTGGTTGCAATTGATTATTTCACCAAGTGGGTCGAAGCTAAGACATTCAAGGCAGTGACGAAGAAAGCGGTGGTGGATTTTGTGCACGAAAATATTATATGCCGATTTGGAATCCCCAAGGTGATTATCACGGACAATGGAGCCAATTTAAACAGTCATCTCATGGCAGAAGTTTGTGAAAGGTTTAAGAATCACGCACCGCAATTCCACACCTTACATGCCAAAAGCAAATGGTGCAGTAGAAGCGGCAAACAAGAATATCAAGAAGATTCTCCGAAAAATGGTGGAAGGATCCCGGCAGTGGCATGAAAAGTTACCCTTTGCTCTCATGGGTTACCGCACGACGGTACGTACTTCTATCGGAACCACACCTTATACACTTGGTGTACGGAACGGAGGCTGTTATACCCGCAGAAATAGAAATACCGTCATTGCGAATTATAGCCGAATCTGAGATAGATGACGATGAATGGGTAAAGGCCCGGTTAGAACAATTGAATTTGATTGATGAGAAGAGATTGGCCGCAGTCTGCCATGGGCAGCTGTATCAGCGAAGGATGGCCAGAGCATATAATAAGAAGGTACGACCTCGAAAGTTTGAAGTCAGACAACTGGTATCGAGGCGTATCTTACCACATTGGGCAGAGGCAAAAGGCAAGTTTGCGCCGAATTGGCAGGGACCGTTCGTGGTATCACGGGTGTTGTCCAATGGAGCATTATATTTAATAGATGTTGAAGGAAAGTGCGTAGAGACTGCTATCAATTCAGATGCGGTCAAAAGATACTATGTATGATTCCTTTTCAATTGTATGTTTGTATTTTGTTGTGATTTTGGAATTGAAATGATGAAGGCATTTTATTCTCTATCCAAACAATTTATCCATTGATAACCCCTTTGAGCCTTAACGAATGAATTCTTTCATATCCCTCTCTCGGAATCGCTCTAGTGCAACAAGATCGAAATTGCCAAGAATGAAAAAATGAAATGATGGAAAAAAAAAAATGAAAAAATAAAATGAAGAAAAAAATGAAAAAAAATGAAAAAAAAATGAAAAAAAAAGAGAGAAAAAGACAAAGAAATCGGGAAAAAGTCAAAAAAAAAAAAAAAAGAGAAATCCATCTAACTTTTGAAGTTGGATGAACTACGTCTGACTTGATCCCGAAAGGGTACGTAGGCAGCCTCTCTGAGGTTCAATCACAATAAAGAAAAATCCAAAAATTCCCCACATATTGAAACTGGGGCAGAAGTTATGTTTTAATAATTCCGAGAGTTGTAAATATTTTTAACCCTCGTTGAAATTTTGAGCCTTTATATCTTTCTTTCTTAACCCGTCCAAAAGCCACGTTACGGTCCAAAGAAAGACCTTCTGATCGATTCTGAAATGACAACGAATACAACAAAGGAGGAGCGAAGCATCGGATAATACCCGTGGAACAGAAAACAAAATACAAAAAGGAAAAATGGAAAAAATAAAAAAAATGAGAGAGTCTCATCAGTGAAAACCTTAGCCGGCACTGTGAGACGATTGTGAGGTTGAGAGAAATAAAATGAGAGAGTCTCATCGGTGAAAACCTTAATCGGCACTGTGAGACGATTGTGAGGTTGAGAGAAATAAAATGAGAGAGTCTTATTGGTGAAAACCTTTCGAGGCACCGTAAGGCGATCGTGAGGACTATCAGAAAAGAGAAAAAGCAACGAAAAAGAGTATCGATTTGGGTCAAAGGCAATTGAGAGAATAAATGAGAGAGTCTTATTGGTGAAAACCTTTCGAGGCACCGTAAGGCGATCATCAGAAAAGAGAAAAGGCAACAAAAAAGAGTATCGGTTTGGGGTCAAAGGAAATTCAGAGTCAGAATAATGATTGGAACGAACTGGGTCGGAGTTTAAATACATGGCATGGTCGGCGGAATCAGCCAACAAATACCCAGATAAGTTCCGTCATCTCTCCAAAATACCCTTACCTTTCTTTCATTTTTTCTGCATTTCATTGTTTACCCTTTTGAGAGCTAACTACCAGCTCCTGATAACGGAAGTTGAAATAACACTGGATCAGAAAGGATAGAAGATTGGGGAGGGGAATAAAGAAGCTTGGCAAACATGGCCAAAGAAAAAGAAAACAAAACAAAAATGAGAAAATACAAAAAGAGTCTGCAAGGGACAAGAAGTCGAAAGCCATGCAACATGAAAAAGCAAAAACAAAGGAAGCAATAAGAAGTGGGGACGGCAGATGCCAGTTGCCAGCAGTTTATATCTAATAAATTTTGTTTCATGCAGGAACAAATTGTCACTAATCACTTTAAAGTGAATGTGACCAATGTGGAAAATTTAAAATACCAAAAAGAGAAAGTCCGCCGAATAAGTGGAGAAATTCACAGGCAAGAGATAAGTTGGTAAAAGAAAATACCAAAAAGAGGAAGGTAACATCTTTCAAAATCTACTCCCCGGTCCTCAGGCTGCGGGAATACTTTTCTGCATTCGCATTGCATGTTTAATTACTGTTAGGTGCCCACCTTCAAATACGGGAATATTTTCTGCATCGCATTGCATGTTTAATTACTGTTAGGTGCCCACCTTCTAATACGGGAATACTTTTCTGCATTCGCATTGCACGTTTAAATTCTGTTAGGTGCCCACCTTCTAATACGGGAATATTTTTCTGCATCGCATTGCATGTTTAATTACTGTTAGGTGCCCACCTTCTAATACGGGAATACTTTTCTGCATTCGCATTGCACGTTTAAATTCTGTTAGGTGCCCACCTTCTAATACGGGAATACTTTTCTGCATTCGCATTGCACGTTTAAATTCTGTTAGGCGCCCACCTTCTAATACGGGAATATTTTCTGCATCGCATTGCACGTTTAAATTCTGTTAGGCGCCCACCTTCTAATACGGGAATATTTTCTGCATCGCATTGCACGTTTAATTTCGTTAGGCGCCCACCTTCAAATACGGGAATACTTTTCGCATCGCATTGCACGTTTAAATTCCGTTAGGCGCCCACCTTCAAATACGGGAATATTTTTCGCATCGCATTGCACGTTTAATTTCCGTTAGGCGCCCACCTTCAAATACGGGAATACTTTTCTGCATCGCATTGCACGTTTAAATTCCGTTAGGCGCCCACCTTCAAATACGGGAATATTTTCTGCATCGCATTGCACGTTTAATTTCGTTAGGCGCCCACCTTCAAATACGGGAATACTTTTCTGTATCGCATTGCACGTTTCAATTCTGTTAGGCGCCCACCTTCTAATACGGGAATATTTTCTGCATCGCATTGCACGTTTAATTTCCGTTAGGCGCCCACCTTCTAATACGGGAATATTTTTGCATATCATGGTTTATACGGTTAAAAAGCCCACACTGGGGCAGAAAAAGAAAAAAAGTAGTTTGTTGTTTTGTTTTAAGCAGGTTCATCTCGAGATCAAGAAAATCAAAAACAAAAAAAAGAGTCAACAAGAAAAGAAAAATCAACAAAAAAGAGAGTCAGCATCAAGGAAAATCAACAAAAAAGGAAGATTCTGCATCACCGGAAAGGGAAGAAAAGCAAAAGCTAGATTAGGAACAATTGTAATTGTAGGATCATAGCTTAGAATAGCTTCTTCATTTTACATTTTTCCCCCCGGTGTAATAAGGAGTAAGTCAGCAGGTCTCAACAGTGTCAATGCAACAGTGAGTTTGGTAGTTTTTAAAACTGCCAGACCTTCCCGAACTACACTGACCTGATTCCTGTTTAGCCCACGATATGTAGGCAACCTCTAAAGCAGGGTGCGGTCAAAAGGTTTTCAAAAATGCTTTCACGGATTATGCCGATGTGCAAAAATCTCTCATTACTGCTCATTTATCTTTGCACTGAAACTCTTCGTGTTCCCGAGCAAAGAGGGGCAGCTGTGAGCACATGATTTTTGCACCAGGCAAATAATTCCAAAATTAAAATAAATATGTTTTTGAGTGTAATTACTTGCTTTGCTTGAAATTAGTTATATTTTTGTGTGTTTGAATAAGTAAGAAATTAGAAAAAATCAAAAAATAGTAGTAATTAATTTGTTAGTTTAGTTAATTAGAAAATTAGTAAAATAGCTTAAGTAGTGTTAATTAGGAAAAAATAGCAGAAAATTACCAAAAAAAAAATACTAGAAAATTAGAGTAGGTAGTAAATTAGGATTTATAATTTTTCATAAAAGAAAAGAAAAAAAAGTATAAAAGAAAATACATAAAAATCATTAAAACCAGAAAAATACAAAAAAAAAGATATATATATATGTAGGTATAATAAACTGGGCCAATTGAAGTCCAATTGGTGGCCCAGCCCATTAGCCCAAAGATCAGGCCGGATCTATTAAGGTGAGATTCAATCTCAGCCATCCATCGCTTTAATCCAACGGCCTTAAATAATTAGCCAAGCTATTTAGTTAATTAAATGATAGGATTTGATCCCAGCCGTCGATTTGGATTAATCCAACGATCAGAGGCCTTGGCTTCATAAGGTTCAAAACGGTGTCGTTTAAGTAACGCGCACCAGAGCCGTCGATCTCCCTTCAATGAACGATTGAGATTACCTTGGACATATGGCCTATATAAGGCTTATGTCCGAAGATGGCCGTCTCATTTAGCCAATTCAAAACCCTAAAGACGGCCGCCCCTGTATCTCTCATCTTCTTCATGTCTTCACCCTCAGCGGCCATGGCGGCCACCACTCCTACGGTGGTCGCCGGCTTCTCTTCATCCCTCCCCTCTTCTTCTGTGTTCTTCTTCATTCGTAGCACACCCAAAAAACCAGAAAAACACCTGTTCTTCGTAAATCCCGGTCACCGGAGTTACACCGGTGACCACCCAAAGTATGAAGATCCACCTAAAACTAATGCCAATCTCTTCCTCTCCACTAGATCTACCCAACCATACCACTGGCTACCTTCGAATCTCACCAGAACGCTTCGAATATCCCAAAAAGGGTCGTCGGAACCCTAACTCCGGCGACCCCAAGTTCAACCCCAATCAAGACTTGTTCTTTACCCTCACCCAAACACCCCTCTTCAAGTCAAAATCAAAAAGGCCTCGTCTTTAGGCCTGAGAGAAAATCAGATAAGGAAAAAGAAGAAAAATTGAAAAAAAAAGGAGATATCTGGAAAAGAATAAAGAAAGAAACAAGAAGAGAGAATAAAGAAGAAAAGAATTCGTGAGAGATTGGAAAAAGAAAAGAGTTAGGAAGCTCGGGGGACCGGCCCCGCAAGCTAAGTCCCTGACCCTTATATGCTTTCTCTTTGCTTTATTTTTTGTTCATTTGTTGTTTGTTTGCTATTTCTGCATGTGTTTAGATGCTCTTCTCTGATTTTTGCTTTCACGTGATAGTTTAGGGTTTATTCTTGTTAATAGCTTAGGGTTTATACTTGGTGATTGCTCTGTGGCTTGTTTATCCTTTTTGTTTCATTATGCCTATCTTTTCTTATTATTCTGCTTCTGAACATGTTAGTGTTAATATTCTCCATCTTGTTTATTCTCATGCTCATCTTGATTCGTTGTGTTCTGTTCCTGTGAGTTAAAATACCAATCTATCTTCTGAGTATATTGTCTCTTAATCTGGTGGGTTTACAATGTCATGATTGTTATTCATTCCTGTTTCATGTTTAGTTTTAGTTGTAGTTTAGCTGTTTTCTTCATTAAGGTTATATTGTGTTGGGTCTGTTTCTCTGTTCTTAGAGACTTCCTCGTTCTTCTTCACCCCTGTTTATACTTAGGGTTTTCTTATTTGTTGGTTGTCAACATCTCATCTGTTTGATTTTCAAATATCTCTCCTGTTGCTCTTTATGTTTAGCTTAGTTGCTTGACTTTTGTTAGGATTTCTTCTATGTAGCCTTCAATATCTTTACTGTTTTTTCTTCTTTTAACTCCCATGGTTTAGTCTTAGCCGTTTGATTCTCATTCTCCCCCCACTTCATGTTTAATTTTGATTTACAGCTCCTCTTAAGTGTTCTCATCTGCTAAATATGCATGTTAATCTTGATTATCTCTCCTGCATGATAGATTTAGGGTTCCTCTTCACTGTTTATTCATGTCTCTTCTATTCTTTATCTCCATCTTGATCCATCACATGTATACATAAGGCTAGGATTAATACTTGAAAAGATATATTAGCTAACATGCCTATGCTATTGTGTGTACTTTGGGCTTAAATGAATTCTGTTACTTGCTGCTTCTTAGAGTCTAACATTCTGAGCATATTTGTGCCTTGAACCTAAAGGTTTTTGGAGTTTTCAATTATCATATGACTGGAATTAGTAGTAATTAGGTCTAATTTGACATGGATTCATATGTTGACACATAAAGTTGGATAATGTGGGTTGATTAGCTAAGATTCAACCATATCAAATTGTCTTCCCTCAGTTTTGTTGATTAATGCATCTTATCTGAATCTATGTGTCCTAATATGCAAATCATGTTGAATTTGATTTAGTTTTACTGTTTTTGGATGAGTTTAAGTGTTTGATTGAAACTGTTGGAACCTTAGGTGGATTGGTTATAGCTGCTAGAATTAGGTTCTTAGAAATGGCTAGTTTTTAAATAGGATAGAGCTGAAAATGAACAAATAGGCTGTTAATTAAATAATTGGTCTAAGAATGGTCAACCTTGCAAAGGGTTGACCTATTCTATAAGGCCCTAACACACAACTCACTGTTAACAGTGGCTGGTTGTGCAAAATGGCTGTGTCTGCAAATGCAGACTGGCCCAGGCTCTCTATTGAGCCCTGAACAGCAAAGTGGCCAAACCTGTAAAGGTTTTGGGCCCAGCTGTTCAATATATGGCTTTAATAGCCCAAGCCAAGTCTCAACTTGAGACTGGCTAAGTTTTAAATAGTTTAATCATAACAATAAAACAGGCTATGCCTGCAATTAGCTTTAATTAAGAATAAATTGGTCTTAATTGACTGGAATTAGTTTAAAAGTGGCCAAAATTGAAATAGTTCTTAAAAATAAATCTGGCCAGCCCTTAAATACTAATACCAAGGCTGGCTATTAGTTAAATAGGTGCAAAACAAGCTAAAATCTGCCCTAGGTAAGCTGGTAAATCAGCAATGCCCTTAGGGGCATAATTGGGTATTAAAAAGGTAAAATAGTAAATAGTTAGAACTTAGGAGGGTAATGGAGACACTTGTGCTCCTGATTTCTGCAATTTTGCAGAGATTTAGGGGTATAATGGTCTCCTAAAAATAGGAAATCTATAAAAATCTTTAACTATTAGGGATACATTGGTAAAAACCCATAAAAGAGAATCTTTAGAACCTTCCAGCACATGCTGGAAGGGTTTTGATAACTGAAAATGGGGACTTAAGTGTAGATTTAATAAATTTAGGAGGGGGAGAAGTGGGATAAAATCCCATAACTTTCTCCCCAAGTTTCAGCCTTAGGTTAGCTATATATACCTCTAAGAATGGGGCTGAAAAGGGGGTTCCATTGGAGAATAATCTGAAAACACACCTAAGCTGAAATTTACACAAAAGCTTGAGAGATAAAATAGCAATAGAGCAATAGGATTTTCTGGAATTTTTTGAGTAGAACTCGCTGGTTTCTATTGGTTTTGCTGGGTTCATTTGCTCGTTAATCTCTGGGCCTCTTTGTTGCTGTGTTGCTGTGTTGTTTTACGCATTTGGATCTTCATCTCACTGTTGCATTGCCTTGTGTGAACCATTGCTGATTACTTACTTGCATCCCCTAGACTCATTGGTCTTCTTCTCTGTGATCCAGGTACTTTTCTACCCGAAATGAAGCTGTAATGGAATTTGAAATGAAGACTTGGAATTAATTTGTTATTCATTTGTAGCTTCACTTTTAATTTGTAGTATGCTGTAGTAGATAGCAAAGAAAAACAGAAATTAATGCCGTAATAGTTAGTATATTAGTAGTAGTATAGTCATAGTCATAAATCACTTAGTTAATTAGGCAAAACCTCTAAAACAAAGTCAAATGGCTATCACATGAGTAAATAACAATCATGATCACGTAGTTAATTCATTTCATTGATCAGTCAAATTAAAATTAGTTAAGAAGAAGAAACCATCGAACAAGGTAGACAATTGGAGTGCGATTGACTTGATAGCATTGAATGAGTCCGATTGGTGCTAATATCAGTATCTAATCATATACATAAAGTAATATATGAGAATAAGTTCAAAAGTAATATCTGGGTTAAGTCTTATTAGAGTCAATAATTGTATGAACATATCCATGAGTTTAATTCATAGGTCAGTAGCAAAATAGTATAGCTATAAGTAACCCATACCGTTTCATCTATATATATGGAGTTAAATAGCCCACTAACCTCAGCTAATAATTGATTCACTGGTTAGTATAGGTTCTTTGTAAAAATCAAAAAATAGAAGTAGTCTTGTAATTCTCTGTTAGTAGATAGCCTTATTTCCCAATTTGTATCACGACTCTTCTCTTTAATTGATCAATAAAAATGACATCTGATTCATTCTTTGAGTTCAAATGTGTACATTCTTTTACTTTCTCTGTTATTTTTGGTTTTGAGCCTAAATCTCTATATGAAGCCGATTGGGACAGCGAGCACGATTCAATAACTACCTAGGCCTTTAAGGCCTGGGCCGATGTAATATATGTGTAAAACTTCACTTGGAACCAGGCCCCATTTAAATAACGGAAATCACACGGGTCCGGATTATTATAGTGTTAGTAATACGATTAAGGAAAGAACAAATGTAGAAAACGTAGTTAAATACAATTATCGAATCCTTTAATGAAAATTGGGACGAGCCTCGCCCGAATAACACCGGGGCCCCCATTTAGTAATGATATAATACAAAATAGACCCGGGAAAGCTAATAGCCAATTCCATAGCTTCTCTCAAAAGATTTAAAAGCCGATAGACGTTACTTTAAGGCACGATTTTAATATACCTTCCTATGAACGAGTGTGCACTTGGTGCGACTCAAATCCAAATCTCGGCAAAGCCGAAATACACCAAAAGTCATAGGCGTACTAGTTGTGGTATGACTCGAGGCGTGTTTCCGCAATGTCGCAAATTCCTAAAAATGACATTTAATGTAAAAGCACATTATGTTGTTTAAAACTTATAATTGAGTCAAACGAAAGTCAAGAACGCCAGTGGAGCGACCGTGCTAAAACCACGGAATCCGGGAGTGCCTAACACCTTCTCCCGGGTTAACAGAGTTCCTTATCCGGACCTCTGCTTCGCAGACATTTTAAAGAGTCAAAATTTCCTCGGATTCGGGATTAACCGGTGACTTGGGACACCATTGTCATTCCCAAGTGGCGACTCTGATTAATCTCTAATAAAATCCCGAACCGATTGTCCTTAAATTGGAAAAACTCCTTCCCTTACGTTATTTTATCCGTTTCGGGTAATTGAGCGTCGGGGTATACCCTACAAGTGTATTTATACACCTTATGCATGTTGGGGTAGTAAAAAGGGAGGTGTGATACTGATGATAACCAAAGCACAAATCAATCTTGGAGAACACATGTGCGCCCTGTAGCTAGTCAAATAAGTCATCAATACGTGGCAAAGGATACTGGTTCTTCACTGTAACTTTGTCCAACTGGCGATAGTCAATACACATACGCATAGAATCGTCATTCTTCTTCACAAACAACACAGGAGCACCCCAAGGCAAAACACTGGATCGAATGAAACCCTTACCCAACAACTCCTTTCAACTCCTTCAACTCAGGAGGAGCCATGCGGTACGGAGGAATAGAAATGGGCTGAGTTCCCGGCAATAAGTCAATACCAAAATCGATATCTCTATCGGGCGGCATACCCGGGAGATCAGCTGGAAATACATCAGAGAAATCACATACCACTAGGATGGAATCAATAGAAGGAGTGTCAACACTGACATCCCTCACATAAGCTAGATAAGATGCACACCCCTTCTCAAACATACGCTGAGCTTTGATAAAGGAAATAACACGGTTGGGGTGTGATCTAGAGTACCACTCCACTCAATACGTGGAATACCTGGCATAGCCAGCATCACGGTCTTAATGTGACAATCAAGAATAGTATAATGGGGCGACAACTAGTCCATGCCCAGAATAATATCGAAATCAACCATACCGAGCAATAAAATATTAGCTCTGGTCTCAAAACCACAAATAGTGACCAAATACGACCGATACACACGATTCATAACCAACCAAAGAATCTCCCACCGGAGTAGAAACATAAATGGGGGCACTCAAGGAATCTCGAGGCAACCCCAGATGTGAAGCAAAATAAGAGGACACATATGAAAAAGTAGAACCAGGATCGAATAGAACCGATGCCTCTCCGTGACTAACCAAGATAATACATGTGATAACAGAATCGGAGGCGACAGCTGCAACGCGATCAGGAATAGCATAAAATTTGGCCTGACCCCTCTCTCGAGGGCGGCCTCTGGCACCCTGATCCTTGCCCCTGGCTGGCTGGGCAGGTGGAGTGGCAGCTGGGGCTGGAATGATGGCCTACTGGCCCTGTGAACCACGCTGAGGCTACAAAGTCTGTGGAGGTGCTCCTCTCCTATGCCTGGGCCACTCCCTAACCAGATGGCGAGTATCCCCGCACTCAAAACAAGCTCTAGGAGGCGGTGGCTGTGACTGACCGGCCTCACTCCCACTAGTCTAACCCCTGGAGGTACCCCGCGCAGGAGGCGCACTGGAAATTAGGGGAGCATAATAAGGCTCCTCAAGTGCTGGAGGAGCTGGAGTACTACCAGCTGCTGGCAATGCTGAATGAACTGGACGACCGGAATAACCCCTGTCAAAACGACCGGCTACTGAAGTACGGGCACCAGAGAAATGACCCGACTCACGAGACCTCTTGGACTCCCTCTCTCCTCACTCTATAGGGAGCATACCCTCGATCCGCTTGGCAATACTCATCGCCTGCTGATTCAGTACATCTGTATCCAGCTCTCTAGCCATGCTAGATCGGATAGGCGGAATAAGGCCCTCAATAAACCTCCGCACTGTCTCCCGGACTGTGGCGACCAAGACCGGTGCATGTCTGGCTAACCAGGTGAAACTGATAGCATACTCCGATACCGTCATAGAGCCATGACGAAACCACTCAAACTCCAATCGCCAAGCATCCCTAAGGCTCTGGGGAACATACTTCCTCAAGAACATATCAAAAAAGTATGCCCAGGCCAATGAGGCAGACTCGTCTGGACTGTCCAACTCATAGGTGAGCCACCAGTCACAAGCAGCCCCTCGAAGCTGAAAAACGGTAAATGAAACCCCACCGGTATCCACTATACCCATATTACGGAGGATACAATGACACTCCTCCAGAAATCCCAATGCATCATCTGAAACCAAGCCATTGAACACTGGGGGGGTCATATTTTTTTAACCTCTCCAGCCTACGCTGCTCGTCCTCGGAGACAGCTGGCCCACCTCTGGGCTGTACTGGTGCAGCAGGCTGTATAGTAATAACCTCCGGAACCTACTCTGCGGGCTCTCGCTGCTCAGTTGTGCGGGCTGCGGGAGTCTAGGCCCCTTCCCCGGCCAGAGATGTAGCTGCAACGAGAGGAAGCAAGCCCGCCTGAGCTAGAGTAGTATATATGCTCCTAAACTGGGCTAGAGTCTCCTGGAGTGCTAGAGTCGTAGCAATTGTAGTAGGTGTACCAGGTGCCTGTGCTCCAACCTGATCCACTGGTGGTGCCTCAGCGGCAGCGCGCGCGGGTGCTGTGGCTGCACCTCGGGCACGTCCTCAACCTCTACCACGGCCCCGGCCTCTGGTGGTGGCAACATGGCGCGCATGTGCCAGATCCTTATGAGTAGCACGTGTCCTCACCATCACTGAGAGAATTAAAGACAGAAGTTTAGATTTTGGTGTCAAAATATCGCACGACAAGGAATTCAAAAGAAATGAAGAGTTTCCTAAACAGTTACAAAGCCCCTCATGGATAAATACAGACATCTCCGTATCGATCAACGAGACCCTAAATAACCGGTCTGTGTCCTGTGACTCCTATGAACTTAGAGCTCTTATACCAACTTGTCACGACCCTAGTTCACGAATCGTGAACATGTCATAATGGCACCCAGTCTTCGCGGCCTACCACAACGTGGAATGTACACTTTTATGAACAAAAGATAAGATAACAACGGAATAATATAAAAGAAATGTAATAAGTGCCGCTTGGCATATACACTTCACCAAATATCAAAAGAAATACAACCACCAAGACCCGAAAACTCACGGGCAACACAGACTAAGAAAGAGTACAACTGTGACTCTATACATCAAAAGTGTCTATACAACGAAAATAAGGAAATAACTGATATAACTAAGAAGAATAGAAGAAGACCCTACGGATCTGCGGACGTAGCAGATCATACCTCGAGTCTCCTGAAAGGTGCTCCTAAATCACCTGTAGTGCGCTTGATCAGATGTACTTGGATCTGCACAACAAAAGTGTGCAAAAGAGTAGCATGAGTACATCACGGCGGTACTCAGTAAGTGCCAAGCCTAACATCGATGGAGTAATGACGAGGAAGGTCAGGGCCCTACCGAGAAATAATAATAATAATAATACCGAACAACTCAAATAAGAATAAGTCTGAAATAACAGCAAATGAGATAAATACTACAAACCGTCTACAATTAAGCTAACAAAGAGAAATAAACACAACAAGTACAAATCAACAAATCCAGGATCTCCGGAAGTTGAACCCGCAGTCCTTTTCATACTCAGCAACTCAGGATCTCTGAGAATCGAACCCGCGGTCCATATATCAGTCACACGGGATCTCCGGGAATTGAAACCGTAGTCCTTTATCTTAGTATCACATGATCTCCGAGAATTGAACCCACAGTCCGTATCTCAATATCTTAGGATCTCCAGGAATTGAGCCTGCCGTCTGTCTCAAAACTCAACAACTCAAGATCTCCGGGAATCGAACCCGCAGTTCGTATATCAATCTCACAGGATCTTCGGGAATTGAACCCGTAGTCCGTATATCAGTATCTCTAGGTCTCCGGGAATTGAACCCACAACCCTCGGATCTCCGGGAATTGAACCCGCAGTCCGTATATCAGTATCTCTAGATCTCTGGGAATTGAACACGCAGTCCTTTACCTCAGTAGCATCGGATCTCCGAGAATTGAACTCGCAATCCACATAACATAAACACAATCAATAAGGGGAAAACACAAAGAAGTATGAAGTACACAGCTACAATTAACACCAAATCCAGTCTCAAATTCCAGGGAGTTCAATTAAGACAAGTAGGCACTTAGATAGATAATCCTATCTAATCATGCTTCCCTTGCTATCGCTAGATAAATCTTGCAATTAAATCAATTAAATAACAAAGATAACATGGATTGAGCAGTTCAAGTACGGTGTTTGTCAACAATATGTGCAAGTACATGTCCGTCACCTCACGTACAAGGCATTTAAATCAACACATATATGTCCTAGGGGAGAAAATTCTCCCACGCAAGGTTAGATAAGTCACTTACCTCAATCCCGATACAAAACCGCTAAGAAACGACTCCTTTGCCACGAGTATCTGACTCTGAGTGGCCCAAATCTAGTCAAACTAATTACACATTGTAAATAACATCACAAATAACCAATTACAGTGATAAAATTAAAGCTACATCGCGAAAATGGGTGAAATGACCAAAATACCCCTGCAGTCATCGGCTCGAAATCAAAATATTTTTATGTTTTCAGAACCCTCGTACTCTCACGAGTCTAACCATATAAAATTTATCAAAATCGAACTCCGTTTGCCTATTCAAATTAATGATTTTCAATAATCCAGGCTTAGAGCAAAATCTTCCATTAATCCACCTCCAATCCTCTATTTTCAGAGGTTAAATCCGTGGTTTAAAAGTATATTAACATAAAATTAGTCTAGGAGTGATTACCTTATATTTCTCCTTGATTTCCTCCTCAAAATCGCTAAAATCCTCTCCTAGTTCGAAGCCTCCAATGTGTTAATGTTTCTGAAATTTCGAGTCTGTCTGATATTAAACCCTCTAGGGAATTTTTGCTTCTGCGGCTCTAGGATCGCTTCCACGATCCCGCTTCTGCGGAGAAGCTGCCGCTTCTGCGGAGAAGCTGCCGCTTCTGCGGCTCCACCTAAATTCGCACAGGTCCGCTTCTGCGGTCCAGTGTGGCTTCTGCGACAATCGCTTCTGCAGAATTTAGCCGCTTCTGCGGAAAGTTCCAAAATCCAGGCGGCCGCTTCTACGAACATGGGCTCGCTTCTGCGAGTCCGCCCCTGTGACATCCTAGCCGCTTCTGCAGACTTTACCCCTCAGTCTCCCAATCTCTTCTGCGATAAGCTTAGCCGCTTTTGCGGTACCGCACCTGCGGTCCCATGGCCGCAGGTGCGAAAACACCAGAAGATCAAAAACTCAGACCTGCAACTTTCCACATTCTCTCCCGTTTAACCATCCGAAAACACCTCGAGGCCCCCGGGACCTCAATCAAACACACCAACACATCCTAATACTCTATTCAAACTTGTTCTAGTCATAAAATCATATCATTAAACACAAAAATCATCCAATTATGGCAGATTCAAGCCTAAGTTTCAACAAAAACTTCTGAAACTTACATGCTATCAAAAATCCGACCAAACGACGTCCGAATGACTTGAAATTTTGCAGAAATATCCAAAA
Source organism: Nicotiana noctiflora (assembly GCA_032618575.1). Lineage (NCBI taxonomy): Eukaryota > Viridiplantae > Streptophyta > Magnoliopsida > Solanales > Solanaceae > Nicotiana > Nicotiana noctiflora. Next base: position 102,043 of record JASVEL010004490.1, on the reverse strand, counting down.
TCACCTAACGAAGCTACTGCAACTGTCGGAATTCCATTCCGACTCCTAGATCAAAATCTCACCTATCGATCGGATTTCCAAAAATTTTAAACTTCGGCATTTCAAGTTTAATTAAGCTACAGACCTCCAAAATATATTTCGAACATGATCCCAACCCAGAAATTATCTAACAGAGCTAACAGAACCATTGGATTTACTTGGGCTACGTCTATAAGATTGTCTAATGTTGGCTATTTCTGCAACTTAGAGATTTAATTGGTTACTTAGTCTTAAATTAACTATGTTTGTAAGACTGTCTAATATTGGCTATTTGTGTAATTCAATTTTGACTTTGACCTTTAAGTGTGTGATTGATTAAATGTTTAGTCAGGTAAATAAAAGGAAAATACAAGGGTTAAATGGGAAGGGATAAATGGTATTTAGTATTTAAACTAGAGGGGTAAGGGTATAAAAGGTAATGATGCATGGCTCTTGTGTAATTAATCAAACAATAAAGGGTGTATTGGGTATGCTAAAAGGGTAAATAGGTAGAAACTAATAGCAAGTAAGGGTAAATAAAGGGTAAATAGAACCATGTGGATGCCACTAGAACCGTCTAGCAGGGGTTCTAGTGCATTCACTGTTAAAATGAGTAGATTAATCTGAAAATAAATTGAAAGAGCAGGGGTGGGAAATCTGAATATTAATTTCAAATTTTTCTCCATTTTTCTCTATAAATAGGCCTCCTTAGGCCACATTTTAGGAGGTTCAGAAATTTAATAAGGTTAAAAATACATAGAAATTATACTTGATTAATGTTTCATTGGTTTGATTGCAATTTGAGTAGAGAACTCTTAAGTCCTGGTGTTTTCATCTACTGTTTTGCATTGTTTTCTGAAGCTGTTGGGTTTTAATCGTGATTTTAAGCATGTGCTGTGTTATTGCTATTTATCGCTTGGATTCCTACATTGTCGCTGATCTTCTTCTTCCTTATCGCCTTAGAACTCATCGATTTTCATTTCAACTTTGACCGGGTACACTCCTGACCGTCAAGGATGTAATTAAAGCTGTTGAAGATATGAAATTATCATTAGGTTTTTGTTACTTTTGATTATGTTCATCTTATAGATAGAGAATACCTTAGATCTATGTAATTTATTAGTATTTTATGTATATTATGGACTTGAATTGTATAAATTCTGAACCGAAGCTAATGATCCTATAGAGTAATTAGTTTAGATATTAATATATGACAATACTAAGTAGATCAGTTAAAAATGATCATCTAGATCGTAGATTCAAAAACTGGTTAAAATCTAGTCGATTACTTGTAGATTTTCATCCGTTCTTAAACAAGAAATGTAATACAAAAAATGTTAAAGTCTTATTAGTTAAGTTCTGAATCAATATTTGTTAATGAGAAAAGCATGAAGTAGTTTCCATTTATGATCCCGAGTCGTTTAAATTAGCTTTATAACTCGTATTTAAATTCAGAAATCTGAGATGAAACAAGAATATAAATACGGATGAAGTTCAGGATTTAATTCGAATACGACAAATGTATATCTAGTTTAGTACCTCTAGGTTAACAAATAATAAGGTAGTTCTGCATTGAATGAGTATGCGTTTTGACTGATAAACTCAGACTAATTAATCTGGTAACTAAACAGTAGTATATAAATGAAATCAGTGTTAATTTTTAGTTAAGTTCTGATACTGAAGTCACAATATTTGTGTAAATATATAATTAGTTTAATAAGAATGCGTAAACCTGTTTTTGGATTTGGGTTAATAATTTGGGCGTGGTTAGGCAAAAGAAGCCAGATTCAATTAATGGCTTCTAGGCCCATAAGAGATGAGTTTGTAATTATGAATTGGGCTCTAGTTAGCCCTGTGCACTTCTTTTGCGTTAGTCCGAATTCCAGCCCCATAATACACAACAACCTGGATGTGAGTGAAGTATCAACGCAAAGTACAATTAAACTGCTAATAGTTATCTTATATATGACAAAAATATGTGATAGAAAACATAGCACACCCTAGGTTTGACTTCTAAAATACAATGAGATGAGCCTCGTTTAAGGCAAGAATGCACGGGGCCCTCAAATAATTGTTATAATATTTTTAGACTCGGAAGGACCGTTTAGCTAATTTCACGGTCTTTCCAAAGTAATAAGATATAGATACCTTAGGCACAATTGTAATATACATTCTCAAGTACGGGTGCACATTTATGTGATTCAAATCCTACACTCAACGAAGCCGAAAAGTATCTAAAGTCACAGGCGTACTGGTACGGTGTGGTTAAGGAATGTATTTTCGCGACGTTGCAATTCTTTAAAAATTGAAAAGCGGAACACTAATGCACATAATTAAAAATATATAACTGAAATCAGATAAAAACGAATACAACAGTTGAGCGACCGTGCTAGAACCATAGAATTCGGGAGTGCCTAACACCTTCTCCCGTGTTAATAGAATTCCATATTCGGATTTCTAATTCGCAGACTGTAACAGAGTCAAATTTTCCTCGGTTGAGGATTAAACCGGTGACTTGGGACACCATTATATTCTCAAGTGGCGACTCTGAAAGACCTAAATAACTAATCTTGTTCCGACTGTCCTTAAATTGGAAAAATTCCTCTACGCCCTCGCGGGTAGTATATATATATAAAAAAAAGGAGGTGTGACATACACAGAACCTCAAAAATATCCTACGGACTTATTCGCGCGATCAAATCGCCAACATAATATCATAAGCATCGAATTAAACCTCAAAATCCATAAATTCTTTCAAACTTTCCAAAACATTAAATTTTCCAATTTAGGTCTGAATCACGTCAAATAGCGTCCGTTTTTTACCAAATTTCACAAAAATGTCTTAAATCATATATAAGACCTGTACCGGTTGCCCGAACCATAATACGGGACATATACTAACATGTTCTAATAAAATTTTATTCCAAATTTTCTTAAAAAATTTCTTTCATTATTTCTTGGGCTTGGGACCTTGGAATTCGATTCCGAGCATACGCCCAAGTCCCATAGTTACATATGGACTCGGGATCCGAGTCCGTTTACCTAATATTGTTCAAAGTCAAATTAATTTATTTTATAATCAAAACCTATCATTTTTCACATAGCTTCTTATTTAATCTTTCCGGCTACGCGCCCGCACTGCGCAAGCAAATCGAGGTGTCTCTAAATGAGGTTTTCAAGGCCTTGGAATCATAGAATTTAATTTAAAATAAGTGGTGACCTTTTGGCTCGTCACATTAGCTCACAAGTTCAATTCGTATTTTTCATATAAGAGGATTGAAAAATATCCTAAGTTATCTTAGCTCACAAGTTAATTCCGAAATAAAAAAATGTAAAAAAAAAGGGGGAGTACTTTTCAATCCTATTATATGAATTTCTAGCCCCGTCGCTTGGAAAATATAGTTTAAATATATATTTATGATGCATTACATTAAAATAACCATCATAAAGATAAGGTAATTTTAATTGATTCTATTACTTATTCTACTTATAATTTTAATAAACTCTAATTACAATTTATAAGAGGTATTACATAATTAAGTTATAGCTAAAACCATAAGAAAAAATATCATATAATTTAAAGTATTGAATTGAGGAGGAAATTGAAAATTCAAGAGCCAAAAAGTTGAATAAAAGGGGGATAATGATTATTGTTCAAAATTAAGGGGGGAGTTTGATTTTTAACATAAAGTTGGGGAGGGTAAATAATTTTCGGAGCACTATGGATTCGCCCACCTCCCAACTAACACTTGCTACTACAACAAGTCAATTCCATACAAGCTCCGAATTAAGAATCTATATCTATATCTATTTATAAAACATGAACTGGTTCGTTTGAACTGACCAATACCATGAGACACTTGGCACAACTCTATTGGTTATTGATTTAACTTGGATTGCCACCCCTTCTTAATACATGACACAATTTCATTGGTTCATCTATTTGGTTTGAATTGCCACATCATTTGATTACGTGGCATGATTTTATTGACTCGTTCTTTTATTTTGAATTGCCACATCATTGGACACGTATCATGATTGTCTATCCTATATTAAAAGCACGAAAGCTCTTAGCGAAATGTCGTTCGCCTTATTACCCTTTTAAAGCATATTTTACATTGGTCAAAGATATATTTATACTATATTAAAAGCACGAAGGCCCTTAGCGAAATTTTGTTCGCCTTATTTATCCTTAAAAAACATATTTTACATTGGTCAAAGTTGTAAATCAAAAACTTTCCTTATATTTAGGAATTTTATATAAAAAATCTAATGTAATTTAGTATTTTATATCTTCAAGGATATAATATATTGAGACGTAAAATAACACAAAAAAGTAGGAGGAATTTATTTTGTTTGTTTCCAACAAGGAAACTTCACGTTTTTGTGATTTTTTTTTTGTTGTTGTTTAATAAGAAAGGACTACCTTTGCCTTTATTTTTCTTTCATATGATTTATTTGTTCTTTTAAAAATTTAAATCATAAGTATTTTGTTAGAATCTTGGTTGTTAATTTCGTTAAAATTTACCACGAAGGTTTTGAAATTGTAATTATTGTTGAAAAAATAGTAATCATTAATTTGTGATAAAAAATTAATTATCATAATTTAATTTACAGAAATACCTAAATTATCTCACTACATATGTTAAAATAAATAAATGGAAAGGACTTATTTTTTGGTAAAAAAGAACCTATTATTATTATTAAGAAATTTTGTTACATAATTTAACTTTACAAAACATGAATTAGTTACTAAATTCATCTTATAGCTAATAGGATTTTTTCGCAATATATAACTGATTCTGTCACTAAGTAGGATTAGCGATTGAATTTTATTATTTAACTACATAATTTTTCTATCGCTAATTTTTCTTCTCTTTGTAGTTAACTCGTCTTACATGGTACCTATGCGACTATTTTGATACGAAATAAATATAAAAGAACGAGATACATAATAACACTAAACATTCAAGATTATCTTGGTTGTTATCATGCTTAGATAGGCCATTCGTTACTTTTTTTCGACTAAGTTATAGGCTCAATTTTTATCATATTCAAGAGCTTATATTTTTAAGAATCTTATTTTTAAGGGCTTATTTTTTTTATACGCATCAATAGAAGGTATGTGCATCGCGCGTATCCTAGTACGAAGCCCCTTATCGAAATATCATTCGCCTTTTTTACCCTTTAAAAATAAATGATATATTGGTTATAATTATTCTACTAATATTTAATACTTTAAAATAAAATAAAAATTGGTCTTTAAATCTTTCCTTATTCGAATTACATACATAGAAACTCCGAAATTTTAGGAATTTAAAACCAAATAAAAATTTACTTATAAATCCTTTTCTTAAATAAATTGTGTAAAGTAATTATGACTTTTTCTTATGTTTATTAGATAAAATGTATATAAACGTGTTAGAAATCTACTAATAAAATTTTAGATCTATTTTAAGTCTTCAAAAATTAAAGATTACTATAATATGTAAACCAGACTTACATCAAACTAGATCGAGCATGAAAGTATATATAAATAAGTTTAATATGATATGCTAACGTTTTGAAAATAATAGTAGTATTTTAATTTAAACTAATAAGTACTATAATGTATTTTGAGTTAATCTTTATTTGAATAAGTTGAATACATATTGAAAATTTACACACATATTAAGTTACAAATCCAATTACAATACTCAAAAAGAAAAACATAGATAAAATATTAATATATTGAAATTAATGAGAATAAATTAGATACATTTAGTCATAAGTAATTTAAGGTAGCAAAAAAGAGCAAAAATAAAACATAAACAGCGAAAGGTATAAATTGATTTTGCATTGGTTATACATAATCAATATTTTTTGTTAAAATAAATTTACACATTGATTTTAATTCAAAAATAGTATTTATATAATTTTCGAAAAAAGGCTAAAAATGTCCCTATTATTTGCTAAATGGTTTATAAATACCCTCCGTCCATCTATCCGCCTAAAAAAATACACGAAGTTAATTCTATTAACAAAAATACCCCCAAGACTAACGGCAGAACTAATAGAGTATTTTTTGAACGAATAGATGGACGGAGGGTATTTATAAACCATTTAGCAAACGATAGGGATGAGTCTTTCATTTAACGACGTGACGATTTTTAATTGAGTCACGTGGCAATCTTTGACTGGAATAAAAAATGGATATTATTTCTAACTCATTTACCTTATCTGACCCATTTATAAAAATGGGTAGTATCTATCACACCCATTCCCACTCATCTGATCTCCCCATTTCTTCTTCTCCAATTGGGACACTGCATACACACGATGACACATTAATTAAAGAATAGATAAAACCCAAAATCAAATAACCCGAAATCCAAACCAGATTCTGAAATTTCTCCAATCAAACTCAAGATAAGTATTGAAAATCTTAAATGAAGAATCAACAGATACATTTGGGTTGTTAAGTAAGAAGACAAGGATCAAAACAAACCAAAAATTTGAAACAAAAAAATTGAGCCCAAATGCTAAAATTGTCCAAATATATCAATCAAAATCTAGGAGAAATATTGAAACTTTGAAAGGGACAAGTAATTAAAACCTTTGAATTGTCATAAGAAGACAAACGGGCCACGAAATAACAGAGAAAAGATAACTACGTACAACTGATACAAGCACACAAGAAAATTGAAACCAAGGTGCTAAAAAGCTTGAAATTATCACATTCTAGGATAAAGATTGAATCTATAAAAAGTTAAAAAAAAAAAGTAAAGGGTCACCTTTGGTATGTTCATAAGAAGAAGAAGAGGGACAAAAAGCCATGAATTGCAGATGAAGTGAAAGCCAAAGCAATATTTTCAAACACAAAAAAAGATTTGTTTCAACAAAAAAACGCTAAAAATTCTTTGTGAGATGAGAGTGAGTGTGCTAGAAGATAAGGAAAAAGAGAGGCAGAAAAAAACAACCAAAGAAAAAGAAAGAAAATCAGGTCAAATAAATAGGGTCCGGCTAGGTAAATTGGTAAAAATTGCCACGTCATTAAATGAAAGACCCATACCTATCATTTGCTAAATGATTTATAAATACTCTTCGTCCATATATCCGTCCATAAAAAATACTTTATCCGTTCTAAAGTTAGTCACGAGGGTATTTTTGTTAGTAGAATTAATTTCGTATGTTTTTTGAACGGATAGATGGACGGAGTGTATTTTTTTCAACGGATAGATGAACGGAGAACATTTATAAACCATTTAGCAAACATTAAAGATACTTTTGGCCCTTTTCTGTATAATTTAAAAAAAAAATTATACTTGTTTAGATAGGTTACATGCGTAAAACTAGTTAATCAAATAAGCTGGAAGAACGCGTCCGAAAAGCAAAATAAAATTTACTCGGCAAAAATAACTCCAGAATACCTCATGCCCCCGGGTGATAAAATGGAGCTGTCAAAGTAGTTTCACAGTGAATTAATAGGATAGCGTCTACTGATTAGCACCCTAAAAATGATGATCCGAAGTATCTAGCGGAAATGATTTGTCCTTAACGACTGTGGTTCGTCTTACCTTATATACTTTTGCAAGGTAATAGTAGTTGTTATGTCACATAAAAATAGAGAAAGATATCAAGCAATGCAGCTGATGACTGATGTGCACCTCATTTTTTTGTACCAGAGTGAGAATTATCATAAATATGTTTATGATCATCAATGCCTGCGGCAGTTAAAAGGGGCAGCGCGCACATAAAATTTGGGGTGAAGAAGAATCATAAGCCTGGAAATGCTTAAAGCCTCTTCACCGGATGAACATCTCTCTTACGCCGGATCACTTGTGATGTTAAACGCTGGCCACAAATTATATCCAAATGCCAAAATGGGAATGAGATTTCATGAGCCACAATATATAAAGCAAACTAAGTTTTGCAGTAATAATTACAAGTTAGTGGTGCTATATTTTGTATCAGCCCGACAGCAGCGGATGTTCCTCTTACACTACAAAATTTAGTTTGTGAGAAGCCCTTACGTTCTGGCCCCCAGGTAATCAACCTGCAAATAAATAAGTAGCGAATAAGGTCTATAATTTTATACCATTGAAATACTGCAGGAATGTCCACTTACACCTATATATTATTCTCAATGCCAGAGAACAATTGAGTTCTATCCTTACTTATCCTTATGCTGCTAACTGCATGTATCAGAACATAAGCCCATCAACAATCGTGTAGAATGCATTTTTTGGCACTATGACAGTGTCGAGCAATTCTTTTCTAGTTTCATCCCCTTAGTTTGTTGCATAAGAAACACCTCATTGTGTATATAAGAGCTATAAACTTTGAATGGTAAGCTTACCAGATTGAGGATTCCCTGGATTTCCAACTTCTTTGCTGCTGCCGGGTTTATTGTAACCTTGCTTTTCTACTGCCTGATTCTGCATTTAAAAGCTAAGCATTAGGCATGACAGGTGAGATCATTAGGGAAAACATAAGGAGCATATCAAAAGGCTATGGTGGATGGCTCCAAGCTGCATCCATCTTGTAGGTATTCACTTAATAAAACTTGTCTTGGTAAGATTGTAGCAATAAAATATTCTAAGAGCAATTGACCTATGACCATGGTGAAAGTAATTCCTGATTGCAAGATGAGTGGATTTGTAGCTGGTTGTTTCTACAATGGACATATTCATCACAATATGCAACAACTAGACTTTTCGATGGTGGTTGACTGGTTTCTACATGAACCTAGTGGGCATGATAATAAATGAACTACGAACCAGGTCGAAGAGGAAGAACTTGCCTGTGGTAATTGCACTTGTGTCTGGTGGAGACCAAAAAACTGTTGATATGGATCATTAAAGTTCGGAAGTCTTGGCTGGTTGGGATTACGTGCTACAAGTGGATTTAGCATTGGATCTTGCTGACTTGAGGCTTGCATCCTGGAAGGATCTTGTACTGGAACTGGTGGCAAATGAAACGGCGCCATAGGAAATCTAGGACCCATTTGTGCTGCTGCAGCTGCATTCTGCATCGCTGCACCTGGTAATAGAGGTTGATAGGGCACCATTGGCCTGTTCATGCCAATCTCCATACCCATTCCCACCATGCCCATTCCCATAGCTGGCATGTATTGCTGCATTCCAGGATACATCATCGGGACCATGCCGCATCCCATGGACATCATCTGCAGACAAGCAGATATGATCAAACTATGTTCTGATTTGATTAAAATATCTTTTTTTAAGATAAAAAGCAGGACTGTATCACCAACTAGCTTCAGCATGCATATTACACAACCAGAGATAAATTTAGAAATTATTCCGTTGATGCTGAACATATGTAAATCATCTCGGACCAGCTGCGAGCTGAAAACGCATGTCAATAAGGAGAAGCATGAACCTTATTTTTAGCATTGAATGCCACTTCTACTACAGGAGAAGGCAGTGAAAATATGATGAGAGAACTTTTATTGTTCGCGATGTAACGCTGTAAGATGTCGTGCATTCAAATATACTGAGCTGAATAACATAGGTTTCTTGTTCCAAACAATGGCATTAAATTGAACATTCAAGCTCAACTAAAATTCAGTAATAAGGCTTCAGCACTTTCATGGAATTTGAATCAAGAGTGTGCTACAACAAACTTAACCAGTCAGCGCCACATAGAGTAGGATTGATTAAAAAGGAGTATTTGATTTCCACAAAGGAAAAAACAAATTTTACAAGGTGAACCACTCTTTTTGGGCAATGAATTAACACCAGAATGGAGCCCAACAGGATTCTTCAAACATTTTTCGGGCAAAAGCACTGAATGACCTAAAAGTGGCCCAGTTTAGTTAGTCCTGTCCTTAGTAAGTCAACATTAAAATTTTGTCAATCTTATAGATAGAAGCTGAAGAAGAAGACCTGGATAATAACAACATGGGTCCCTTCTCTCAGTAACTCAACATCGACTTTTATCAATCATATAGAGAGGAGGAGGAGTGCAATCTCTTAGCAATAAATTGTTGGAAACCAGATAGTAGTGTGGATATATAGTGAACATTAATATACCTGTACTGTGTTCATTAGAATTTCGGAATAAACAGCATAAAATGAAATTATAGAATCGGAGTTATGGCCATACAAGTCTCTAATCAAAACACAAGCAGCGTTCGCGACTTCATTAAATAAGTTATACCACAGAGAAACAAATAATTTCGTACTTAGAATAGCATAAGGGAACACAGGTGCGCGCCGGCGGGGCGTGTATGTGCACATATATACATAAGATGTATGAAAAACGTAATGTAATTTGATGCATAGGGAAGCCATGGGTAATATGTTTCACTTCTACAAAAATCTGGTGCTGAAGAAAAGACAAGATGAGTTAAACTTCTGGTGCTCAAGTAAAGACAAGATGAGTTTTTTTTTTCATTTGGGACAATCCAAGTAGGAAACAGACTTAAGGCTGTAGTACACGACTAGCATGCAAGTTTTTAAAATTTAGGCAGTATCCAAAAACTGAATTATTGTTATCTACATACTGCTTCTGATAAAAAGTGTCCGTATACTGCTACATGAATTACAAATGCTGGTAATTCAGATTCTACATTTCTTAGATCTCTTACAATTGCTCCATTTGACTTAGTCAGATGTACTCTACTTGAGAATGTGTAGCGCTGCGAAGTAAGGATATGCTGATTGACCCAATTGGCGTTCTCAATAATATAGTTACATTTACTACTTCCTATTAATACGATAAACAAGAAAAAATGTGTTATGCCAAAAGAAATGCTAAAGTTTGAGGACACAATGCTGTCAACAAAATTATAACTTAGCATAATAGAGAAAAAGGGATTTTACCATATATATAAACTATAAAATAAAGCACTGACTAGCGACTTGCAACCGAAAATGTACTAATATTATTCACATTTAAGATGCAAGTAATAAAGAATGAGGTTCTTGAGGTGTAAAATCATCCAATTTTCTGGTGCTTAAGGGTCAAATATCTTTTAGGACTAAAGAAATTATTCCCTCTTCAGGAAGGACTGTCAAATTCCTTTACTACTAAGAAATCGAACAAAAGAGGGTTGAGAGGTATCAAGAGGCAATACACAGAGAAGAGAGTTAACAAATATACCTGCACTTGCAATTGCAGTGATTTCAAATACTCAATTGCCTCATCCAGCATTGAAGCTTTGTCTGTCTGAAATTCAACAGAAGATTAACTTGAATATATTAAGAAGACAGTAAACTATGTGTTCTAGACATTGTAGAGAACTCAAAGAAGAGGTCAAACCTTGTTACAGCGTGGTATCAGTTCCTGCAGAGCCCTCATCTTCTCATTTATTCTGTCTCGACGTCTCTGTGTTGATTGGTGCATTGGCATGTTGATTAAACAATCAAACAAGAAAAAGCAGTAGAATTATCATAATCCTCTAATAAACAATTCCACAATACATACCCTTTCCGAAAGATTATGGACCTCTGCAGCACGAGATCGTTTTGTAGACGTTGAACCACGTGCATGCTTCTTTGTATCACCAGACTCAAATTCAGCGTCCTAGGGCAGTTGAGATATAAGTTAATGAAGCATTAACAGTAAAGCAGGGGTCATCATAAATCTATCAAAGAAAAATACTTGAAGAAGACTCAAATGTTCAAAAATAAGAACGATCGGAACATCTGGTCTGCTTCAGAGGTTTGCAGTTATATATGATGTGTTAAACTCAACAGGAAGCAAGAATTTGTTCTCAACTTTTAGTATTTTTTGTCTTTCTCCCGCAAGGCAAGGCATCACAAATGTCAAAGTTAACAATCACAGAAATATTTACCATAATCTCTCAAAAAGTAAGATCACATATGCTTTCTGGGGAGGAAAGAAGGTAAAAGTGGGCCAGCTATTGCAAGTGTACCTCGACCATCACAACTTTTTTTGAAAAGTTCTTCCTACCTCCCCCTTGTAATTATTAATTTATACTTCAAAAAATCATGACATTTTCTTGGCATTCATGAGTTCTCCTTTGCCCCCATTCCTCTCTAAATTTAGAAAGTGTTGCAACTTCATATACCATCCTTTTTCTCTTTAATCAACTTCATTTTTTTTCTGGAAAAATAATCGATTTTACCAATTACTCATAGTCTCATTCTCTAGAATCTAATCAAGTGTCACTAAAGCTGCTAAAGTAATACACCGAAGCAGTAAACAGAGGATAAAGTGAGAAATCAATGTTATTAATACATCCAGAAAAATTCTATGACTCTGCTTGGAACAAATTTGTTATCCTGCCAGAGGAACAAATAGATATAGAACTTGTTTATAGGTTCACCTTGTACAACTTAGTACACTCTATACAATCAAGAATCAGGAAAAGCCATAAGGAGCTCTGAAGTGAGTTTCACCAGATGTACTGGTTATGGGATTCAAGTCTTCCTTTCTCTTTTAAATTTTGTGCCCAATCAAGCTACATCACTCAAAATTGAAACCGAGGAAGTATATAGCTAACCGTGCTATATTATTCGAGTAGACAAAGAATTGGATTCCATCACTCGAATGGTCACTCAACCATTCAAAATTATCTAATAAAGTCATTTTTCTTTCGTATGTAACAGAAAAGTCATTTAACTACGTCTATTGCACTCAGAAGGTCACTCAATCTCTCAAACTTTTGGTTGCAAATATCTATTTTATCCTCTAAATTATCAACTTTTGCCTTTTTTTTTTTTACTTTTTAATGTTATAATTTTTTCTCCTTTAAAATTATGTTATGGACTTACCTACGATAAATAAATTTTATTTATAAAATAAAAATAAAATAGTATTTAATCATATATAATATTGGAATAATAAAATATTGAACATAGACAAGTTATTTAAAATAGAGGTATATGTATTATATATTATTGAAAACCATGCTCAATTATTTTATTATTTCGATATTATATATGCTAGGAAACTAATTTTTTATTTTTTTTATAGTTTATAAATAAAATTCATTTGTTCAATAGACAAGCCCGTAATGAAAATTAAAAAGAGAAAAATTATTATATTAAAAAAATTAAAATAAAAAGACGGAAGTTAAAATTTAAAGGGAAAATAGATATTTGACTATCAAAAGTTTGAGAAATTTAGTTGAATGACCTTCTGAAGGTTTATAGGCAAAGTTAAGTGATATTTCCGTTTCGTTAAAGATGACTTTACCAGATAATTTGAGACAGTTGAGGACAAATTAAGTAATAGACTCATGTGCGAGGCAACTATTTCACATCTTTCCTTTGCTTACTCATTAGAGTATAATTCTTTTCCAAGTCCCTCAGCAAGGACTTATTTTACCTTGTCAAACAATCTTCATTCATTAGATTTACTGATAGTGCACTATTTGCAGCGCTGCTGTGTTAAATTAAATGTTATCTTATAATTGGCCATATGACACCGAGGTGAAGGAGTGGAAAACAAGACTTAAAATAGTTTAAGAAGGTTATAAAATACTAATCTCTCCTGTTTACAATAAGTGTTCAATTTGTTTTTAGCACGCTCATTAAAAAACTAATAAATCATATACAAAAATATAAACTACCCCTTTTTAGGCATATCTACATAGAGATTATTTTGTAAAACCAAATTGAATTTTTTTCTTAATTATATAATTGAACACTTATTTTGAATTAAAATTAAAAAGTAAATTAGATACTTATTATGACAAAAGCGAATAGTATCTTCGTAATCATGAAACTGGGATTTTAATTATTGTGGCTGCCGGGTTACCAAAAGGTCAGCTGCTGATTTCAAGGAAACATGAATACAGAGGTACAGGCCCCTCTGAGCCGCCCTTTTCCATGGTTCAAACAGACAATGGGACAAAGTGAAACAACAGTCCAAACAGCCCCGTGACTTTACGCTTAAAATGAAACCAAAATAAAATCCTTGTTGAACAATCTGGAGTGTTCTTCACCACCGAAGGTGCGCTGCCACCTATTTTATTAGTCATAAATAATACTTAATCCCACCCTCCCCACCATGATACATTTTTTGGCTATGTTTAAAATGAATATCATTTTACATATTTAAAATAATTTATAACAACATAAATATCTAGAAATTCATTTAGATTATAACATTTTAAAATAATTTATGTATTTCTTTCTAAAATTGAATGCCAATTAAATCGCACCAGATAAGTTGATACGACAAACTAGCATTTTAGAAGTACTTAAAATATTCAAAGCCTTTTTTTTAAGAACAAGTAATCCTCCGTTTCAAATTAGCCGATATACTTCTTTCTAAGTATGTTATAAAATAAATAATATATTTTTATATTTAAAAATAATTTAACTTTAAACTTTTTATTTTACTTATTTAACCCTTAAAACTTTTATAATCACAAAAATATCAAAATCCCTCAAAAATTTTATTCCCGTAAACTTTTAAAACCACACGTATCATATACTCCCTCCGTTTTAATTTATGTGAACTCATTTGACTGGGCACGGAGTTTAAGAAAAGAGAGAAGACTTTTGATCTTGTGGTGTAAAATAAGGTACCTTTATTTTGTGTGGCTATAAATCATTGCATAAAGGTAAATTATTTCCAAATAAGGAAATTGGTCATTCTTTTTTACACGGACTAAAAAGGAAATAGGTTCACGTAAATTGAAACGGTGGTAGTACTATATATGTTTTCCTTAAACTGCGTGTAGTCAAATATTACCCGGACACCAACCTTGATGCTATAAAACAATTTTTTCGGTTTAGAGATTTAGACACGTGTCGTGGACTATGACACTCAATAAACCAGAGCCACAAATAATAGGCTCGCAGTACGTCAGGCACAAGCAGATGACGTGGCCAATGAGAAAATCCCTCCTAGGGCTAAAATGCGCCGCGAGTTAGATATTCTTGCGAGCCACGAAAAACGACAGCACTCGATAGACAAGTACAGGTGCGAGTAATTGGGAATTACAAAGGAAGAAAACAACAAATTAACTGCTCACCTCATTCTGACCATCCCCGTCGTCCGTTTCTATTCCTTTGCGTTTCCGATCATTCGATGCCGCAGCCGTCGGTGTCGCCAACGCCGCCGTTTGCGATGGCGGTGGTTCAGCGCTGGCGTTTATACTGTTTCCTGAGCCGGGAGATGACGTCACTGAAAGCTCACATGTCGTCGCCGGTTCCCTAATTGCCGTTGACGCTGTCGCAGTTCCGTTGACATTTACAGCTCCACATGCTACATTTCCGCTGGGAACCGGTACTACATTATCCGTTACGTGTGAAACCCTAGATTCAGGCCCTGAAATTGGAGTTTCGTTTGAGTCCACGACCGTTGATTCTCTAGGTGACTTGCTCGAATTTGACGGGCCAAGTTCTGACCTTATTCGACTAGGCAATCGCGAGAAGTGTCCAAAGTTCTGGAACCGATGTGAGCTTTCAGTGCCAAGACGTCTAGCAGGAGGAGGTATAGGCGGTCGAGGAGCCACTGCAATCGGCGCTGCAGGGGATGGTTGCGGCGGAGGTGGACGGATCTCCACCGTGGGCGTGCGGATTTCTCGCGGCGGCGCAGCGGTTGTAACGGTTGCGCTCTGTGTGGAATAAAGGAGATCCGGGTAAAGATCACGTTCGAAGGAGGAGGAGTCATCGAGTGGGTAGTGAAGCCATGAGGCCATCTCGTCCTCCTGCATAAACAGCTGCTGTGGTGTAGTTTCCTCTACATGTCGGATCTCTCTACTGACAGCTTGTTCGGAGGGAATAAGCGCATCACCGCTACCACCTCCACCACCGCCGTTGCTAATGTGAGATTTCTTCAGAGATCTTTGATTTTGGCTCTGCATAACCACTTGTCCATTATGCCACAATAGTTCCATGATATCCTCTTCCACCCTGTGAAACCATTAAAAAAAAAAGAGCAAAAACTCTTCATTCAATCACAAATCAGAAAACCTTTCATTTAAATCAAAAAACATTTAAGTGCGTAAATCTTACATTGCAGACTTTTTAGTTCTGGTAAGACCAGAAGAATTAGGAATACTGTAGTCATCATCCATATCAAAATCAGGAACTGAATGATTCATCTTATGCCGCTCAGCTTAAATCTCCCCGAGAAAGAAAATTAATCAAATTTATAAATCCACTACACAGTCGGCAAGAACCAGTCCAAAACTCACCATAACACTCGAGTGAATTAACATGCTCATAAATTCTACCAAATCCCAATGATTCAAAAAGCTTCTTTAACCTCCATCTATAGAAGACAGGATTAGCTCAAAAATAGAATTTTAAAAGCAACCTTTTTGGTACTATTTAACACGGTACTGTACTCTGTAGCAATTTTTCTGATATGCTGGGTTTGAAAATGGAGAGACACAGAGGATTGATTGAGAGGAGCGAGAGCGAGATGGTGGGCGATTTTGGGCGTGAATGTGAGTACTTTCCTCTTTCTGTTCTTTCCTTTTCTTTTTTTTTTCTCTTGGTATTTGCCTTTATTGTTAATGTCCTTTTTTTTTTCTCTTGGTATTTGCCTTTATTGTTAATGTCCTTTCTGCAAGAGAGATAAGGTGCTTCTCTCTCTTTCCTCTCTCGCCTTTAATCTTCGAATAAAAATAGAAAGGAAAAAGACGAAATTGTTTTTTGACACTATTGCATCGGACACAGTTCTTTCTCTGTCAGATAAACACAATTCCCCACCTGTTTCAATCAAGCAGCTTATCATCAACTACTCTACTCCTCAACTTGGATCTTTTATATTTTCGCCCATATAAAGGAAAAACACTTGCTAATGTGAAAACAATATGGTAACTTTGCAATAGACGTAGTAACTTTAGATTGAAAACCGACTCAAATTTTTATGTTGGTTTTTGAATCAGCTCGTTTAATGTTTAGTAATTTTTCTTAGTTGATGATTTCACTTGATTATGTAAGCATATTTAAAACTGATTAGTGACAGAGCGAACGCTTTGTTTGGATGCAGAGCCATCGATTTGTGGATGTTTGATGGGGCCCACACTAGATTAGCATTTGTACGGTTGTATCTAACATTATTGGTTAATAAGATAAACCCGATAAAGACATGATATATGACTTCATATGTGGATAATTTGGGATTTCCAATTAAGATGTATTATTAAATGTATACATACTTTAATGATTAGAATAAAAGTGCATCTATCACCAAAAGGAGTGTGATAATTTATGTTGTACAGTCCAAGTGTTATGTAATGCTCCATAAAATAATCTGCTAAGTACATGTCTAAGATACTCTTACCGTTGCTTATTACTTAAACAAATACCTTTAATTAGTCCACAAAAGTTAAAAAAGTAGTGATTGCTCTGTATAATAGCATTATCTATTGTGGATGTTCCAAATATTATAAGCTGATTCGGGCGGGAGCAGTCCAGATTTATTTGTTTAATTATGGCTTTAAGCTGAAAATGACATCTAACGGTACCTGTCTCCAATTTAATATAGGTGTTTCATGGTCAAAACGGATTTAACTACTATGAGATAGAGTTGATTTATTCATATATATATTTATAGAGACCGTCTCTTAAAATAATTATATCTGGATCTCTAATTCGTTTGTTGATATCTACATATATATTTTTCGCATGGTTCAACTACTAATAATTAAAATTTGATACTAAGTAATTGGGTCCTTTCATTATCTCAAAACGTAAAGTACCACCTCTTTTTTTCTTCTTTTCTAAAGATATGGATACAGTTGAATTTGTCAAAGTCGTGTGAAATCACAAGGAACATGGTTGAGAATGTAAGCTACTCCTTGCTTTCGTGCTATAGCATAATTCTTAGGATATATGTCACTGAAGCTAGGTCCAAGTATATCGAATATTATATGCACCCGAATACTGTTCTAAGAATTGAATATATATTTCTGTTCTTTGAAGCCGACATTTCAACATGATTTATGTTCTTGTGGCATAACGTGTCCGAAACCAAAATTCTAATTTTTTGAACTCAAAATACGTTTTTATAGTGTAAAAAAAAGTAACTTTTCTAGGCTGTTTCCAAATAGACCCCCGGCATCCTTCCCTCCAAGAACTTCCCACCTTGCTCTTGGGGAGACTCGAACTCACAACCTCTCGGTTGGAAGTGGGGGTTGCTTACGTGTCCGAAACCAAAATTCTAATTTTTTGAACTCAAAATACGTTTTTATAGTGTAAAAAAAAGTAACTTTTCTATATAAAACGCTTCTTATGCTGCTGCTACTTTATTATTTTGTGTTATATTGTTATTTTATGTTATTTTCAGTATGAGTTTATTGACAGTACTAATGCATCATTTTTTTGTTGATGTCTTGAGCCGAGGGTCTCCTGGAAACAGCCTCTCTGCCCCCTGGGTAGGGGTAAGGCCTGCGTACATATTACCCTCCCCAGACCCCACTTGTGGGATTATACTGGGTTGTTGTTGTTGTTGTTGTTGTTGTTCTATATAAAACGCGGCATTATACCGCACTTTACTTTAACGGAGTTTTAGCCGTTAAAGTAAAGCGCGGTATGATACCGCACTTTACATATAGCGCTATATAATACTATATTTACTTCTTTTTGGGCCCACCAACAAGTGTCATCCCATTAACTAACATAATAATTCAAATATATAAAGCGCGGTATTATACCATATTTTACGTCAAAAAATTCTGCCCCCGAACTAGGACTTGCCTTATTTAAAGGCGTTAGGATTTTATGAAAATCCATTCAAAAAATATTCTACCTTCCGTTCATACTTTTCTTCTTGTTATAAGCATTATTTTATAATGTCTGGAGAGCCAAAAATAAGGGTTTCGTTATATTTGGGGAGGGAGGGAGGAGGGTGTAAGGTTGTAGCGGAGAATAACTCTGTGAGGTATACTTTATCTCCACAACGTCTTGTTAAATTGTTTCTTACAATCGAGTACTCTAAATTGGTATCGTTGATATGTGAAAGAATGAGTGTGAGAAAACGTTCGGTGAACCTTAAAGTAACCGGTAGATATCTGTATTCAGTGACTCCGCAGTAGTTTGCTTTTTATTTTGAGTTTAACATCGAAGATGATGAAACTCTTAGAGATTTTTTGCGGATTTCGAATAAATACAGATAATTTACTGCGATAAAATAGTTGGAAATGTACTTATAAGGTTGAAGACATTTTCAATAATGAAGTCGTGGATAGTAGGGATAACCCCCAATCACCGGGTGGTTATACTGGTACAATTTTTGCGGGACAGATTCCTGATGAAAGAGTTTGCCTTGATTTAAACTTAACACCACCGGCGAATGAGCAACGAGAAAATAACTTCTCGACTTTACATAATTCACAAGACAACTGGTAAACTTCAATTTTTTTGCGCTTTAACGATGTTTATCTTATGTTGAATTAGATTTGTATTAGCACTCATATTTTTCACATGGCGTACCGTTCAGATATGAATTTTGCAAGTTATGACCCCGCTCCTAGTTGGAATATGCGTAGTTCTGGCGTGTTGGACCACGATGGTCCATCCGGAAGTCATCACCAACAGGAAAATGTCCATCATGGAATGTCAACACATTACGACTTGTAAGTGAAGTGATATAGCTATATGTAAAGTATTTACCAATTTGAGTAGCTTATCATTTTGTCGTTTTTTTGCTATGAAAACGAGCAACTTGATGTTCTTGACATCACACAGTTGCCCGTAGACGACGTATTGACTCGTGATTTGGCAGATGCGTAGAGTCAAGAAGATGATAGTGATTATGACAACAATGTTGATGAGCCCGGAGATGACATACCCTTCCATGATGAGGGTGATGATGAGGAGGAAGTGAATACTGAACTTGAGCTGACGAGGGAGCATGCTCCTCCACCTCCCATTAGATCAAGAGTGTATGAGTTATACGTGTCGTTTCATGAGCGAAATATTCCGTATCTTGATAATTTGCCAAATATGCCGTATGTGGATGCCCTCACAAGGGATATTGATAAATTTCGGGCAGCAATGTAGGATGAGTCTAGACCAACGGTGCTGGACCGACTGCGCAAAAGCTATTTCATTTCAGAAAATTGAATATGTATAGCGCGTTACGATACTACGTTTTGTGTATTGTCTTGCCGATCTGAAAAGCTGAACCGAGCAAAAGCTATTTCGTTTTAGAAAAATTGAATATGTATAGCACGGTATAATACTTTATTTTGTGTGTTGTCTTGCCTAAGTAACGGACGCATTCTAGTTACTTTCTGCGCTTAACAATAACCAATAGCAAATAATTCAATAAAAGCAGGATTTTTCTTTACGCTTTAACAAGTGTCTAAACCCCTTTATATTTTACTACACTAAAAAATATTATACCGTGCTATATATAAAATGCAGTATTGTACCGTACTTTACAAAGTAAAATGCAATATAATACCGTATTTTATATACAAAAGCAACTTTTTTTACACAGTACAATCATGTTTTGAGTCGAAAATACTAGCATTAAGGTTTAGGGGCCGTGGCATAACTCAAAAAGTGGTACGTACTTCTTCTTCTTCTTTATTTATTTATTTATTTATTTTTGGTGAAGAGACATGTTGGACTATATTTTACACATTATGGATATATAAAGAACCAGATTATGTGTAAATTAAATGATTTTAAAAATTGAAAAGAAGTATATGTATCACATAAATTAACACGACCAACCCAAGGCCCTTTGTGCAACCTCAAGCAAGTATGTAAACAAGATGAACCCCTCCGCAACAAAAGAAGTTGGTCAACAAAGGAAAGAAAAAAAAGGGAGAAAATGCATTATGTGTCATCATAATGTTGAAAAATAATAATGTGTTTTAATATCTCAAAAAAAAAATATTTATGTTTATTCCTTGATATAATAT
Organism: Nicotiana noctiflora; assembly: GCA_032618575.1. Taxonomy (NCBI): domain Eukaryota; kingdom Viridiplantae; phylum Streptophyta; class Magnoliopsida; order Solanales; family Solanaceae; genus Nicotiana; species Nicotiana noctiflora. The sequence continues at coordinate 81,213 of JASVEL010004490.1, read as the reverse complement.
TAACTGCTTACAATATAATTGTGAAATGATAAAACTGATTATTTATTTTGGGACAAAATAAATTAGACAGTTAAATAGTCATTAGTATGCGTTTGTACGTTATCCCACTACTAGAAATTGGAGCTATGGCAACGCTTTTAATTGCTACGGTTCAGTAACCGTTGCTATAGATGCTGTATTGTTACGGTTCTAACCGTTACAAATAATTTTTGGAGCTACCGGGACAATTAGCAACTGAACCGTTGCAATATATTTGAAACCGTTCCAATAGAGGTATTTACGGCAACGGTTTTTATAACCGTAGCAATAAATAAAGCTATGGTAACGGTTGAATAAATTGTTACGGTCATTTATTTCCCTCTTTATTTTTTACCCAAATTTTCTATACCCGCTAAAATTAGAGGGACCCACAATCTAATTTTTAATTCGTATTTTGTTTGTTTTTATATCTAATAAAATACCAAATATATGTAAACCCTAAGTAATTTTAGCGTGCAAGTAATGAAATTACGAGGAGATCGACTTTCACATTCTCCTCGGAAATCTCCTCGATAATCGACAATCTCCTCCATTCCGTTGATCAACGATCTCCTCCAGACTTAACAACTCATCCATAATCGGTAAATGTATTCTTATTGAAAAAGTTTCTTAACTCGTGTGGGTATTAATTTTGGGCCTCATTCATGAATTAATCAATCCAGTATATCAATCTTAAAAGTGGGTCTCATCTTGAGTATATTTTCATGGTTGAAGGCTTCATTTTTAGCAACTTTTTTAATTTGTTTTTGTTTAAATTTCTGGGTTGGTTTCTCATGGGTTATTTTTTTGTATTTTTGTTTAAATATCTATGTTTCTGTCAGCTTCCTTAATGTGATATTTTGGTTGTGTATCTGTTTGATAGTTAATTTTGTGTGTATATTTTGAAGTATAGCCACTCCCAAAGTTTAAAGTCCAGATGCAGAGAAGCCATTGAATAACAAAGAAAAAGATAGATACAAAAAATCCAATTCTGTGAGAAAAAGGTGTGTCTAGTCATGAATTAATTTAAAAAATCTTTGGGTTATACATCAGTACTTCACTTCTAATTCCATTCTCCTTAACCGTTCTTAGTCTATGGTTGTTTTAGTTTCTCTGCCTTCCTCTCACTTACATTCATATCTTTAGTATCATTGTACCCTCAAATTTGCACATGCGTCATGGGTAATAAGTAAAGAATTAAACCCTTTTATGGAAAATTTAAGGTATATAAATGACTGAAACTTAAAGTGGATTGTACACCCACATTGTTTGTTGAATTGCCTCACTCAACTTATTTGAAGTTTCTTGTTGCCATTTACCTTTTTAGGCTGCAGCAGAAAAATTTGTATCAGTTGAAGCAAAGGCTTTTCGAGAGAAAGTCTTTACTTTGGTGATTTTGAGGCCACTGTTCAAGACATGAATAATTGGGTTTGCTATTATTGCCATCCACACAATAAGGATGCAAGGTGAGTTTCCTTAATTTCATTTTTATTGAATTTGAAATGGATAGTTAATTTGGTATATATTCAGATTACTTGACCTTTTAATTTGAATTGTTACAAACGTAATAGTCTGTGTAATTATTATCCAAACTTAGTATAGGAAGTTGAAATGCCGTGATTTTGGAGTTGTTAAACTGGTGCTTTATATAAAAGCGCTTAAATGTTTGTTGTCTGTTGTTGCCATGATCACTTTCTTTTGTTAGCGATATGTATTCATATTCCTTATATATAAAATGCCATAATCATAAATGCACATGATTTGAAATTTGAATGCAATTCTAGTAGTAAACTCTACAATTTTGCTGCTGGTTTGTGAAATGTTTCCCAATGGTGATGTTTCAGCAGGAACTGATAAGCTTGACAGTTTCCAGGCTCAAACTTTTCTTTATCTCCAAAGTACTATATGTTAGTTTTTTTTTAAAATGTTCTTCCGTCTCTTGGCATCTGTGCCTTTGTTCTTTCGTTAAACAGATATTATGGTTTTACAAGAATACAGTAGGCAAGTAGACTTTCATGTGCAGTCTGTAAAAGAAGTTAAACATAAATATTCCAACAATGTATCAGCTGGCTATCATTCTATTAACGGTAGCCCAATGTACTAAGGTCCCGCTATACGCGAGGTCCGGGGAAGGATCGAACTACACGAGTCTATTGTACGTAACTTTATCCTGTATTTTTGAAAGAGTTTGTTTTCACGGCTTGAACCCGTGACCTTATGGTCAATGAAATATTTATATTTGACAAACTTTGTTTGTTTTTCGCTTTTATATCTACTTTATGATTAATGTATGTAGTTGGCACTACATCCCACTAAACTATATGCAGTTTTTAAGAAGGTGGTATCTAAATTAAAAGGCTAGATTATACTGTAGAAAGTTCTACCAATGCATTTAAAAATATGTAAATGCAAACTGGAGAGCATACTGGGTTGTTGTTGTTGTTGTTGTTGCAAACTGGAGAGCATTTCAATGAATGATTAGGTAATCAAAGGAAAGGTTGAAGAAGTAGAGTTCCCTGTGAAAGCAGATATCTTAATCTCTGAGCCAATGGGTAAGCTTATCTATTTTGACGGATTATGAAGCTTATGTAACAGAGATATGTGAGGACCTACTTTGACAATGCTGCGTGTTTTGTTAAAATATGTGGTAAATCCCCTGGTTGACATCTAAAGTTCTTTCTGAACATTAGCATGGGTATTTATAAAATATTTGATTGATTATTTAAGAAAGAAATTTAAGAAACTTGTAGGTATTACATGTTTCCAGTGCCTCTACTAAAAGCTGGAGAATATACTAAAACACGACAGCAACATCTAGCTGCTTATGCTTATGTTATGAAAATAAAAGATCAGGGAGAAGTTAAGTTGTGCCTATGTGCATGGAAACAATTCTACTACTCTCAAGAAGACGAACACATACACCATGGAAATATGTTACGTTGCTAGTTTGCTTGTTGAAAACTGATTTTAACACTTCTACTGCATTTTGGGTTGCAGTCAAATTCGTTTTTGAGTTCTCATTGTTCAGTATGTGTTTCATTGGATTCTTGTGAGATACACCCCTGTTTCTAATTGCCTTCTGTTCTTATATATGCTAGTCCTTTTCTCTGCTCGAGAAACAAAATTTTGCTCAAAGTTTCAAGCGACGAAAAGCAGATGCATATGAAATGACTATGAAGTGATGTCCTTTATAGTATTATGCATCTGCAGATTCATGAAACAGAATTTGATAACTAACTGAAACGAAATATTCTTGCAGTTTGCAACAGTAGATAAATTAAGCTTGCTGGCTGTGATACATTAAATTAAACGAAATATTCTTGCAGGTTTAAGCCTGCTGGCTGTGATACATTGAATTTACTTTGCAGGTACTTTGTTAGTTAATGAAAGAATGATAGAGTCTTATGTGATTGCAAGAGATCGATTTCTAGTTCCAAATGGAAAAATGTTTCCAACAGTAGGAAAGTAATTTTCTTTCTTGTCAATTTTAAGGAGTCTTTCCGTGTCAAATCATTTATGAAGTTAATAGTTTGGATATGAGGTTCTTTTTTTTTCATTTTAGATAAGTAGTTTGCTTATGAGGTTCTTTGTTTCTTACACTTGTTTCCCAAATCCAGTGCTTTACCTTTTTACCACCAGACATTTGACACATTATCTTTTAATAGATTTTTGTATCATAGACTATTTCCTTTCCAACTCAAGCTATCAGCTTGCTCCTTCTGTGGATCATTTAGGTTATATGAAATTTCACCTAAATGAAATTTAGGTGAAATTTCACTTCTTTCGAGGCAAAAAAAGTCATTTTTTCTTGTTTGGATTATTGTTTCTAGTTCTGTTGTACTACTATAGTTTTTCATGTGATTTCTGATGTCACGACCCCAAATCCGGTCGTGATGGCGCCCAGCACATTGCTAAGCCAGCCTGACCAATCAACATCAACCACGGAGCTAGAAGCTCTCTTAAACCCATTTAAGCAAATTAATTAACGAAATAACAATAATACATGTAACGAAAACGGGGAACCAAGTCCCATAATACATCAACTCCCATAGACCAAGGGTCAAGAGTCATGAGCCTCTACTGAACATGAGTGTATAAAGGTTTACAAGATACCAAGTGCGGAAAGAAATGTCAATACAAAATCAAAAGACAGTAGGAAGGAATATCGGGTCCTGCGGACTCTGCAGCTACCTCAAATATCCACAAACGTCGCCTCGCACAGCTACTGGATCACCGCCGAGAGGTACTCGGATCCGCACACAAGCGCAGTGGAGTAAAACGAGTACCGCCGTACTCAGCTGGTAATAAACAAGTAGTAAGACAGATACAGATAAGAAATCCGCAATAAAGCACTATGTAAGGCTATAATCGGCTACCCTGTCATAGAATCAATCTTCACTGTACCCGTACCAACAAATACCAATAAATAGCATAACAGCTAGCAGATGTAGCTAAATGCAACGCAATGCATGATATGACCGCTACGGCGTGTAGCCCGACTCCAATTTTGGGTACCCGTGCTCACTGTGGGGGTTCAGACTCCGGAGGGGCTCCTACAGCCCAAGCACATCTCATAGAGATATCCCTGCGGCGTGCAGTCCGATCCAACATATATCCTGCTGCGGCGTGCAGCCCGATCCACTACTAGTCAGCTAATATGCAGATACAGCCTCGCAGGCTCAAAAGTAGTTTTTGAAAACTCTTTTATCATTTTTCAGTTGTAAAACAGTAATATCAAGTTCCAGAGATTGGAATTTGCATAATAACAAAAATAGCTATGGACTAGTAGTAAACTAGCATGTCTATATGATAAGACAATGATAACGATCCTCGCGGGATCCAATAACTGGCTCACGGCCCACATGTATAATCAACCGCCCGAGAAGGGGGTTCCTCGGCTCAAGAGTGGCCATTATCACAATATATATATATATATATATATATATATATATATATATATATATATATGCAACCATCCGAGAAGGAGGTTCGACGGCTCTAGAATAGCCAATAATACAATATCAACAAGTTGGACTAATATGTAGTCTCCAGTTCATGATCGACCCCGCACTCTCAAGAGTGTGCGTGTCTCGCCGCTATACAGCATCACAAAGTGGTATACCGGGGTTTCGAACCCGCCGGTCATCACCCACATCTATTACTCACCTCAATACGGCGCGATGACTACTCCGCAATGCCCTTGCCACGAGAATCAAGCTCCGCACGCGTAGAATCTGATCAAATACAGTAGAAATACAACAATTACGGGTCAAATAATCATAACCCACTTCAATTTACATGAAATTAGCATAATTACACTAAGTTGGTAAAACCCGACCCCGGGCCCCACTGCTCGGAAAATTCCGAAATTAGCACCAACGCGATCCTTATCTCGCCACGAGTCCGTGCATATAAAATTTATCGAAATCGGAGTTCAAATGGCCTCCCAAATCCAAAAATCCCGTTTTCAATATTTAGGCCACATTTCTTCAAGATTTCAACCCAATTTCATGAAGATTGATGTTAATACTACCATAAATTGATGTTTTTGAGTCAAGAATCTTACCTCCGATGAATACCCGATGATTTCCCAGCGTTTTCCCGTGATTTCTTCTCTCTAGAGCTCAAAAATTGTGTTTTGGGTTAATGAACCCGAGAGCCCTCTGTTCTGTGATTTTAATTCACTGCCAGACACCATTGTTCATCGCGTTCGCGTGAGCCTCTACGCGTTCGCGATGAACAAACCAGCTTTACTCTTCGCGAACGCGACGCTGGCCACGCGTTCGCGATGCTCAAATCCTGCAACCCTTCGCGGACGCGACTCATCACACGCGTTCGCGATGATCAACCTCACAGCAACCCGGATTTCTTCTACGCGTTCGCGATGGACCTCACGCGAACGCGAAGCACAACATCACGACTCTACGCGAACGCGACCCTGGCAACGCGTTCGCGATGCTTAACACCCCAGACCTACGCGAACGCGACGTCTTCTCCCGCGAACGCGTTGCATAAAAAGCCTTGGCCTTCGCGATCGCGACACTGGTCACGCGAACGCGAAGGCTTAAGGACCTGGGCAGAACCTGCAGTTTTCTGCAGAGTTTTTCCAAGTTCTAATTGCCCGGTTGATGGTCCGAATCCATCCCGAGGCCCCCGGGACCCCAACGAAAGCCACCAACATACCCCAAAACTTGATACGGACTTGTTCCAATCATAAGAACACCATACTAAACATCAAAATCACCAATTAACCACGGATTCAAGCCTAAGTTTCTTCAAAACTTCCAAAACTAACATTCAATCCAAAACCCGATCAAACGATGTCCGAATGACCTGAAAATTTGCAGACATATCCAAAATCACATAACGAAGCTACAGAAATTGTCGGAATTCCATTCCGACCCCCGGATCAAAATATCACCTACCATCCCGTTTTCGCCAAAATTCAACATTCGCCAATTCAAGCTTAAAACTACACCGGACCTCCGAATTCAATTCCGATTGTTCTCCTAAGTCATAAATGCTCCCCCGGAACTAGTCGAATCATCAGAATCCGGTTCCGAGCACTCTAACTCAATAGTCAACTCTAGGTTGACTTTCCATATTCAAACTTCCTCCAAACATGCTATTTGCTTCATTTTCAATTCAATTCACTCCTAACTCACCCGATAGGCTCTAACACTGATATAAAAGCATAAAACATGCAATTGCAACATGACGGAGTGGTAAATTCTCGTAACGACGGGTCGGGTCGTTACATTCTCCCCAACTTAAACAAACGCTCGTCCTCGAGCGTACCAGAGTGGTACTAGAAGCAACTCAATAGCTGAATGACCTTACCCAGCATATATTCGGCGATCATACGTCATCCTATCTCACATAAGTCCGAAAACACCATATAGTCAAAATTTCACAGCCCATCTGAACCATAAATCACATTGTACTTTCTGAAATCATATACCAATTGCTAATCCCATTCCTGTACTTAGGATACACTAGAATCCACTGCAATAAGCCATACTCACCACTCCGGGTGAGATCATATGATGTATCCCACAACCCAATCACTCGAGACGATAGTCTCTAATCACAACAACTGGCCACAATCATCAAATACTAGCTGAAAACCTCTTTCATTAGATAGAGTCTTATTCCAACACCTTCATATCATGCCCACGACAACCAAACACGCGATATATCGAACCCATCTCTCAGGTCAACCATTCATGAATCCATTTCACCTTTAACTGATACCACAACAGATTTCGGACCCAAATCTCGGTATTACCTTTCTAACCAACTGAAATCACATATACTCACATTCATTATTGGCTCCAACGACCATTTCGATTATAACACACCGCACTGGTGATAAGACACCTCAACACCGGCCTAAGCCACGACGAGCACAACATAGGCTCAAATAGAAACGTATGCACACACTCGAATCATGACAACTCAATTCATGACAACTGTCTCCAGCAAATAGAGCTGCAATTTAATCCCTCTGTGCCATCATAATATAGAACTGAGACCGCGTCTCGCATTATAGAAATAAAGTATCTGAATCCTCCTCGAGAGGTCATAACATCACGCGGCCTTGCCACAATTCATGATTTTATCCAAACATTATTATTCATGAAGCACCCCAATTTACCAAGCTCAAAACGATCAGCCACACACATATTTAGGTCTGAACCCAAGCAATCAATCTCACTCACGGTGAAACAATTAATGTATGCTATTAAATCCTGAAAGGACACAACCGATGTGCCATTCGCCAAGCGATACTCAAAACGGTCTTTTCCTCAGAAGCGAGGAAGTATTGTATACCAGGTAGCATATAACTAACTATATTTTCACAATATTCTGTTGCGGCGTGCAACCCGCTCCAATGACATACCCGTGGCGGCGTGCCACCCGATCTAGATACCATACTTGTGGCGGCGTGCCACCCGATCCAAGTAACCCTCGTCAAATGAATACGCGTCGAGTCAAGTTGCTCATCATAATAAACATATATAGCCTCAAGTTTGGCCACATGAACGCATCTATACTGGAACTGAATCAATGGTAGATATCTCTACACTAACATCCGCCACTAAGGTCCAACTGACAAAGCAATGCCTACCAGCCGTCCGCTGGTCCTGTGTACAACTACTCTGTTGGAGCATACTCTGATGCTCTCTGCTACGCAATTTGTGCCATTTTCCGATATAGTCCATATCACATTTGTCTAGACGACCTGGCTTATGTCAACCAGTCAGCAATCAAGTATCATAATCCGAATTCGTTTTATACTTGTCAAGAGAGAAAAAGCCATTAGAGCTTCTGATTTTCAAAAATCACAAAACGGTGTCGATACCCATGATATACAACCACTGCATAGGCGGACTAACGAGAACTTCAAGTCTCCAACACATATATAACACATGAATCGCTATACCTGGTTCCACACTCCACCGTACGAATACATAACGCACATCAAGCGTCCATTCATACCACGACGGCCATTCGGAAATTTCACTATGCCATCAACGATTCAGTTATTATAGTCGATCCAACAAGAGAATACCACCATACCACTGGATATCATCAGTTTACATTACCTTGTCCTTTTTGGATCATATTCCCCGCCAAGTTAATAGAATAGCAGTATCATTTTCTTAAATTATTAGAAAGATCTATTCTTAATTCACCTGCAGCTGTCTGCGCTGCTCAATAATTTTATTGACTTCCCATATATTATGAACTGTTCTCAAAACCTAGAATATACCATTATCAACTTCCCATAACACATCGCGTATACCATACTAAGATAACATGGAAATTCTCATCCCTTTCCTACGCCGCAAACATCGACGCAATCAACTAGTCAAGGACTTTTATGATCTCATATAGAGAAAACTCATTACACATTCCAAGCTTTGCATACCAACAGGAAATACACTTATTTTTCAAACCATGATAAAACACATCACAAACTATTTCTTCCCATTCATTGCATAAGTTTAACTGCCAGGACTGAGTCCTTATACACATTTTATACCCATATTGGGTCACACGACTGCCAACACTCAAAAGCTTTATTGCACAATATCTGCAAGACTCATTACTTCAACCACATACCAGGAATTAGTCGTATTCTTTATCATACCATTCGGTTTTATTAACAAGTCATTCCATTTACCCAGTTTCCTTTCTGATTCATCTTTGATTTAATATTAGCCACTACTGTAGCACCATAACACATGAACTCATTCCACACGAGACTCGTACATAAGACCACACGGTCTGAGACATATAGGCCACTGAATACTCTCTCAATATTTCCAGAAGGATCACATCTTACAATACTTTATTTTGAAGAACCTCTTACGATTTGAATTCGTTATCATTACCTTCCAATACGGATTACATAGAATCCCATCATTCACATAATATAACATAAGTACCGATCTCTTCTAACGAAACCACCATCTTTAGCCACATGCACAATTTTGAGACACCTGACTGTTACAAGTAAAATCTTGAACACCGTAAACAATTCTCGGGCGTCATTCACCCTTATTCAGCTGTAATTCAACTGTCTTATTGAACAGAACCACTCGTGCTTTGCTAGATCTCTGACATCGCAGAACATGATTACTTACAGATACAATTCTCTATCTTTCTTTTCTATACACCGAACATTCCTTACCAACAGTAGTTCAAAACATCCTAGTATTTCTTCACATCTACGAAGTGCCATAACCTTGTCAGAATTTTCCCAACATACTTAAAGACAGTGCCCACATAGCACACAACCGTGCAATTAGTTATTTAATAGCAACCTCCCCAACTTAGCTCGAAGCCATTCATCAAAGCACTTTCAACCACTCATATCAGTATTACTCAAGTGATGCCGAAATGTTAGTATGATATTAAACTCAAGTCATTTACAAGTTTCGACGGAGATTCGAATCATCAGAAATATTAACTCTTTTGCAATTCTTGCATTCATTCACACACAACAGTTACGCCCCCTCTTTAGGTGACAAAATCTTTTCTAAGTCCCGAATTTTCCAAAAATTTCTGCAGAGTTTCCTTTGTAAATTGGCCTATCCACCTACCAGAGAATCACCAAACCATCCTAGCTATACTTCCACAACTCAACAAGATATCACAATGTATTTCAACAACATTAAATCTCAATACTACACGAACTATATCATCACAATTTATATTTGAACCTGCGGTGTATCTGCTCGAATCATCACACATATCAATACCTTTCAATTACACATGAGGATTAACCCTCCTACTTCTTCTCAATTTAGCATTTCAGCACAATACCTTCCACCAGGATACACATAGCATATTCATTTTAGTCTTCCTGAGTTTAAACTTGTTCCGCTACAAATAAGGCATTTTACCCTCCAATTACGAGATATGATAATTATTCACCATGCCCATAGCTCGGGGCTACACAACAAATTAGATAAGAGTCGAACAATTAATAGCCCATCCATTAGTAAGCCTCCCTAATATTCTACAGATCGGCACAAAGACCCAAACACGGCTACTAGCCCAAATACATCGATATAAGCCAGTCTCAGTCATTATACACAGTAATCTATCAATCGGGTAGGATCAAGTCCAAATCCCCAGTCATAATACCACCACACTCGTCACATGGCGCGTGTTCCATCTCAGGACATTATCTATTGCCACCACTCACAAAATCAGCACCTCAATGCTCAAGTCATAAACAAGGTCCAGCCTCAAGTCATCCTGACTGGCCCAACAAGAACTCACCGAGATTATATCTTGCCCCTCGTTCGAGGACATCACAAGCCATAAGGCAATTACATTACTGAGCGCTCGATGCGTACACAGACGTGTGGAAGGAATTTCAAAAATTATATCTCAAGCTGAATCAAGTGCGTACGATAAGAATTCCAAGAAATGTGAAGTGTTTCTAAAGGTTCGCAGCCTCCCGAGGATAAGTACAGGCGTCCCCGTACCGATCCACAAGACTCTACTAACCGACTCAAGACTCACGAGGCCTAGTAAACCTAGGCTCTGATACCAACTTGTCACGACCCCAAATCCGGTCGTGATGGCACCCAGCACACTGCTAAGCCAGCCTGACCAATCAACATCAACCACGGAGCTAGAAGCTCTCTTAAACCCATTTAAGCAAATTAATTAACGAAATAACAATAATACATGTAACGAAAACGGGGAACCAAGTCCCATAATACACCAACTCCCATAGACCGAAGGGTCAAGAGTCACGAGCCTCTACTGAACACGAGTGTATAAAGGTTTACAAGATACCAAGTGCGGAAAGAAATGTCAATACAAAATCAAAAGACAAGAGGAAGGAATATCGGGTCCTCGGACTCTGCACCTACCTCAAATATCCACAAACGTCGCCTCGCACACAGCTACCGGATCACCGCCGAGAGGTACCCGGATCTGCACACATGGCGCAGGAGTAAAATGAGTACCGCCGTACTCAGTGGTAATAAACAAGTGTAAGACAGCGCGTATAAGAAATCCGCAATAAAGACTATGTAAGGCTATAATCAGCCTACCCCGTCATAGAATCAATCTTCACCGTACTCGTACCAACAAATACCAATAAATAGCATAACAGCTGGAGCGTATGTAGCTAAATGCAATGCAATGCATGATATGACCGCTACGGCGTGTAGCCCGACTCCAATTTTTGGGTACCCGTGCTCACCGTGGGGTTTCAGACTCCGGAAGGGCTCCTACGACCCAAGCACATCTCATAGAGATATCCGTGCGCGCAGTCCAATCCAACATATATCCCGTCGCGCGTGCGGTACCGATCCACTACTAGTCGCCTAATATGCGACATACACCTCGCAGTGCTCAAAAGTAGTTTTTGAAAACTCTTTTATCATTTTTCGATTGGAAAACAGTAATATCAAGTTCCAGAGGTTGGAATTTGCATAATAACAAAAATAGCGCGGACTAGTAGTAAACTAGCATGCCTATATGATAAGACAATGATAACGATCCTCGCGGGATCCAATAACCGGCTCACGGCCCACATGTATACTCAACCGCCCAAGAAGGGGGTTCCTCCGCTCAAGAGTGGCCATTATCACAATATATATATATATATGCAACCATCCGAGAAGGAGGTTCGACTGCTCTAGAATAGCCAATAATACAATATCAACAGGTTGGACTAATATGTAGTCTCCACTTCATGATCGACCCCGCACTCTCAAGAGTGTGCGTGTCTCGCCGCTATACAGCGCGTCACAAAGTGGTATACCGGGGTTTCGAACCCGCCGGTCATCACCCACATCTATTACTCACCTCAATACGGCGCGACGACTACTCCGCAATGCCCTTTCCTTTGAATTTAGCTCCCTCGTGCGTGGAATCTAGTCAAACCACAATAATTACATCAATTACGGGTCAAATAATCATAACCCACTTCAATTTACATGAAATTAGCATAATTACACTAAGTTGGTAAAACCCGACCCCGGCCCCACTGCTCGGAAAATTCCGAAATTAGCACCAACGCGATCCTTATCTCGCCACGAGTCCGTGCATATAAAATTTATCGAAATCGGAGTTCAAATGGCCTCCCAAATCCAAAAATCCCGTTTTCAATATTTAGGCCACATTTCTTCAAGATTTCAACCCAATTTCATGAAGATTGATGTTAATACTACCATAAATTGATGTTTTTGAGTCAAGAATCTTACCTCCGATGAATACCCGATGATTTCCCAGCGTTTTCCCGTGATTTCTTCTCTCTAGAGCTCAAAAATTATGTTTTGGGTTAATGAACCCGAGAGCCCTCTGTTCTGTGATTTTAATTCACTGCCAGACACCATTGTTCATCGCGTTCGCGTGAGCCTCTACGCGTTCGCGATGAACAAACCAGCTTTACTCTTCGCGAACGCGACGCTGGCCACGCGTTCGCGATGCTCAAATCCTGCAACCCTTCGCGGACGCGACTCATCACACGCGTTCGCGATGATCAACCTCACAGCAACCCGGATTTCTTCTACGCGTTCGCGATGGACCTCACGCGAACGCGAAGCACAACATCACGACTCTACGCGAACGCGACCCTGGCAACGCGTTCGCGATGCTTAACACCCCAGACCTACGCGAACGCGACGTCTTCTCCCGCGAACGCGTTGCATAAAAAGCCTTGGCCTTCGCGATCGCGACACTGGTCACGCGAACGCGAAGGCTTAAGGACCTGGGCAGAACCTGCAGTTTTCTGCAGAGTTTTTCCAAGTTCTAATTGCCCGGTTGATGGTCCGAATCCATCCCGAGGCCCCCGGGACCCCAACGAAAGCCACCAACATACCCCAAAACTTGATACGGACTTGTTCCAATCATAAGAACACCATACTAAACATCAAAATCACCAATTAACCACGGATTCAAGCCTAAGTTTCTTCAAAACTTCCAAAACTAACATTCAATCCAAAACCCGGTCAAACGATGTCCGAATGACCTGAAAATTTGCAGACATATCCAAAATCACATAACGAAGCTACAGAAATTGTCGGAATTCCATTCCGACCCCCGGATCAAAATATCACCTACCATCCGGTTTCGCCAAAATTCAACATTCGCCAATTCAAGCTTAAAACTACACCGGACCTCCGAATTCAATTCCGATTGTTCTCCTAAGTCATAAATGCTCCCCCGGAACTAGTCGAATCATCAGAATCCGGTTCCGAGCACTCTAACTCAATAGTCAACTCTAGGTTGACTTTCCATATTCAAACTTCCTTCAAACATGCTATTTGCTTCATTTTCAATTCAATTCACTCCTAACTCACCCGATAGGCTCTAACACTGATATAAAAGCATAAAACATGTAATTACAACATGACGGAGTGGTAAATTCCCGTAACGACGGGTCGGGTCGTTACATCTGAAGTGTTTTCTAGAAATGAATTGATTTATCATTTTATGAAGTTAAGGTACGGCAACTGAACACTTACTAGTACATACAATTAGTGTCAAGTAGTTTTCTTATATGTTTAACTGTTTAGTTTCAAGAATTGAATATGTTTTTTTGTGGAATATGCAGGCGTTTTGAGGCGTTTTGAATAAGAATGGTCGGAAGGAGAAAGGATTTGAAGATCAAAGATAAAAAATGTCCATTTTGGAATTAAATATGTTTACCCTTCATAATAACTAGATCGTACTTGAGATGGAATTTGAATTGCTATAGATGAATGTTCTATAGGAATCTTTTGTTATCAACTTTTTCGAAACTAATTACTCTCTTGAAATGTATTAAATTTGTGCATTTGGGGTAGAACATTTGCGTTAAGGATACTATTTGCTTGATGGATAATTTATATTATTAAAAGTTTTAGTTTATGATTTATCTAAATTTTCGTATTATTAGAATTTATTTTTTATATATAAATCTTTATTTATAATAGGGGCTATATTATATTTTTTCAACTTAACGGTTGCAATAGCCTACAAGAACCGTTGCAATAGGATACAAATTGGAGTTCCACCATATAATACAAACCGTTGCGATAGGTCATACAAACCGTTCCCGCACAAAAATAAAACTGTTGCAGTAGGGGTAAAGGAACCGTTGTTATATCCATAAATAACCGTAACAATAGCTTACAAAAGTGTTGCATTAAAAATATGGTAACGGTTAAGAACCGTTCCATATACACTATAGTAACGGTTTTAAACCGTTCCAATTGAAAAATATAACCGTTCCAACAGAGAAAGGGAAAACCGTTGCGATAGATAGACCTATAACCACGGAGAGTGCAACCGTTACAAGAACCGTTCCCATAGACCTATTGCCACGCCAGCTGATGGAACGGTCCGAAAACCGTTCCCATATCTATATGGCAACGGTTAAACAACCTATGGGAACGGTTTTCCAACCGTTACCATAGGCCAATTTTTCAGTAGTGTCCTACGTTACTAACGTACTATTGTCATTGAAATCTGATAATCAAATGATAGCTATTAGTATCATTTGTTAACCGTTTGGTCTTTATGGATTATTTTGTAACAGAAATCTTTAATGGCTTATTATAATTGTTAACGTATGGTTCATTCATATGTTAAAGTTTTGGAAGTATATATAGATATACTTCTTTACTTCTTGGTTGGAGTGACAGAAAGAAGTGAATAACAAAAAAGAGCTTAAAATCTTTTCTTTCTTATTATTTTTGCTGGGTTTTCTTCTTGTTAAACTTTGTTGTTTCTGCTCCTAGTTATACTAGAAGAGCTTGTTGAATCCTGGGGGATACGCCTAATATTATTTATCTTGGTGTAGGCGAAATATCCTTAAGGACAGTGTCCTTGACACGCCTCAAGCTAAATCTTTTATTCTCCATAATCTTTTGTATATCTAGAAAAATCGTCTATAAAAGTCACATAATATTTTTTCCCTCCTCTAGTCAAAGATTGTTTCAAGTCTCCTAAATCAGTATGTATTAAACTTAACAATTCAGATTCTCTAAATACTGAAGCACATGATTTCTTAGTTTGTTTAGCTTCTGCACAAACTTCACACTTATCAATAATCCGGATGGTTCCATTGATAAATACAAAGCTAGACTTGTTGCAAAAGGTTTTACCCAAAATCAAAATATTGATTATTTTGATACTTATGCTCCTGTAACTAGAATTTCCTCAATTCGTGTTTTACTTGCCTTGGCTTCTATTTATAAACTTTATATTCACCAAATGGATGTTAAAACTGCTTTTTTAAATGGTGATTTGGAGGAGGAAATTTACATGGAGCAACCCGAGGGTTGTGTAGTTTCTGGCCAAGAAAATAGAGTATGTAAATTGCTAAAATCTTTGTATGGTCTAAAGCAAGCACCTAAACAGTGGCATGAAAAATTTGATCAAGTATTGATTAATGATGGGTTTTCATCAATTGAAGTAGATAAATGTGTTTATACAAAATGTGTGGATGGTACATGTGTTATTATTTGTCTTTATGTAGATGACATGCTTATTTTTAGTTCTAGCCTTGATTTGGTACATAAAACCAAATTTTTCTTGTCTTCTAATTTTGAGATGAAAGACATGGGAGAAGCTAGTGTCATTTTAGGCATGAAAATTATAAGAGATGCAATAGTTTGATGTTGACTCAAAAACATTATATAGAAAGAATACTTAAAAAATTTGATAATTTTAATGTGGTACCTGTAAGCACTCCTTATGATGCTAGTAGTCAATTAAAAAGAATAAGGGAGATGTTGTAGATCAAAATAAATATGCTCAAGTTATTGGTAGTCTAATGCATTTGATGAATTTTACTAGACCTGATATTGCATATGTTGTGTGTAGATTGAGTAGATATACTCAAAACCCGAGTCATGATCATTGGAATGCATTAGTAAGAATAATGAAATATTTGAGAGGTACCATGAACTATGATATTAAATATAGTGGATTTCCCACTGTACTAGAAGGATACAGTGATGCTAACTGGATCTCTGATTCAGATGAGACAAAATCCACTAGTGGTTATGTGTTCACCCTCGGTGGGGGTACTGTGGCATGGAAATCAGCTAAACAAACTATAATAGCTAGATCTACCATGGAATCTGAGTTTGTGGCATTGGAATTAGCTGGCAATGAGGCCGAGTGGTTAAAGAACCTTTTGTTGAGTATTCCGCTAGGAATAAAACCGACACCTTTTGTGTCGATGCATTGTGATTGCCAAGCTGCAATAGCCATTGCCAAAAATAAATCCTTTAATGGAAAGAGTAGACATATCCGGTTGAGACATAATGTGATAAAGCAGCTACTGAAAGATGGAATAATTTCCATAGATTATGTGAAGTCAGAAGTGAATTTGGCCGATCCTCTGACTAAACCTTTGGGAAGAAAATTAATATCTGAAACATCGAGGGGAATGGGAATTTTGCCAATTTGAGTTATATCAACTATGATGGTAACCCAACCTATGTGATTGGAGATCCCATGAAGTAGGTTCATACGGGTAATAACAAGTCATTAGTTGATCAAATGTGCACTATTAAACTATATCCCTTCCTATGGTGTCTATGTGTAAATAGTGCAAGACTGCAAAGAATGAGAGGCTGAGTTATTAAACTCTTAATCTAATAATCCATAGCCTTTATAGGTGGTGTATTATGCTGCAGAATACACTTGATGGATGGACCTATATGGGTGTGGAGTGGGGCCGCTCCTATGAAATTTGTGGCGAAATTTCTAGAGCACTCATGAAAACCAGGCGCGCGCATGGCCTATTAGCGCAAAACCGCGATAAACAACAAAGTGTGTGCGAGTGTAATGTGATAGATAAGACACTAAACTTACAAAAGAATTCTTGGTTCATAGAAGTTCTAAACTTCACCATTTGTTCTGTAAGTTTAATCTTATTATGTCTAGGTCTGGTTCATAGTCTAAGAGACACCAGATTCGACGCATTATGCTCATTTGTGAAACCCAGTAAAATTATTTTATTATTATTTAATTATGATATTCTTTTTGAGTTATGTGGGGGATTGTTGAAAAATAATAATGTGTTTTAATATCTCAAAAAGAAATATCTATGTTTATTCCTTGATATAATATTAACTGCTATTTATTATATAAATTACTGCTATTGTTTGTAACAGATTTTACAATACAATTGTGAAATGATAAAACTGATTTTGAATTTATTTTGGGACAAAATAAATTAGACGATTAAATAGTCATTAGTATGCGTTTGTACGTTATCCTACGTTACTAACGTACTATTGTAATGATAGCTATTAGTATCATTTGTTAACCGTTTGGTCTTTATGGATTATTTTGTAACAGAAATCTTTAATGGCTTATTTTAATTGTTAACGTATGGTTCATTCATATGTTAAAGTTTTGGAAGTATATATAGATATACTTCTTTACTTCTTGGTTGGAGTGACAGAAAGAAGTGAATAACAAAAAAGAGCTTAAAATCTTTTCTTGCTTATTATTTTTGCTGGGTTTCTTCTTGTTAAACTTTGTTATTTCTGCTCCTAGTTATACTAAAAGAGCTTGTTGAATTCTGGGGGATACGCCTAATATTATTTATTTTGGTGTAGGCGAAATATCCTTAAGGACAGTGTCCTTGACACGCCTCAAGCTAAATCTTTTATTCTCCATAATCTTTCAATTTTTTCCTAACACATAATCCAATAGATACTCTCTGCGAGCCTACCTATTTACGTTACGAACATTTTGTTGACCTTTCCTGGAAATTTAATCATTATTTGTCTCATCATTTTCCTAAGGCTATTGACTGACATCAGCGACAGAGTGGGCTTCAGTTCGCCCAGATCCATCACTATTAATGCTAGTTCGTCTTTTACGAGACACTTCGTGATATGCACACCAAATATATAACGAGTCCGGAATCAAAATATTACTCCCTTCTCACTTAAAGATGTTTGACTGGGTATAAAGTTTAGAAAAAAAAATAAAGATTTTTTAGAGTTTGAGGTTTTAAATATGTCTAAATGGAGCTAAGAGTATTTGTATGATTATAAAAGTTTATCATTAAGAGTAGAGTTGTAAGTTTAAACTAAATTATTATCAAATTTAGAAAGGGTTCATTCTTTTTTAGAACGGACCAAAAAGGAAATATGTTCACATAAACTGGAACAAATGAAAAATACGTGAAAAACAACTGAGTACCAATTTATATATAATGCTTTCTTTAATGCGTTATACGCATGGTTGTCCACTAAGGTACGACGCATTTGTTACATGCGTTATATGTAAACTTTACTAACCCACCAATAATTTATCTGAATTTTACTGACCCACCATTAATGCATAATTGGCACTACATATATAGAACATGATTGTACCCCGGACTGATTTTTTCATATTTAAGGAGTTTTAGAATTTTGGTAAAAGTCCATTCAGGATTCTTCAGTTCTTCCGAAATATTTGTTTGCCTAACTTATTTTGCATTTTGTGATAATTTCCCAAGAGCGAAAATTATGGTTGCATTATATTGGAGGTTAAGGTTGTGGTGGAGAATAACTAAATACGCGATAGTTGTTCTCCACAGTGCCATGTTAAGTTGCCGCTTACAATAAAGTACGTTAGATTGATATCGTTGTTATGTAAAAAAAAGAGTGTGAGTGTGATGACCCGACCCGTCATCTCAGGAGTTACCGCCCCGTTTCTTCCATTTTATGCTTCTTTAAGTTTCACTATCAGAATTTTGTGTTAGAGTTAATTTGGATTGGTTTTGGTAAAAAATGAGATGCTTAGTCTCTTTAAGGAATGTTTGATTTGGAAAAGTCAACCAAATGTCGACTTATGAGTTACAAGGCTCGAATGCAATTTCTGGCGATTCGGTTAGCTTCGAAAAATGATTTGTGACTTAGGAGTGTGATCGAAATTGATTTTGAAAGTCTGGTGTAGAATTAGGCTTCAATTGACGAAGTTAGTATTTTGGCGAATTTCGGTTGATATGTGAGATTTTGATCCGAGGGTCAGAATGGAATTCTAAGAGTTGCAATAGCTTCATTAGGTGATTTTGGTTATGTTTGCAAAATTTTATGTCATTCAAAGGTGTTTTGGTTGGGTTTTTGATCGAATGCGAGTTTCGGAAGTTTTGGAAGAACTTAGGCTTAATTCGATGAGAATCGATGATTTTAGTGTTGTTGGATGTATTTTTTTATTAGGATAAGTTTGAATAATATTGTAGAATGCATTGGTACTTTTCGTTGAGGTCCCGGGGGCCTCGGGGTGCTTTCGGATGGCCATCGGAATGGATTTAGGATTTGTGAGATAGCTGATAGGTTGATATCAGGTATTTCCGTATCTGCGGAAAAGGGTCTGCGTTGCGATCTCGCAGTTGCTGGTAAGGGATCGTAGGTGCGAGTTTTGCTGGGAATGCTAGTTTTCGCAGAAGCAGAATCGCTGGCATTGCAGATGCGGGTTTTGGTCATGTGGGAAATTCCACAAAAGCGGATAGTTATCCACAGGAGCGGGGTCCGCAAATACGAATAGTGACCACAAAAGCAGTCCTAGGAAATTAATGAAACTCCGCAGAAGTGGAGGATTTTGCGCAGAAGTGTAAATTGCACCGCAGATGCGGTAAGGCCAGGTAGAAGGGTTTTAAAATAACATTCCCTCCGCGAGTCCAAGTTAATTTCCACCATTATTGTGCATCTTTGAGAGCTTTTAGACAGAAATTAAAGGGGGTTTCGAATGGAATTTATTGGAGGTAAGATTTTTGAACTTAAATCATGATTATATTGTGAAATTGATCTAGAAATTCATGGAAATTTAGCTAAGATGGAAGAACTAGGGCTTGGGATTTTGAGATTTTAAATTGAGGGTTTGAGGGGTCATTTAAACTCCGATTTTGGTATTCTCAATATGTATAAACTCGTAGAGAGAAAAGGAATCTAGTGATGTGGAAATTTTTGAGTTTTGAAAAGTGGGCCTGGGGCTCGAGTTTTGCTAATTTCAAGATTCTTGATATTTTCGATTGTTTTCGCTTGAACTTTATTCCCTTAGCATATTGTGATGTATTCGTTATAATTTTGGTTAGATTCGAAGCGCGTGGAGGCCGATTTGAGGAGCAAAGGCCTGTGGAGCTAGAGATTTTGCCGGTTCGAAGTGAGTAATAATTGTAAATGACAGTCTGAGGGTTTAAAATCCCGAATTTGCACATTATAGTGCTGTATTGGGGTGACTTGCATGGTGGATAAAGAGTGTAGGGTAGAGCATCGTTGGGGATTATGACTTGGTCCGTCCCGATTGATGAAATTACTGCGTATTTGACTGAAACTACTTGTTATCATCATAATTTGTGATGATGGCCATATTAGGGGCTTCGTGCCAATTATTTGAATCCTTCAGGGAATTATATCACTATTTTTGCATTATTTTTGCATATTATTTGATCTCGATCTAAGGTTTTAAATACTGTTTCGCAAACTCAGCCATCTTTCTAAGATTTGAAAATTTAAATAATATTTTATTGACATTTTGAGTTGAGAACTATTATTTTAATATTGCCCAAGAAGCTTATGTGCATTTTTGAACTGAGCATGGATCGGGCTGCACGCCGCAGCAGTGTTATATTGATATTGAGGCCGAGAGCCTGATTGATTACATTGATCTTGAGGCCGAGAGCCTGGATGATTATATTGATATTAAGGCCGAGAGCCTGGTTAACGCCATGAGATGGCTTAATATTGCGTTTGGACTGTAGGAGCCCCTCCGGAGTCTGTACACACCTCCAGTGAGCACCGTCGACGATAAATAAATAGATGGCTCGGGCTGCACTCCGCAGAGGGTACCCGAGTGTTCCGTCATATATATTGCATTGCACTAATGCATTTGTTCTTATTTGTATTATTTGTCATAATATTTTGCACTCTTGTTTCATTGGCTTTTATGCTACTTCTTGCAAAAATTACCAGATATCCTGGCGTAATCCGTTAGTGGAGTATTGTGTCCGAGAGACTGACTTTTGTGCTTGCTTGTACTACTTATTTCGCATTTATTTGCTTAACTGTTGTGAGCACGTGATTTTTGCCTTATAAGAGAAATACTCCCAAAGATTCAAAATAAAATAATTTTAGTTTTTTTGCAATTGTTGTGAATTTTGTGTTATTTTTCTTGTATTATTTGCATTTTTATCTGTGCATATTTGCTTGTTTAAATAAATAAAATATACAAAAAATATAAACTAATCTTAGTATTTTGGGCTTTATTAATTAGGAAGTTGAATAATGGAGAAGAACAAAATAGAAAAAATTGGATTGGGCCATCTTGCAAATTAAGTTACAAGCCCAATCCTAAGCACCCTTACCCAACCCAAAATCCCTTGGCCCAAGAAGAAAATTTCAGATTTTTTTTAGCCAAAAAATAATCATAATCACATGACATAAAGTAGTGGGGAGCAAGGAAATCAAGGAAGAAAATAAGGAGAGGAAAACATGGATTAGTGGGTTTTCTTTAATTTAAAAAATATTTTTCTTTTCAATAAAAAATCTGAAAATTTTCGAAATTCTTGTCTATAAATAGAAGAGAGGATTTATGAAAAAAGGGGTGGAAAAAAGAGAGGAAACAATAGGGAGAGAAGAAAAATAAGGAAAAAAAGAGAGCAGTATACACTCGATATACACTATGGATACCGAAATATACACAGACAAAATTTAATTTTTGGGGAGTTTCTTTTGAGAATTGAAGAGAGTTCAAAGCTAGAGAGAGAAAGCAAAGAGAAATTTTGGAATATATTTTTCTTCTCTATTTTTACTGGTTTTTCTCCATATTGCTGGGATATGCTGGATTGAGGTGTTGAAGCTACTGCTGGTTGTTATTGTTGTTGTTGCTGTACTTTCACCGGCCTGTTGATTTTCCATCTTCCCCTTCTTTTCAATATCAGGTACACATTCTAAAAATTATGTGTTGATATAAGATCGAATTAGATGTTGAAGTTTTGAAATAAAATAGAGAAGTTGTTGATTAATATTTGTTGTTATTTTCCGTTTTATTAGTTTTGTCAAATTGTAGTTAGTTCTATATTTTGAAGAATAAATTTGTCATTTAGTCGGCTTGTGAGGGAACACCTTTTGTACTAATATAGAATAGCATTTTAAGCATGTAATTAATTAGGACTTTTTCTTTTCTTTAAAAGATAAACTAAATAAAAAAAATATAGTCACTTTAGGATTATCCTTTTCAATAAAAAATGTTACGAGCCTTGCTAAATAGAAAATAAAATCGCGGGCCCCTCAATAAGAATGTTCACTTTTTCTTAAAAAATAATCAAACGCGGTAAATGATTTAAACTTGCATTATAGTATTGAACATGTTTTAAAATCAGATATTTAGCCATTACAATAATTTAAGCGACCGTGCTAGAACCATGGGATCCGGAGGTGCCTAACACCTTCCCTCGGGTCAACAGAATTCCTTACTTAGAATTTATGGTTCGCAGACTTTATTTGGAAAGTCGAAAATTTCCTCGATTTGGGATTTAAATAAATCGGTGACTTGGGACACCATAATTTATTCCAAGTGGCGACTCTGAAATAAATAAATAATCCCATTTCGAATATTGTCACTAAAATTGGAAAAACTCCCTTATGCATTATCCTTCGGGGTAAGCGCGCCGAAAGGAGGTGTGACAGCTCTGGCGACTCTGCTGGGGAAACAGACCCAGAACCACTGGTTCAGGGTTTAAGAATTCGAGCTTTGAATAATTGTTGTATTTGGCTTATTTGTTATCTGATTTTGTTACATGTTTATATTTAATATGCTAAATGTTGCTTTTACCGCTTTGATATTTTGTGAATTGTATATAAATTATGCCGATACCCATTTTTCCTCTTCTGAGTCTTTTGAAATATAATATCGGGCATTTGCTAGACATAGCCCATTTTTCTCAAGATAGCTGTGGTGCTTGGCACCCGGTGAAGGATTTGTAGTCACACATGTTTAGGCGAAGAGTTTTGTCAATTAAGCCGGAAAGCCATGCTACCGGTGCACTGACACTCTTCGACTCGAGTTGTCCGCTCGAGTTAAAGCCAGTCTAGACACTTTTCCCAATAGGATGATGACTTAGAATAACAAAACCTTATGCCGGATCCCCGATAGGAACGTTTATTTGCATCATGTGCATATTTGACTTAGGAGGCTCAACACAGGGGTTGGGCCTGTCTAGGACAGGTGTACCTGAAACAAAAGACCAACTTGTTGCATCTTTCTGTGTGCATTTATTTGTTTCGATCTTACATGCCGACCGGTTTGTTAAAAAAAAAAGAGGGTAAGAAGTGGAAGATGTCAATCAAATGGAAAACGAGATGCTTTTTTTGAAAAATAATAAAAAAAAATAAAATGAAAAAAAAAATCTCTGAATAAATTTTGTTAATTTTAAATAGTTAGTTTCTTTAAAATGTTTCCTTTTGAAAAATGCAAAAAAAAATTCCAAATAAATTTTCTTAGTTCCTTAGAAAATAACTTTTTGAAAAAATGCAAAAAAAAATGATTTTATTAAAGATAGGTTAGTTTCTCTGAAAATAATTTGTTTTAGAAATGCTGTTTAAAAATAGTTTGTTTTCTTTTCTTAAAAAGATTTAGTTCTTTTATTCCGAACTACGCGAGTCTGATTCTCACCGGATGTGAGATACGTAGGAAAACCTCATCGGTTCCGACCCCAATTTTAAAAAAATAAAATAAAAAAATAAAATAAAAAAATACTTTCGTTTAGTTCCTTCATTAAAATCTTTCTTTAGAAAATTAAAAAAAAAGAGTAAAAGTAGTTCAAAAAAAAAAACTAAAAAAAATGGTTTCGTTCTTTCTACTACTTTTCATGACATAAAAATCAAAATCAATAAAAATCAAAATTTAAAAATATGGATTTTACTCCAAAGCAAATAATTTTTTTTTTAGAAGTCTTTCTATCAAAAAGCAAAACAAAAAGCAAAAAAAAAATAATAAAAAAACAATAAGCAAAAATATGAATATATTTTCCTTTCTTCTTTTAAAGCATTTCTTTCAAGAATTAGTTGATTTACTCAATTCCCGATTATCCGAACTACGCCCGATCTGATTCATACGGGGACATGATACGTAGGCAATCCACATAAGATTCGACCATCACTAAAAAAAAACGAAAAAAAAGAGTGTAAGAGAAAATTGATAAAGAGGCGAAGAAGATGAAAGCAAAGGAAAGTATAAGCCGAAATAACGCATTACAATCGATTACAAGTAGCAACACGATCAACGGTATAAGTGCATCACACCCAATGTGAGATTACTTATCTGTTATGTTGTTTCAAACTAACTGTTTGTTTGCCAAACTCCAGGTTTTAGAAAAGGGTGGTTGATTTTGTGATACTCTGGCATCACATTCATACTTCACGAGGTCCAAAGGAAAAGTTCAGCAACCCGTTGCTAAATCAAAAGAAAGTACCCATCCTTATCTCACAAGGTCCAAAAGAAGTGCCAACATGTCTTCAGAAATCCCCCTATCAACCGTTCCCGTTTTGGAAGAGAGTTCCGTGTCAGCCATTCCGGCTACTGAGTCAGCAGCTGCAGAAGAAAATAGAATTTTGCGATGTCGAATGCTGGAGATGTTAGATGACTGTAATAACGGGAAAGAGCCCCCAAGTCTGATCCCTGGGTTTCCCGAACTATTCCTCATGTCAGGTGGGATTTCTAATACCCCCACCAATTACCCACCTACTCTGTTTGGGTATTCTAATGTCACAACCCTCTCCGAATCACCCTCCACTTCCCATCCTCGGGTGACAACATTAGATACATCTACAAGAACATCCATTGGTTTGCCCGTTCCAATCACGGCGCATCCCGCCACACATACTTCTTTCTTTGACTCCTCTTCTTTTACATTCCCGGCACCACCTCTTTCACGGGATCATACCCAGTTTGCTGCCAATGTCTATCCTCAACCAACCCAATATGGGTTCATGCCAAGCCAAAATCCAAAAGCTCCCGAACGGGATGAAATGGCAAAAAGAATGAGCAGCTTGGAACAAAGTTTGAAAAACATGCAAGGTCTAAGCGGACAGAAGAGTGTTTCTTACGCAAATTTGTGCATGTTCCCACATGTCCATTTGCCCTCAGGTTTTAAGACGCCGAAGTTCGAAAAGTATGATGGGCATGGCGACCCTATTGCTCATCTAAAGAAATACTGCAATCAATTGCGAGGCGCCGGCGGCATGGAAGAATTGCTGATGGCATATTTCGGAGAAAGCTTGATCGGGATAGCATCGGAATGGTACATGGATCAAGACATATATCGATGGCACATCTGGGATGATATGGCCAAAGATTTTGTGAAACAGTTCCAGCACAACATTGACATTGCGCCAGACAGGAATTACTTTATCGAACTTAAAGAAGAAACCCTCAGAAAGCTTCAGAGAATATGCTATCAAATGGCGAGAGCAAGCATCCAGGGTGAAACCCCTATGGACGAAATAGAAATGGTCACTACTTTCCTCCAGGCTCAGGAACCAGACTATTTCCAGAACATGCTGTCAGCAATAGGAAAACCTATCGCAGAGGCGATCAAGATTGGGGAAATGGTGGGAAATGGTTTGAAGACGGGAAGAATTTTGAGTCAAGCGGCCATTCGAGCGACCTCCCAAGAAATCCAAGGAGGGTCTGGAGGAATAGCAAAGGGTAGGATGAAAGAGGAAACGTCCATGGCAACTTCGGGTGATAGAAGACACCACGCTCCTAGACCCATCTTTTCAGAAAGAACCCCCCAGCATTAGTACTCTACTCAGGAAATGTCCTATATCCCTCAACCGTACGCGGTCATGAATGCTCAACCTTTTGCGCAACCGCAACAGCATGTCAGTAGAAACCAAGTTCTACTTCCAAGAAATCAGCCTCCCCACCAGAACCACTATAATCCTCGACCTCCGCAGAATAACTTCCGTCCTTGGGAACAGCCAAAGAAATCAAAATTTACCCCAATTGGTGAATCTTACTCTAATATATTCCCGAAACTTGTCCAAATGGGTCTACTGCAGCCGGTTCCTCAGAATAGACAAACCCCGCCATCTCCTTCCTACAAAGCTGGTGTCAGATGTGCATATCATTCAGAGGCATAGGGCCACCATACTAATGACTGTTGGACTTTGAAACAAGCGGTGGAGAATTTAATAAAGCAAAGGAAGATTGTGTTGAAGGACGAGGATGTCCCAAATATGACCAATAATCCGCTGCCTGCTCACAATAACGGGCCGATAGTTGGGATGATTTCTGAAGACGAAGAATTCAATCCAGCGCTCAAGGCCATAATTGATATTGCTGACGTGGAAAGGAAGCCCAACGCGGCCCCGAAACAAGAGAAGGGGGGAAAGAAGAGTAAAATCACTGAGTTAGAACTAGAAAGGGAAATTGGTGCACCTAAGCAAGCCTATGTGGCATGGGGGGCAATTAAGACACCACGGCTGAATGAGCCAGTGTTTGTTGGGCGCGTACCACAAAAGCTTAAGGACCGTCAAGATGAAGATAATGAGGATTTCATGACTGAAGAGAGTGAAGGAAAACATGAGGCAAAGCTCTGCGATACCCACATGGTCGAGCTAGGGAAAGGGACTATCACCGTTGAGATGGGACCGGACACTAAACTCCCAAACTGAAAGGCTAAGCCATTCTCGATCAGGCGAAAGCCCAGTAAACTTGTCCTGCCGCATTTTTCTGCATCTAGAATTATTTCAGGGTGTAAATTGGATGTTTCTTTTAGTTTTTGTCTTTAAATTTCCGAATGTGAACCCTGTTTATCCTTTCGATTCCAAGAAATGAAGTTAATATTTCATCGTCCGTTTCCTTTTCTTTTGTTATTTTTCTTTCAGATTTGTTTTAGTTTTCTTTTTATCTTCTCTTTAGTTCAAATCA
Source organism: Nicotiana noctiflora (assembly GCA_032618575.1). Taxonomy (NCBI): domain Eukaryota; kingdom Viridiplantae; phylum Streptophyta; class Magnoliopsida; order Solanales; family Solanaceae; genus Nicotiana; species Nicotiana noctiflora. Next base: position 53,787 of record JASVEL010004490.1, on the reverse strand, counting down.
TGCAGCTTTAAATAACATGACATGCTTGCGGCTTCATGCCTAGATCCCAAAACGCTGTCAGACTTCAGAATAATGAATCGAGAGTTGAAATGCACAAAAGTTTATTTTGAGGAAATGAAACAATGAATTGGAATAACTGAAGGAAAATTGGTTCGCAAACGAAAGGGGTGTGTTGTACTCAGGGAATACCCGAGTAATTATCCCAACAAAGAATGGCCCATGCTTGCAACAAGAAAGTGCGGCCCAGGAATCTCGAAATAGAACAACCTGCGTTAATGCGAATTCCTCCTCATTACCAAGAAACAAAAGGAAAATTTGGCTCCTAATTGGAAGGATCCATACATCATCCGGAAAATATCACTGAGAGGGACACTGTATCTAGAAGACATTGAAGGGAATGATCTTGAAACGGCAGTCAATACAGATACAGTATAAAGGTACTATGTCAGGACCTCCTGCGGCGTTGGCTTTGGTATAATTGAGATGACGAAGGCTTTCTTTCTTGCTACCCCAAACACTATAAATCCTTTGTAAAACCCTTTGAGCCAGTTATGTTTCTTTGTTCACCCTCTTTGGAACCCGAAATAAATAAAAAAAAAATTTTTAAAAAAAAATTGAAAAAAAGAGAGAAAAGAAAAAATATATATATATATATATATATATATATATGAAAGAAAAATAAAATAAAATAAAATAAAATAAAAAGACAAAAAAAAAACAAAAATTATCACCACTTGAACTACGTTCTGACTTGATTCCGAAAGGATACATAGGCAACCTCTCCTGAGGTTCAGTTACACCAAACCAAAAATCCCAATTTCCCCAAAAAATTGAAACTGGAGCAGATGATATGACAGTTCAGTTTAGTTCCGTCAAGATGGTTCTAGAGTTGTAATTCCATCCAATTTCCTTTTTACCCAAAAACCTTGTTCAAGTCCTTCAGGATCAATTGGCAAAGGCAAGGAAGTGAAAAATGTCATTGACGGAAATGTGACACAGCCTAAATTGAGAGAAACAAAATGAGAGAGTCTTATCGGTGAAAACCTTCGGGCACCATAAGGCGATGGCGATTGGAGAAGCTAAAAATGAGAGAGTCCGTCTAGTGAAAACTCGCAAAGAGCACTATCAGGCGACAGTGAGAAGAGAAATGAGAGGGATCGATTGGCGGAAACCCGCAAAGGGCACCACCGACCAAAAAGAAGACGTCCATTCACTAAAAGAATTTTGGCAAGGTTCCCTGGTTTTGAAATTGCGAATCAATGGGTTCAAAAGAAGTTGGGAAGTATATGTGGGTCAGGCGTCCAGTCCAAGAAGCATATCATGTTTATTTGGAGTCAGCATGCATCCCAGATAAGTCATTCTTTTCCCCGAAAGGGACGCTTCTCTTTAAACTCATTTTCTTGCTTTTTGTATAGTTATTCTTTGAATCCCTTTCGGTTTAATTTTAATTCTGAAACTATTACAAAGAAAGGCGGCAGGACCGGTTTTACAGGACTCCGTCTGGTAAAAAAAAAAAGTTGAAGAAAGATACCCAGCCTCGGTGGTGTATTGATCCAATCCCGACTGATCATGATGGTCGATCACTTGCAAAGGAAAGGATGTTAGGAAGAAAATGGAAATCAAAGGCTAAGGTCTTAGAAGAAACGGAATGAGGCAGAAGGACAGAACCCACACCGAAAATCCTTGTGGAATCCCGAGGATGAACCCGGTCAGTTTGAAAAGAAGTCACCCCCAAAGATAATTGGTAGCAAAGTTCTCAATGGAAGTGGGCAAGGATCAAGCAATGAAGATAATCAAGGCCACAAAGTCAACCACTTTTTCAACTAATAAAATGTTCTTTGGTGAAAGCAGGTCTATTGTGCAAGAAGAAGGTACAATCCAAAGAAGTGACGTACGCAAGCATTGAAATGGCTTTGGAACAAAGGAAACGCATAAAAAGGGAAGTTTCTTTTCGAAAGCTTTATCTTATGCATTTTTTGTTGATAAAAAAAACCTAAAAAAAAAGGCCCAAAAGGAAGAATAAAAGAAAAGAAAGTGAAAACTCCAAAAAAGAGAATCAAATCATGTTAGTCCAAGATCCGTTTGGTCCCCGGTCCGAAAACCGAGGGTCTCTCCGCCAAAAAAACGTGAGACATTGTTTTTGAATTCCGCCGAAAGCCGTGAAACTCTTCTTTTCGGTCGAAAACCGAGGATCTCCAAGTCGAAAAACATGAGCCATTTATTTTAACCCCGCCAAAAAACCGAGGGTCTTCGCGCCAAAAAATCGTTAGACATTGTTTGAATTCCGACGTAAAGCCGTGAAACTCTTCTTCCCGGTCGAAAACCGAGGATCTCCGGCCGAAAACCGCGGAGCCATTTATTTTAACCCCGGCCAAAAACCGAGGGTCCGGCGGCTAACAACTCAAAGAAGTGAAGTACGCAAGCATTGAAATGGCTTTGGAACAATGAAAACACATAAAAAGGGAAGTTTCTTTTTAGAGCTTTATCTTATGCATTTGTTGATGGTTAAAAAGAAAGCCTAAAAGAAGGCCCAAAAGGAAGAATAAACGAAAAGAAAATGAAAACTCCAAAAAAGAGAATCAAATCATATCAGTCCTATATCTGTTTAGACCACGGTCAGAAAAACCGAGGGTCTTTCCGGACAGAAAGCCGTAAAACTTTTATCCCCGGTCAAAAAACCGAGGATCTCCCAGTCAGAAAACTGCGGAGCCATTTATTTAACCCCGGCCAAAAAACCGAGGGTCTGACGGCCAAAAAACCGTTAGACATTGTTTGAATTCCGGCCAGAAAGCCGTGAAACTTTTATCCCTGGTCAAAAACCGAGGATCTCCGAGTCAGAAAACTGCGGAGCCATTTACTTTAACCCCGGCCAAAAAACCGAGGGTCTGACGGCCAAAAAACCGTTAGACATTGTTTGAATTCCGGCCAGAAAGCCGTGAAACTTTTATCCCCGGTCAGAAAACCGAGGATCTCCCAGTCAGCAAACTGCGGAGCCATTTATTTTAACCCCGGCCAAAATACCGAGGGTCTGGTGGCCAAAAAACCGTTAGACATTGTTTGAATTCCGACCAGAAAGCCGTGAAACTTTTATCCCCGGTAAGAAAACCGAGGATCTCCCAGTCAGAAAACTGTGGAGCCATTTATTTTAACCCCGACCAAAAAATCGAGGGTCTGGCGGCCAAAAAACCGTTAGACATTGTTTGAATTCCGGCCAGAAAGCCGTGAAACTTTATCCCCAGTCAGAAAACCGAGGATCTCCCAGTCAGAAAAATACGGAGTCATTTATTTTAAACCCGGCCAAAAAACCGAGGGTCTTGCGGCCAAAAAATCGTTAGACATTGTTTGAATTCCGGCCAGAAAGCCGTGAAACTTTTATCCCCGGTCAGAAAACTGAGGATCTCCCAGTCAGAAAATTGCGGAGCCATTTATTTTAACCCCGGCCAAAAAACCGAAGGTCTAGCGGCCAAAAAATCGTTAGACATTGTTTGAATTCCGGGCAGAAAGCCGTGAAACTTTTATCCCCGGTCAGGAAACCGAGGATCTCCGAGTCAGAAAACTACGGAGCCATTTATTTTAACCCCAGCCAAAAAACCGAGGGTCTTGCGGCCAAAAAACCGTTAGACATTGTTTGAATTCCGACCAGAAAGCCGTGAAACTTCTTCCTGGTCAAAAAATCGAGGATCTCCCAGTCAGAAAACTGCGGAGCCATTTATTTTAACCCCGGCCAAAAAATCGAGGGTCTTGTGGCCAAAAACCGTTAGACATTGTTTGAATTCCGGCTAGAAAGTCGTGAAACTCTTCTTCAAAATCCCGGCCAGAAAGCCGTGGAACATTTATTTGTGAAACCGTGATTTTCTTACCCAATACCAAAGAGTCTTTTTAATCACTTTCTGTGTCACAACTAACTCACGAAATTTTCCTAGCAAAACTGGGGCAGAAAAAATTTCGTTCGTTTGTTTGTTTTGTTGTCTAAATAGGTTTGACCTCGGGACGCAAGGATCGAGATAACCTACGAGTGGAACATCAATCCTGCATGAAGAAAAGAAGAAAGGAACCAAAAGGAAACAAGTTCAAACGTTGGAGTAAACAGAGGCGCGGATTGCTCAGAATCTGATTGAAGTAACAAGCTCCGCCGACTCCGTTTCACTCAATGTTACAGAAATAAACAAAAATGTACAATTTGTTGAGCATCAAGATTCGGATCGAGGTCTACAACAAAATCAGCTAAGATTCAAGATCAAGTTTTCAAGAGAATCATAGATAGGAATCTTGTAACTCATAGTTTGATAGCATAGCTAGTTCGACTTTAATTTCTTTTGGTGTAATAAGGAGATCAGTAAGCAGTAAGCAGCAACAGCAGCAACGATAGCAACAGTAACAGCAAAGTGTCAGTTCACGGTAGTCCCAGCTACCACAATTTCCTGAACTACATTGACCTGATTCCTGTTTAGCCCAAGATATGTAGGAGGCTTCTCGAAGCAAAGGCTCGGTCAAGATCTTTTAAAAAAAATGCTTCACACGGTACTCAAACGGGCAAAAATCGCTCGTATCCGCTCACTTATCTTTGCACGAAAACTCTTCGTGTTTCCGAGCAAAGAGGAGCAATTGTGAGCACGTGATTTTTGCCCTATAAGAGAAATACTCCCAAAGATTCAAAATAAAATAATTTTAGTTTTCTTGCAATTGTTGTGAATTTTGTGTTATTTTTCTTGTATTATTTGCATTTTTATTTGTGCATATTTGCTTGCTTAAATAAATAAAATATATAAAAAATATAAATTAATCTTAGTATTTTGGGCTTTATTAATTAGGAAGTTGAATAATGGAGAAGAACAAAATAGAAAAAATTGAATTGGGCCATCTTGCAAATTAAGTTACAAGCCCAATCCTAAGCACCCTTGCCCAACCCAAAACCCCTTGGCCCAAGAAGAAAATTTCAGATTTTGTTTAGCCAAAAAATAATCATAATCACATGACATAAAATAGTGGGGAGCAAGGAAATCAAGGAAGAAAACAAGGAGAGGAAAACATGGATTAGTGGGTTTTCTTTAAATTAAAAAAATATTTTTCTTTTTAATAAAAAATCTGAAAATTTTCAAAATTCTTGCCTATAAATAGAAGAGAGGATTTATGAAAAAAGGGGTGGAGAAAATAGAGGAAACAATAGGAAGAGAAGAAAAATAAGGAAAAAAAGAGAGTAGTATACACTCGATATACACTATGGATACTGAAATATACACAGACATAATTTAATTTTTGGAGAGTTTCTTTTGAGAATTGAAGAGAGTTCAAAGCTAGAGAGAGAAAGCAAAGAGAAATTTTGGAATATATTTTTCTTCTCTATTTTTACTGGTTTTTCCCCATATTGCTGGGATATGCTGGATTGAGGTGTTGAAGCTACTGCTGGTTGTTATTGTTGTTGTTGTTGTACTTTCACCGGCCTGTTGATTTTCCATCTTCCCCTTCTTTTCAATATCAGGTACACATTCTAAAAATTATGTGTTGATATAAGATCGAATTGGATGTTGAAGTTTTGAAATAAAATAGAGAAGTTGTTGATTAATATTTGTTGTTATTTTCCGTTTTATTAGTTTTGTCAAATTGTAGTTAGTTCTATATTTTGAAGAATAAATTTGTCATTTAGTCGGCTTGTGAGGGAACACCTTTTGTACTAATATAGAATAGCATTTTAAGCATGTAATTAATTAGGACTTTTTCTTTTCTTTTAAAGATAAACTAAATAAAAAAAATATAGTCACTTTAGGATTATCCTTTTAAATAAAAAAATGTTACGAGCCTTGCTAAATAGAAAATAAAATCGCGGGGCCCCTCAATAAGAATGTTCACTTTTTCTTAAAAAATAATCAAATGCGGTAAATGATTTAAAATTGCATTATAGTATTGAACATGTTTTAAAATCAGATATTTAGCTATTACAATAATTTAAGCGACTGTGCTAGAACCACGGGATCTGGGGTGCCTAACACCTTCCCTCGGGTCAACAGAATTCCTTACTTAGAATTTCTGGTTCGCAGACTTTATTTGGAAAGTCGAAAATTTCCTCGATTTGGGATTTAAATAAATCGGTGACTTGGGATACCATAATTTATTCCAAGTGGCGACTCTGAAATAAATAAATAATCTCATTTCGAATATTGTCACTAAAATTGGAAAAACTCCCTTATGCATTATCCTTCGGGGTAAGCGCGCCAAAAGGAGGTGTGACAACTGTTGGAAAAAAATATTTTCAAAAGAGGTTTTAAACTTAGCTAAGATATTTCTAATGGTTTTCCAAATTCACTGATTTCTCCCAAAGGGCTTTTCACTGCTCCTATATAGCATGATGGTTTGCTTTACGTGATTTCTTATTGCCCAGTTGTTATTTACCCTTATTACTCACTGAGTTGGAGTACTCACTTTACTCCCCGCACCTCGCGTACAGATGAAGGTATTTGTGCACCCAGTAGTGGGTTCTGGCTAATCAGAGGCAGAGCTGCGTTCGTAGCACCATTGTTCTCTCTTTTGGTTCATTATCTGGCCTTGTATATTTTAGGTCTTGTAGTTGTGTTTATACTCTGATAGATGCTCGTGACTTGTGACACCCACGTCGGGCTGTGTTGGGTTGTAAATTTCGTTAATTAATATTATTAAGTCGTATCTTGCTATTCATTTATGTTTATCTACTTTGAAAGAGACGAATTGGGTTAGTTGGCTGGCCTTATCTTCACGAGAGGTGCCATCACGATTAGTGCGGGGTTTTGGGTCGTGACAGTGAGGAAATGTTTGGTTAATATTAAAATAATTGGAAGATATTTGTATTTATATTATTTCAAAAGGGGTTGCTTGTTATGCTAAGTTTAACATCGAAGATGATGAAATTCTAACAGTTTTTTTAAGACTCCGGATGAACAACGGGAACTTCTTGTAGGGGTGTGCATTCGATTTATCGATTCGATTTTGACTCTTATTGATAATTTCTTATCGATTATCGATTTGTACATATGCTTATCGTTATCATTTCAATAAGGTTTCGATTTTTTCGATTTCGATTTATTAAATTTTTGGCACTTATCGATTCGGTTATCGATTACACCAATAAAAAAATTTGTGGGATTCCACGGAAAGTATATCGCTATAAACACGCATAACTAATATGGACAAAAAGAAGCTAAAATACGGCGAACATTGTTTATAACATAAAAATTGTGTCAACAGACACATGCAACGAAACTAAAGTAAGGATCAAGTATATGCCACCAACACTCCTACGGTATTAAAAAAAATAAAAATACATTATCACTGCTAATTCTATTTTTCAATAATTTGAACTTCATTCTCTTGAGCTTTAAATATGATCATTCCTTAAATGTGGTAGATGAAATAATTAGGGGTGTGCATTCGATTTATCGATTCGATTTTGACCCTTATCGATAATTACTTATCGATTATCGATTTGTACATATGCTTATCGTTATCGTTTCAATAAGGTTTCAATTTTTTCAATTTCGTTTATCGATGAACCGATAACAAATAATCGATTCGATTTATCGATAAACCGATTCGAATGCACACCCCTAACTTCTTGTGATAAAAATATTGGAAATGTATGTCAAGGTTGAAGTGTGATTTTTGTACAATTTTATTTACGTTTTCGTTTCTTGGTATCTTAAAGTGGAAGACTTCTAATGTCACCTGGAGTATTGTTATCTAGACGAAATAACAATCACTAGAATTTTAAATTCTTGTGAAAAATAATTTATCCGACTTATATGAGTAAATCTTCTTGTAACTACATTCCTAATATTTGGAGTTCTTGTATAGTTCAAATAAAAAAGATAAAATAATCAAAACCTCAGTTAATTTTATTGGTCTAAATATAAAAATAATAACTAGACGATAATTTTTTTCCAATGTGATATTTATTTTTAAATAATTAAAAGGTCGATCGATTTTGCGTTGAAATTTTGTACTTTTATAATAGTTTAGATTGATTGAAGAAGGTAAAATTAAAGGAAAAATAAAACATTATCCTATATATTAGCAGTTTTTAATTTTAGCCTCATACTAATTACCACACAATTAGAATGAGTTAATATAATTTGTTGCAAATACTAAGTGACGTAAAATTGTTTTCCAACAAAAAACTCAATGATATTAAAAAATATTTTTTCCATTATGAATACAATTCCAATTGCCATGTAAAGCTATTTCCAAAGGAAAAACGTCTATAAATTTTATACCATCATCCAAATAAAGACTCTTTACACATTTATTTAAGGTACAAATTTAATCGAATTTTAAAGTCCTAAATTTTAGGTACCTAGTTTAAACAAGAAAAGATTTAATAACAAAATTTTAATAAATAGTCAGGTCCTAAATATTAGAAAAATAATTAAATAACAATTTTATCTAGTGTGAACTCTATTTCTAAAGGGTAAAAAAAGTGAACGATATTTTGCTTTAATGCTTTTAATATAGTATAGATTATCCGGTGCAAATCCCCCTTGAGTGACTGAAATGTGTTCCGATTCCGTCAAGCATTATGTGAAAAAGCATTATGTGAACAAGGAGGAAATATGTTAGTTACTTTCTCAAGTTCATAATAAGTGGTCAATTTTACTTTTTATTTTGTTTCAAAATGAGTGTTCATTAATATAATCAAGAAAAAAATTAATTTATTTTTTAAAAATTATCCTTATGTACGTATCTCTAAAAAGTCTTTTACTTCTCACATCAAGGATAGTTTAGTCACAATAATTATTTTCGTCTATAATTTTCTATTTCCTTAACGGATGTATCTAAGGCAAATTAATCATTTAATGTGGACTGGTGAGTAACTTGTCAGAGGAAGAAATACAAACACGAAACAGGTTTGGCTTGGTGAACAAGTAGCCAGTGTGATGGTTTCCACTTTCCTAATTGGCTAATATGTTACTCCCTCCGGTCTAAAATAAGTGATTTTTTGGATGTTTTCATACATATTAAGAAATTCACCTTTTAGCATTAATTAGTAATAGAATTGATCATTTTAACCTTACTATCTCACATAAACACTCCTAACATGTATTCCAACACTATTTACTCCAAGGACAATGTATGAAAAATATCATTAACTCATTCTTGAAATCCAAAAAAATCACTTATTTTGTACCACAAAAAAAAGGCCAGAAAATCACTTATTTTGGACCGGATAGAGTAACTTTTTATACGATTCTGGGCATTTTGCTGTGGCGTAAAAAGGGTGGGTATGATTTAAAAGGTATAGCCTTAGATTTTTTTTTTAAACTTTTTTTTATTGCTTCCTCTTATTAGTACATTAGTTTGAGAAATTTTATTTCGGTGAAATCCTATAATTTCTGTGGTGATATCGTTTTGTCCATTTGAAGCGAGAGTCTTTTGAAAACAGTTTTTTTATCCCATCAGAACAGGAATAAGGTCTACATATACACTATTCTCCCGAACCCTATTAATAGAATTCATCTGTCATCTCATATTTATGGGAGGCTTTCTTATTGCTTGATGCCATTAGTAGTTTATGTATTATTGCCGCTCAGAGACAGGAACTGTGAATCTTGCACAATTTTTTATTCTAGTATTCTTCAAAAGTACAGAACGCAATAATGCTGCGCCAACTAACTTAGTAAAATTTACATTCGAATGATTGAAAGCAGTGGCGGAGTTAGGGCGTAAGATACGGGTTTTCGGAAATTCAGTAACTTTTGTATAGATCTTGTATTTTTATTTAAATAAATTATTAAATATTTATTTGTGAACCCAGTTATTATTGTATATTAATTTAAAATTACAGAAACCCATCAACTTAAAATTCTGGATCCGCCTCTGAATTGGAACAGTGACAAGATTATGTATGCATAGCAAAAGTTGAGCTTGCTCGACAATTACGGAAGCACATATAATTAAATAAAATGAAAACGGATCATTAAAGTTTTATGGATTGTTTCTCGGATTTCTTGTCCACTACTATTTAGTCTCAAAAGAATAATGAATTTACGTCTAGCTAGATTCAAGTCACTGAAATTTGAACTCATATTGTGATATCTAATATCTTAATTAACTAGTACTACTAAACTGGTCGTCTCATAAGTAATTTCTGAAATGTGATTTCATATATCCATTATCCACAATGCCACAATGGCCTTTTTCTTAAGCTATTCCATTTGACCCAATTTATGTGATACTTTTTACTATTAGTTAGTTCTGAAAAAAACAATATATACTATATTTAGTGATTATTTAACGTTAAATTTTTCACTTTATCTTTAATGTGAAAATTTATAGTCATAAACATTGCTATGATTTAAAGTTTCAAAAATCCTTAGTTCATTTTACGCTTTGTTACTCTTCGCCAAAAAATTATACTGTATATATAACGCAAAATTTATTTTTTACCTCTATATGTTAAGTTTTGAACACCCTTGAAACAAGGTAAACATTTGACTAAGTGGTTAAGGGTGTTCAAAATGTGTAGAAGATCACAGGTTTGATTCTCATGAGCTGCAATCCAAATCTTTTTTGAACACCCTTAGTATATATCCTGCATCCGCCACTGCATCAGAAAATTTGTATGGCTAGCACCGAAATTCTACATAAAAGATAATCTTAGTTTGTTATGAATGTATTAGAAACATATTGAAAGGCAAAAGAGATTTGGACAGAAGTTCCTACTACTTTGTATTTCAACAGTGAGTAAATAAATACTCGAATAGTTTGAGAAATATTATCATTGTAATGCAATTAGCTAAAAGAACAAAAGGCAATTTTGTGCGAATATTTTATATATTACATAGAACATACAAACACAGGGGAGGAATCATAGTAATGTGTGCGGAAGTTAAGAATCCGACGTGCCATGTTAGCTCCTTAACCAACAGCTGAGATTCCATGAGGGCTTGGACCCACCTCCACACTGTCAACGTCATGCCTCACCTCTACAAATCAATTGTTCCCTCTGTTTTAATTTATGTGAACATATTTAACGGACATAGAGTTTTATATAAATATTTTTGGAATTTATGATCCAAAATAATTAAGACATGAGGTAGAGTACTTGTATAGTTATAAAAGATTCTCATTAAGCGTAGAATTATAAGTTTATACTAAAAAAATTTCTCAAATTTAAAAAAGGATCATTCTTTTCAGATAGGACAAAAAAGGAAATAGATTCTCATAAACTGAAACAGATGAAATACTATTTGTTTTCCCTCAACCTATTTATTGGAAGTGAAGCAGCAAAGCGATCAATAATTTAACCTAATGGATTTGACTCAAATCTTATATGGATTAAAATTTTAGTTAATTTTCACTTTATTATAGGTTCAAATGAACCCGTTGCTAAAGGATTGGATCCACCCTTGAGTGAAGGTGTCTTACCAACTAAGAGAATTCTAATTTATGCCGCTCTTTACACAATTGCTCTGAAATTTTATTCCTACCAAAAAGGGACAAATTCAAAAATAGATTTACAATTGGTCGTTCAAAAATAATGAAGTTTTAAAAGTAATCGAAATTTAGCCATTTTTCATGTAAAGATAAATTTGAACGAAAACACTATTCAAAAACCGAGAAAAATATGCCAGTATATTATGCTGGAGTTTCCAGCATAAGTATATTTGAACTCCAACACATTATATTGGAGTTCCAGAATAACTATGATGGGAATTCTAATATAATATGCTAAAATTCATACACAAATACACTAAATTCCCATATATTATACCGGACATGATCTATTTCAGCAAAATAGTGCATATTTTTGAGCACAGATGCTCCAGTATGTTATACGGGAGCCAGCAAAGTATACCGGTCCAGCATAATATGCTAGAGTTCATACACAAGTGTACCAAACTCCAATATATTATGTTTGACCTGTTTCTGTTGCAACAAAATAGTGGTTATTTTTCATTGACTTGGTAAACACTGGTTATTTTTTAAATGACCAGTTCGAAAATTGACTATACCGTAATATTTTTACTAAAAAAAATTAGGAAATCAAAAGCGCAAGTTGGAATTAGTTTAATATGGTGTTATAATCATATATGGTGGCAGGGAAGCTTATTACTACTAACATGTGACACTCATCTTACTAACTCTGCCTAGCCAAAAAGATAAGATGGTGCTATTCCAAATGTGCAGACCAGCAGACACAAGTGGCATTCACTGAATAACAGAATACGCGTCTGCCTTTCCACATGAACCTGACATACCAAACCCCAACTGCATGACTGGCTCAGGTATATGGGTAAAGTTGTTTGTCACGGGATTTAAGCCGTGGAAAAATCTCATACAAGATAAGACTATGTATGATAATCCTTGTGATCCGCTCTTTCCCCGAACACGTGCATAACGAAAACTTAGTACATGAGACATTTTTTGGTTACCGTGATAAGGATATTAATACCGATATAAATTTTGGAATTATAGTTATCCCATATTTAGTTGTGGGTATTAGCTAATACCAGTATAGATTCATACCAAAATGGTGGTATTACTTATCCAATATAGGAGGTGGGCTAAATAATCTCTTAGGGTATTACTTAGTTCTTTCAGCCTTTCACAAAACAGGAGGTTTCTACATATGCACTTGTACAAGGGTCAAAGAAAATTAGAGAATATCAAAATGTCTCACTCTCATTTAATGGAAGCTACCTGAATAAGATAAAAAAGACGAAAGCATAAAACTAGTTCGATACGACACAAGTGCCACAAAATCTATTCTCAATCCTTGTCCTGGACTTTCTGATAACACAGTGAGACGCCTCTAGCCGTTACAAGCTCTTTCGTATACGTTTGATGGAAAATAAGTGGCTAACAACTCATTTACATGTCTAGCATTCAAGAATAAAATGCCTGTGTAATGAGGCATACAGAAAATTGCTAGCTTCCCTTCCCAAAACATACTAACTGCCAAACCACATGACTTGAGATGTAATTTAAAGGAACCAATTAAGGCTAATCTTTCCAAGCCAAAAGAGAAGAGGGAACTGAGCTAGGGCAATAAACAGTAGGAGATAATGATGCCTACTTGAATCATACGTCCTCACCTCTGCAAAGAGAACTCTTTTCATCGTCTTCACCAAAAATATTCCCATGCACAAGCATGTCCATGGCATCAAAAAGTAGTAAGAATAGTTCCATACAATTGTTCCCAAAAGAGCTATGGACAATCCTGTAAAAGCGTATCCTGCGTATGAAACAATGTCAAGGAGAGGAGCTTCTCCACTACCCAGTGAGAACAATGTCATCTTCAGCAACGAAATTTGCAAAAACCAGCCAACCAACCCCTTTATAAACAGCCAACTGAGAGCTTCTGGGCTAAACCTGGCAAGATATGACAAGATTCAGAATTATACAAACAAAAAGGGATATAGTGTAGCAGCACAAGATAATGCAAGAAAGATAATAGTTGCAATGTAGAACAACGAAAACAAAACAAGGGACTTACACATGGTAGAATAAGACTCTACCAACCATACCTAGAAGTCAAGGAATCATCACCAATCATATCTGACATGATTGATGTACAGAAAACTACTCCTTTGTGCCAAACTATCCTATTTTCTGTTTTGAGGTGTTCCAAAATTCTGTCTATTTTCCAAGAGAACATTCTTTTATACACTATCTAATAGTAGTACCTTTTACAACTTGGTATTTAGAAGTTATCACAAGCCTTTTTTTTCTATTTATAATGGTGGTGTCCTGACTAGCTTGCACGCAGCTACCTCCCACCAGCACAAAGTATCATGTAACTCTGGCCGTGAAGGCTTAGGTAGACAGAAAATATTCATCTAGTATTTTGCCTTTGCTGAGAATGAAAGACAAAACCCGAAGGAGATAACCCAAAGGAGTATTAGCACAAAAGGAAATCATCTGGTGCAGCAGATGGCTTCATGCAAATAACTGAATTAGGTATTGGTGCTGAAAATGATATAAAATTCCACACACTGCATGTTCAAGTATAAATGTCATGGCATTTGGTGCTTCAAACTAAAATGAGGTGAGCAACAATTAACCAAATTCAACACAAATAATTGATAGGTAACAAGTCATGTACTCATCATTATTACTCATCACCACATTCAAAGCCTAAAGGTAGCTTGAGGAAACGATAAGCTTACCTTCCCTGCAAACCCAGTGATAAGCCAGCAAGAACAACATAGGTTCCAAAGGCCATAAACGGAATGTACAAATCCGGAGCATTTATGTCATAGATAGGGGGCTTATAGGATAGCCTGCCACCAACTGGCTCAGTGATTCTTGTCCAATGACCCTACAAACAGTTAAGGAGGTTACTATTTGGGAACATAATGCAATGATGGTACTCCAAAGAGATAAATGCAAATAAAACCTTACTCTGTGTAGGAAAGGGAAAAGAACTACTTTCAATTTGTTTCTCACGTACTGATCATTCACTTGGAAGTAGTACTGGGGATCCGAAAAGTACCTACTTATCTGTTTCCATAAAAAGGAATTGCAAGTTAGAGCATTACTTCTACCCGCAAAGCTACACAACTCCAATTGGTATCATCCAATAATAAAATGTTCGGACGGTATGGTAGTGTTTTGGACACTACAAATGTCGAAATTATGCAGTTAGGACTACTATCGCGGAATGATCTCTAATGTTGCACAATCTCACCACTCCAAAACATCATTCAAGAGGTGCGCACAGTCAATGTGATTCCATGAAATACGTGGATAATTTTTCTCAACTTGCAATAACAATAAAGCAAAATATTGGAGGCAGATAGCACTGGTGACAACGTAAAGGTGCATGCAACAGAAGCAGGCGAATGCTTCACTAAGAATAAAAAATTATCATTTCGAGTTTATTCAGGTGAGAAGTATTCACTGAAATCCTGACGATTCCAGAAATTAGCTTTTAGCACCTCAAATAAACAGATTGCAAAAACTGCAAAACATTTGTGGCTCGACGTGATACACAAGAATTTCTGGTGCACATGAGACTTCTCCTCGCTAAAACAGTTTTGAAAAAATTACAAGAGACATTTCTAAAAAAAATGAATTCTCAGATGCTGTCGCATTATCAGACTAATAAAAAGGATGGCAATTAAATTTATCTAGGTACTGATGGTTTCCTCTTTCTTTCTTTTATTTATTTTGCTAGTTTCTGCATAACTATTTAAATAGTCTCAATCATAAAACAAATCTAATTCCATAACTCATTTTGACTGATAGATTTATCAATTCTTAAAATTTCTGAAAAAAGTTTCTACATCATTTGCTGTGTGTGGCCAAATCTTTTTCCCAGTGCAGACTGCCTTAGCAGCGTAGCTCCCAACTGCAGCTAGACCAAATTGCCTGTACACTTTCCCCCTTCTCCAGAGTCCTAACCTCACTTCCTTCAGTATTTTTTCATCCTGTGCTCCTTCTCTATTCACCTTCTCCTTCCTAACTCAGCCGTCAGGGTATTTTCCTGGGTCAAATGAACTGTAGTTTGCTGCATTAAGTATAATCACACAGAATAATGTTACTTTATTTACAATGGTGGTTGCCGAGTCATTTGCGCAGCTCCTTGACTAATCCTCAGGTACCTGCTACCTCCCTCATAGAAAAGTATCGGGTAACTCTGCCGCCAAGGCTTAGGCATAATGGAAGAATTCATCTTGGACCCTATTAGGACACAAATCTTGATTCCTAAGGTTGAATCCAACTCTTAGACTGCTAGCCCACCTCCTTAGGGATCACAAAGAGACTCAAGTCTACCACCACCATTTCTTATGATTGCCCTTGTTAATAATAGTCATTCCTGAAAATCCGGTACACACACTTCAAATCAAAAAATTTAAGAGTATTCAAACGTCAAAGGAGAGGTAAACGTCACTGCTGTAAGAGCTGAATCAGAAGATGGTGTAAGGATTTTTCAGTTTTATTATTACTGGGTTCATCTCCTTTAACCAGCCATTTCTCTTCTCCTAAGCAGAAAGATGATATGACTTCTTCTCTCTCAAGAAGAAGCCAATTTTATAATACTGACCCATTCTATAAATTGCACATTATGGAGGAACGGGAATTTCTTCACCTTGTTTCACTATACTATATGGTGATGGACAAAAGAACTCCCCTTACGTCTGAAATTCAATACAAAGTTCTAATCAATCTTACATAACTGTATCATGTAACAATGTCATTTTAATGATGTCATCAAAGTTAAAGACAAATTTGAAATCTTACAAGAAGCTATGAAATTGTGGTGGAATAACCTAGATAAAAAACAATAAATAAAAGAATAAATCAATTTCCCTTTGCCTACACCGAAACGATATTCCTTTGCCTACTGTTATGTCATTATGTATTCCTAACATACGTTTTTCATCACCTAATGAACAACTATTGACATAAGAATTATTAAAAGAAAACCTAAACAAATACAAGAAACTACATTGAAAAACTTACATTGCTTTGAACATACTGAGAACTAGATCCAAGGATTTTTTCTCCATAAGCCCCTAATCCACCTCTGATGAAACCAGAGCTAGCACCAGAGAATGCATTTCCAAAAGGATTCGCCTGCGTATTAACAGCCGGTCTTGGAACTCCAGGCTGTGCGCCAAGGTTATCATACATTTCTGCAATACAGGTGGGTTTTCCCAATACAAGTGTGAGTAACTCAACATATGCAAAATCCTTTTGGTCATTAATAGATTGGAGGCCAGGAGTTTTAGCAGCTATCTGGGTCCGATTTCAGACATTGATAGCATAGTGTTTAGTAAATTCGCTATGCAACTATAAGCAATAGAAAAGTTGAAATCCTGCACTGAGTGTAACTTAGGTAAAAGTACAGCTGGAAATTAGATATTAATCACTGCTTCAAGTCTTCACCATACCTTCTAAACACCCCCAAGTAAGGGTTAAGCTTAATAGTAGGATTAAGAGAAGCAATGAAAGAGGGAAGATTGGAACCGTACCCAATCTTTTGCATGCAGGTCAAAAATCAATCACACATACACTTAAGCCTAGGATATGACAATTTGAGATTCCATCGAAACGCTTTACATGCAGGGTAGTGGAGAGTCTACAAGAAGCGCTGATGGAAATTTAAAATGGCAATTAGGGCGTGTTGAAAAAATGATGCCCTGATGTGTTCTACATCAAGAGACAAAAAAACACAGATTACAGAGGCTATAGTCTGAACTAGGGAATCGATCAGGTGTGGCTGGTGGGGGTGGGAGGTTGGATGTGTCTTCAGGGATGCGGCCAGGGTGCTTTGGTGATTCGGTATAGCCTGATGTTTTCTTTGTTAGAGGCAATTTCGATGCCAAAGCAAATATCATGTAAACTTATGCATTGGTGAAAATTTTAACGAGTCTTTTACAGCAACAACAACAACCCAATGCAATCCCACAAGTGGGGTCTGGGGAGGGTAGCATGTACGCAGCCTTACTCCTATACTAGAAGGGCGGAGAGACTGTTTCCGATAGACCATCAGCACAACTACAACACTATAGGAGGAATTATGGGAAGTGAGGCAGGAGTCAGACGGAGACTTTAACCTAGTAAAGTTATGACAACCAATAACATGCAAATTGCTGAACAGTTGAATGAACTTTTATCTACAGCAATCGTTGGTATCATCACAAAAACAGAAATTAAGGCCAGCTTTCATATGGTTGTCAAGACAATTGAGATGCTTACCTTACTGAAATAGTGCAGTACAACCTTAAATTGGAACGCCCGGTTGGCAAAAAGTCAAACTTGAAGTAATTGTGCACTTGGATTTTTCAAAAACTCTGCAAACAATAACCACTTTTTTTATAAAGATCTGCAAACATTAACAACATTAATAAAGGCTTAGTGTTTTTCTTTTGATCAGGTAAAGTAAAATAAAGGTTTATTTTCACACGAGCGCAGTTAAAAACATTAACATGCAATTACCACTTCAGCCATATGAACCAAATTCAAAAATTTCCAAAACATACTGCCCTACAAACAACACCTCGATGTCAGGCTCCGTACAAATTACCACACATAAAAAACAAGGATGCTTTGTGCTGAACTAAATTGATTTTGACCTTTAGAATTCTCAGTTTTACTTTAATTCTTTCAATAGGAGTTTCACACTTCCTTCCTATTTCAGAAGAATTTGTTTCATGAAGTAGAA
Source organism: Nicotiana noctiflora (assembly GCA_032618575.1). Taxonomy (NCBI): domain Eukaryota; kingdom Viridiplantae; phylum Streptophyta; class Magnoliopsida; order Solanales; family Solanaceae; genus Nicotiana; species Nicotiana noctiflora. Next base: position 35,648 of record JASVEL010004490.1, on the reverse strand, counting down.
GACAAATCCAAAATTCTCAGCAAAGAAGTACCTCCTAAAAAAAACAACAGGGTGTCTAGCAACACAAATGAGGAAGAAATTTCCTCTTCCTAAGTGTAAATTGTGAAGCAGAGCTGTTCCCCATTAGCTAAACATGGGATCACTTCAATCCTTTGAGGAGACTTTAGACCTAAACTATTGCACTGCCATCACGCAAAATGTCAACAACAATTGCGCTTGTGTTTTCCAAGCATCTTCTATCTCTTCCTAGCAATAGCCATCAGAATAATCACTATAGATAGTTTCTTGATTGAATCAGGAAAATTCAGACCCCCCCCCCCAAACCAAAACAAAAAAAAATTCTTAGGCAACTGGCTGCTCTGCATAAATGCAATCCAAACATATACTCATAAAGTATAGGTGCTAATATATGGTCCAAGAACTCTCTAAAACTAAAAAACAACTGTGTCAGCAGGTTCAGATAATTCCCATACAGAGTAATCTTTTGGCTCAAGCCAACTGTAACCGAGGCGACAATCAATTTTTCCAAGCAAATTTTACCATCAGATCATTTCAAATTAATTCTACATGCAAAATATCTGAGTTTGTATCACAGCTTGTTACACAAAAGTATGCAGGTTTTACAAGTTTCAAGAGCACAAAAGGAACCCAAAAAATCCCTATGTTTAAATTGCATTTCATTTTTGAAAAATGAAGGTCTAGCCATATTACCAATACTCAAAATAGAAACCAATGGAGACAGGCAATTAACAATATGAAACCATCTACAATGCAAGTGCATAAAACGGTATAACCAAATAAAGCCTTATAGATTAACAGAAAATGTGTGGATCACAGATAAATCATAGGCTAGAGATGAAAATAATGAATCAAATTTTGCCAATACGGAGAAGTCACTGGAAGATTAAAAAAGAAATTTACCTTTCTGGAAAGCCGGAGAGAAAGGAAAGGTAATAGTAGTATGTGCTAAGAGGCAGTAATGGACATCTCAAACTGCAATCGATGACAAATAACGCGTTGAGCGAGGCCCCCCAGATCCAAAACTTACAAGCCAAGATTGCATAGGTAGAAATTATGAGACCCATATTTTATGACCCGATCCAGCCATTAGATGTGTGTTAAGCATGGGTGTTGTAAAAAATGGAAAAATCGAACCAAACCAAAAATTAAACTAAATAGATCAAACAAAATTGATACTTTTGGTTTGATTTGGTTTTGATTTTTAATTAGTTTTTATTTTAATCAGAAAAAATCGAATCAACCTGCAGGAGTACATATTTCAAATTTATTATTACACCTATAAATATGCATATTGTTATACAAAGTTTCAAATAATCTATGGTAAATGTTAATAGTTTGCACTTTTAATATAGTTTTTTACCTTTGCATTCTAGTTTGATTGGTATTTTTTTTTGTATAGTGTAAGAATTCATTTCGTGTTAAAAATAACATATTTTTAATTGAGTCCTCTCTATTTTGGTTCAATTATTATTAATATATTTGGTAAATAATAGATTTCTCAAAGGGCGGTTGATTTGATAGTGTAACATTAAAAATATGGTCGCCGAAATATGCATTTGGTAGTGTATGTCTTATATTTAAGAAAAAACCGTTAAATAACCGAAAAACCGACATAAAACGAATCTAGAAAAACTGACTTAATTGGTTTAGTTCTAATATTTGAAAAATAGACTTATTTAATTTGGTTGCTTTTTAGAGAAAAATCAATCCAAACTGAATCATGAACACCCATAGTGTTACGAATACAACTCATATACTTTTAATATACTGATCTCCCGTAAAAAGAAGTAAGTAAAATGTCAACTTTTATAGCGAGTGATAAAATCGATTTTTCATATCAAAATAATATTTGTGGCACATTAGATGTGTGTTAATACCTAAAAACATTATTCCCAATTTATCATTTACACTTAACAAAATGACATTTTGAAAAGAAATCAAAGAGAACAGTATTCCAAGTTGAGTCTGATAGCCATAATAGACATTCTTATATCAATGGGAAATATAAGAATTCTAATACTTTACATTTTATTTTTATTTGGTACAAAAATGGCCTAAATGAGCAAAGAATATGATTTATGAAGATTCATATAACTGATTTGGGATTGAAAGTGCGCAGTCACATAATATGATATGTATTTACTTTTAAGCTACTATTTAAAATATCTTTAATCTTTAGCTACTGTTTTAATAAGTTTTTACTTGCCCGGATGAAAATACCGTATGCTCATAAAGCTCAGGACCAAGTGTCATTAACTTCTGAGCTTGTTACTGTAAGTTCAGAACTAACTGTCCTTAATTTATGAGCTTGTAAGTATAAGTTTAGGACTATATGTCCTTAACTTATGAACATGTAACTCTAAGTTTAAGACTATATGTCATTAACTTTTGAGCTTGGAACTCGAAATTCGGGACTACATGTCCTCAATTTCTATGCTTGTAATTCTAAGCTAAGGACCATGTATCCTTAATTTTTGAACTTCAAACTCTAAGTTCAGGATTAAGTGTCATTAAATTATGACCTTTTACTGTAAGTTCAGGATTAGTTGTCCTTAATTTATGAGCTTTTAATTCTAAGTTTATGACTACATGTCCTTAACTTTTGAACTTATAACTCTAAGTTCATGACTACATGCATGTCCTTAACTTTTGAACTTGGTACTCGAAGTTCAGGACTATCAGTCCTTGATCCTATGCTTGTAACTCTAAATTAAGGTCTATCAATCATTAGTTTCTGTGTTTGTAAATTTAAGTTAAGGAAAGTGTGCTTGATAATGCTTCTATAAAAAAGATTAAAACATTTGTTATTTTGGTTTGCTATTATAGTTGCCAATCTTTTACTAGCGACCAATTTTAACTATTATTTATTTGTTTATAAAAATTTTGAGTGTCGTCATATTCGTCAGTTGTCACCCTTTGTGGAATATCAATATATGTTCTTTACATTGGTATAATATGGACAGAAAAGAGAAAAGATAACATCGTCTTTTCATATTAATTTTAATAGATTAGTGACTGGTTTGCTCAACATTAAAAAAAAGGAGAAAATATAAATATCACTTTAAAAATGGCTACCCGCGCAATATTTACCAATTGTTGTTTGTTTGTTTGTCAGAATGGACTTGGTTCCAATCATATAAGCAAATATCAAAGATCTACAAAGTAGCTAGGGAAATAGATGGGCTGAACTAGGTTGGATGACCCGAAAAGAAGAGATAACACAAAGAGCTTACTGTATTTATTTTTTCTAACCGGAATATATAAAGTATATATTAATTATTAGGGTCTCTTTTCTCGTGAAATTGGGTTTCGGTATTTAGATGACTCCTTTGAGAGGGTAGGGAAAAAGGAATTGGTTAGAGTCGCCACCTAGCGGATTAAGGTGCGCTAAGACACCTAGAGCAGATAACTCATGTTATACCAGTTTGCGTCACCAGAGATCGGATAAGGGCTCGAAATTACTAGGGATGGGGGGTCCTAAATGTTTTAGCTCAAAGGATTACCCCGTGCAACAAAAATAATACTTCGTAACTCCCTCGAGTCAGGGTGTTACTCATATTATTCAGCGGGCACAGGCTATCATCTCCTGCTATCCGATAATTATCTTTAAGTTGTTACCTAAAGTGCTCTAATTGATTCTAGTTTGATTCCTATATTTGCACTACCCATCCCTTGCCTATGGCCTTTGAGGTATTAGGACCTCTATTTGGGATAGTTCTAGACTAAGCATGGGTTGCTCAAAAAATATAAAAGACTAGGTGACAAACAAAACATATTAGGAGTTGGAAATACAAATCAAATATGGGCTCATGTTAACATCCACACATAAATAGCAAATGCATGCAATTAATTAACAATCTTTATCGATCTTAAAATCCTACAGGCAGGATATCTATGTGAGAAGACAGATGTACAGAAACAATTTCATTAAGGCGTGTGTTAGGACCTACTGTTTGCCTACTAGTTTTAATGAATATCTCCTAGGTGCATCAAACAGTAATGCTTACAAAATCCGGAATTATTATCAAGTCGTATAGGCATATTTGTCTAAGTGATTGACAGTGGCGATTATATTCAGAACCAACTAATAGAATCCTGTAGTCATGATTTCTAATGTCGAACTGGCTTAAATTACATAGGCATGATCTCTATTACTGAATTGATTTAAATCCTACATGCATGATATCTATCCAGCAGCACAAGAGCAAAATTGTACATATTACCAGCAAACAATAGAATCAAACATTGGGGTTCTATAGGCATGATTGCTAACACATATCGATGCATCCTATAGGCAGGATTTCTAGTGTAAACACCATATAAAACTCGTACGAGTTTAAGTAGAATTGACATCACCAATGAAAGTCTTATATGCATGGTTTGCAAACACATAGCAGAACTTAACAGTTTGATAAATAAGCAAAATTAATAGAATAGAAGAATCCTTATAGGTAAGATTTATACCCAGTTTAACAAAAGAAAATAAGAAATCTCCCCTCCCCCCCCCCTCCCCCCTCCCGCGTTTTAGTAAATATCCCAGAATATATTTATTACCAAGTTATTACAGGCCAACTAATGAATAAGTTACATATAAGTAATAAGATACTATAGGGAACCTTTATAGGCCCAAATAAATTTGGGAACTAAACCTTTAAAACAATCAACTTCGAGGCTCAATTCATAGGTACTGCATAGCCAAATACGATGTCTCACCCATAACACATGTAGAACTAGGCTTTCAATGTGTCAAAGTTATCGAGAGCCTCAGGACCCAGGGAAGTGCTCACACTGAAACCACACACTCAGAAATATTTTAAAAGAGATTAAGAACCAATTCGCAGTGCGTCAGAGTTCACAAGAGTCTCACATGGACCCTGAGCAGTGCTCACACTAAGGTGGTTGAGGATAGAATCTAAGGGACTAAGAGTGAAAGTTTTTAAAAGAGCAATAGCATATAAATAGAGACAGATTTAAACAATTTTGATTTCAGAAGAAAATAAAGTTTAAGATATATAACATGTAGATAGAATTTGAACCCAGAAAACAAGCAAGTCCATGCTCAAACACACAATTCAAATGAGCTGAAGTTTGGTTAACAGTCTAGTTAAGCTAGGGATTCAATGCTAGCATTTAGGACAACCTTATTTAACATAGAAGCAATTAGGAAAAATAGTCATGTTATCACATGAATTCAGAGGGATACCAAATATGTTAGCAACAAATTGACAGGGCATATGAATTAAGTAACTGATCTGTAAAGTTATGATAGATAAACTAATCACATGTTGATAGTACCCTAAAAATACAAAGTTCAGAACATGTGCAGGATTAGCAAGTAGTGTGCATGGACAAGTTAAACATTAGGCTAGTTTTTAAGAGGATTCATATTATTCAAAAATAACTAATCTAAATTAACAATGTTAACCATTGGATTAAAGAAAAGCATGTAAACAGGAAGAATCATGCTTAGAGAGGGATCTTACACATGTTGGGTTATAAACACAGATCAAGAACACATAAAAAAAAGGTATGACAAAGGATAGTCACTCACCAGTTAAGCGAGCAAAACCAGAATAATACCACAAAGTTGAGAGTCCAGAATGTTTGGCCTTGGCACTTAGCCAGCCAAGACCAGTAGTAAGCGAGAGAACAAAGAGAGTATAGAACCAGAAACTTTAAATTTTTAGTAAGAGTAAATAAAGTTCAAGTCTTGTTCAAAGGGGAAAGGGGAAAGGGTTCAAATAGTATTCAATTAGGCAAACAAATAAGGGAAGAAATCAAACATACACAAATAAGAAAAGAACTTAAACCTAGAATCAATTGTCTAGAGTTCAGTAAGTTAACATAGCATAATAGCGTGTAATCAGGCGAGTAACACTTAGAATAAGGAAAATATCAATTAACATTCAGTCTCACGGCAAATAGGGTAAGTAATAATATAAGCATAGTAGATTGACAGGGAATAAGGAAAGTATGAGTACCATATGAGAAAGGAAAGAGTAACGGTCTCAAACCCTAGTTTTAGCTAAAATATACAAAATCGACAATTTTAACAAGCAAAAAGATGCATATAGGCATATAAACAGAGATGTTAACACAATAATTAAAGAATCAAACAGATTTGATTTGATTTTGCAGAATCAAAATCCTTAATTCAGGGTAAGTAAAAATTAGTCAAAAATTAATGAAGATAGTTATAATAAGATACACAGAGACATATAGATGGAAAGATTAAGAGAAAATAATTTAAAAAATTAGGAGTCGGATTAGATCTAGAAATATCTGAACCCTTATTTTAGGTAAATCATAAAATCGATAAAAATTAAAAGTAAAAGATCATATATTTTAATATAATGAACTTAGACAGGAGGTTATTTAGAAGAAATATAAAATCGAACCAGATTTGGTTCAATTAAAGAAGATCTGAAACCTTAACCTTAGGGTTAAGTCGAATCATTGAGAGATACGAAAAGATTCGTACTTTCAAAGATCAAAAGATGATGAACACAGACGGAATAAGCAACAGGTTAAAGATTTTGAACTATATTTGATTCGATTTTTGCCAGATTTGCTTGCCTTTCTAGGCAAGCCATTATGTAATACCAAAAACCGTTAGCCAGTAAGGAAAAAAAGATAAATAAGGTAAGGAATCATGGATTGATTCCTTTTTTGGGGTTGGAATCGGAGAGATTTGAGTGATGACGCTAGGATTTTGAGAGGTGAGAGACAAGAGTGTTTTGGGATGACGGGGGGTGTAACATGATTACGGTTGGAGGTCTCGTTAGGTTTAAAGAGGTGGGTGAATGGGAGTCGGTGACTTGAAAGATCAATTGTTGGGATTAAAGGTAACGGGGTAGGTCGTATAAAAATGGGCACCGACCAAGTTTTAATAAGGGGTTGTTTGGTTTGGGCTCAGGCATTATTGGGCAGGTGTAAAGGTGTTGGGCTTGTGTATTGGATAATTTTAGGTCAAAAAATAGGAGTAATTTAGGTCTAGTTTTTAAATACCCAATATTTAATAAATAAATAGTGATTAATAAATATCAAAAATATTACTTGTGCATAAAAATTATTTAAAATAATTACTTAACATTATAAAAATATTAAAAGTTATTTTTTGGTGTAAATAATATAATTATGCATATATATGGCTATTATTGCAAAATATGCAATTTAGGCTAAGGATGCAAAATAAGTATATATAAAAATATTTAAAGATTAATACGAATACAAATGATGGGAAATTAAATAATTAATCATTATAAGATTATTTGTGATGCAATTAATAATTATTTATATAAAAATACAGGAATAAATTAATTAAATGCTTTTAAAATTATAGAAAATCATGGAAAAATTCTTGGTGATGCTCATGTGCTATTTCGAAGGTATATGTGTATTTGAGAAATATGAGTGAGAGAAAAAAATTTATATATATATATATATACAACAACAACAACAACAACAACAACAACAACAACAACAACAACAACAACAACAACAACAACAACAACAATAACAACAAATCCAGTTTGATCCCAACAAGTGGGGTTTTGGGAGGGTAGTTTATACGCAGACCTTAGCCCTACCTGATTCAGGTAGAGAGGTTGTTTCCAATAGACCATCGGCACAGGAAGGTCAAGAAGAAGAAAAGGAAAGCAAGGGAGGAAAAAAAAGGATAAGTGGCACCAAAATAGCAATAGGAAATACAATACCTGAGGCGAACAAAATCATATAACATAATAAAATCTAAGAATATGAAGGGACATACATACTACTAAGACTTCGATGAACAACTATAAACTACCAACTAGCCTTCTACCTTAATCCTCGACTTTCACACTCACCTATCAAGGGTCATGTCCTCGGTGAGCTGAAGCAGCGCCATGTCCTGCCTAATCACCCCTCCACAATACTTCTTAGGCCTACCTCGACCTCTTCTCAAACTCTCTATGGCCAACCTCTCATACCTCCTAACTGGAGTATTAATGCTTCTTCTCTTAACATGGCCGAACCATCTCATCCTCGACTCCCGCATCTTGTTCTCCATGGAGGCTACTCTCACTCTATCCCGGATATATTCATTCCTAATCCTATCCCCCCTGGTACACCCGTATATTCATCTCAACATCCTCATCTCAACATCATCATCTCTGTTACTCTCATCTTCTGTACGTGAGAGTTCTTGACTGACCAACACTCAGCCTCATACAACATAGCTGGTCGAACCACCACTCTATAAAACTTACCTTTAAGTCTTAACGGCACATTCCTATCACACAAAACACCGGAAGCGAGCCTTCACTTCATCCATCCCGCTCCAATGCGATGCGCGACATCTTCGTCAATCTCCTTGTTACCCTATATAATAAGATAAATGATAAATAGGATTATTTAATAATAAGGAAAGACAAGATGAGATTAAAAAATGTAATGAGGTAACAACACGATCACACCAAGTCGATCGTTATAGAAAGTGATACTTTTCGTTATCATAATAAAATTTAAGTAACAATCAAAACAATTTTTGATATATAAAATTACAATTCAATACAACATGTAACAACCATCAAGAAAAGGGAAGAACTACCAACTAAGCAGCTAGTCAAGTATAGTCTTAAACCTTTTAATAATGGCGGAGTCAGGGGCGGATGCACGTGTATTCAAGCGGTGTCATCCGACACCGCTTGGTCGGAAAATTATGCTATATAAGCATATATACAAAAAATCAAAACGATATATAAAATATAAATAATGTCTATGGCATAAAGCAGCATCTCGGCATAGTGGTTGGACTTCATTTTTCTTGCCTGATGTCTGGGGATCGACCTCTGGAGTAGACATTATTTGTTTTTGTTTTCAAAATGCATGGTCCTTTTGGAAAACTAGAGTTCATAGAGAATTGAAACCTCAATTTCATCATAAAAAATAATCAATTAAATCTGAAACCTGACATTCACATTTTATAAGTAATTAAAAAAATATTTGAATGCGTAGAGAAAGCTATTTAAGCATACATGGAATCATAATTTTTAAAAAGATGCAATTTTTCAAATTTTAAACAAGCTTCTTTTGCTACGGTCATTTTAAACCTCTCATCTCTTTCTCTATTTATCCCACATTTTACTCGTTTCCTTAAATATCGACACCACTTACTAAAAGTTCTGCGTACGCCCCTGGGCGGAGCTATATGCACTCAAGGGTGTCAACCGACACCCCTTAAATTATATTGTGTAGTTAGGTAACTTTTAAAAATATATATATACATATTATGTATTGACATCCCTTGACTTCTTAATTAGTGAGTTTATTTCTTTATATTTTGACCCCCTCCGCTACTTGCCCCTTGAACTTCACTTCTATTTTGTCTCTCCACATCCGTTTTCCTGAAAATTGGCGTGCTGTCTTTTAGTATCGGCAAAATCATTTTCATTTATCAAATTCACTTCTATTCTAGGTCCTGACCGACCTTCTCCTATGCTGCTGAGTGTCGCCCTCGATTATGTAGGAGTAGTAACTTTGAATAGCATCAGTTAATTAGAACACACAATTCTCATGCAATGTGGATTAAACTTCCCCTAGGTGTTTCTCTAATGCTACATATCAGACAACATGCCAAAAAGGTAATTTATCTTTGGCTAAATTTAATGTGAAAACTGTTTTGGAGGTTTTCCACTATCTCTTTGGCTATACAGTTGAATAAAAAAATTTCAATAAATTATTTTCGCTTTTAAAAAATATTTTTTTTTTCATTTTTCCATTTTTTTAAAAGTTTTTTTTAAAACCGGAAAAAATAGAAAAATAAATTTGTAAAAACTGTTTTTTTTGTTTGTAAAAACAAAAAAAAATTTATTTTTTAACAAAATATTTTTGTTTTTTAAGAACTAAAGAAATTATTTTCAACAAAATATTTTCAGTTTTTACAAAAAAAATATTTTGTTAAAAAAATGAGGGTTATATATAGACCTTATCATAAAGTTCAGGGGGGTATTTGGCTCCGTTTAAAGTTCAGGGGGGTATCCGGGCCAATAATGTAACGGCAAGGTTGGATATGGACCAAACTTTTAACGAGGGGTATATTTAACCCTTTTTGCAAAGTATAAGAGGGTATTTGGACCTTTTCCGATTTATCTTTGGCTAAATTTAATGTGAAAACTGTTTTGGAGGTTTTCCACTATCTCTAAGAAATGAGTCTTGTTATTCAAATGTCACTATCTTTAGAAGATGTTTTTCTTCACTTAAGCTTCACAATCCATTCAAAGTTAAATAATGTAGTATCAAAAGGGTAGGTATCAGTTCCTGCTACTCCCTACTAGCTTTATTTTGGGTATTCAAACCGAACTGAAAAATCATACTAAATCGAAAAGTCAAACCAAATCGACTAAAAATTTTGATTAGGTTTGGTTTGATTTGGTTCGGTATTGAATTAAAAAAATGAACCACACTGACATATGAATATATATATTTGTATATATTCTTTTAAGACTTTATGTAGAATTTTCTTTAAAAAATATCTAAAAACATTTGGGATCCTCTCATGGAATGTAATTGTATAGGAAAAATTGATTTGTAATAAATGATCGAATGATAGCATGACACGTGGAACCGCAGATAGGTAAAAGGCGAATCAAGTAACAACCAATACCAAGAGCCACAACTGAAATTGATATCGGGTAAACCCCCTAGGGAGCATGGTCAACGGGTGCAGTTCAAATATTTGCCATCGGATAGCATTCAATGAAAAATATTCTCTACATTAAATGAGCAGCCGTTGTAGAGAACAGTTGTATTCATGGCCTAGCGTCACATATTTATCAATAACTCATTTGTTATCATTCAAGTGGGGATTGATCTAAGGATCTTGTTTCCCTAGGTATAGCTATAAATAGTAGGCTCAGCAGCCATTGTGAGATACGAAAAATTCGGACAACACATATGTTGTATTTCATTTTCACTCTCAATCAAACAACTTCATTTGCTTTTTATATTGCTCTCATTTCTGTCCTCGAAAATATTGTGCTCAGAGCCAGACTTGTCATTTTCTTCAATTTCAATTGCTAAGTTTTGTTTTTATTCTTATTTCATTATCGTTTTTGGATCAAATCGCTTCGTTTGTCTATAAATCACATAACAAATTTAATTGTATTGTTTTATGGGTAAACAACTTGGCGTCCATCATGGGGCTTAGACATTTGCGTACTTGCTTTGATCATTGTGTTTGTTGCTAACCTGTTTGATAATCATAAATGGCAGCTATTGATGTCAACATCATGCATAACGTTCAGGGACATGAAAATTTGCATCAACATGAAGACTCAATCAGTAATACCCACAACGAGGGAAACGAAAAATTCCGGTTCGTGAAGGGCAGTATCCCCCGCATGTGCGAGAGCCGACTCTCGACGATGCAGAGGAGGAACATGTCGTGGAGACAGTGAAAATATTGAGGGAGCGGCAAAAATCCATCATGACCCACCTTTCAAGGCAGGATAGACTACTGACAAAATTGCGGGATTTTGGTGTTGTAATTTTCAGAATCTTCTGAACTCACTGGTCTAGGCCTTACAAAAGCGGTTCCACGACTCAAGGTTAGGAAGAGCTATGGCCGGGATGATGTCCCTAGTGGCGATGATGACCAATCGCTCCATCCACTTGTGATCATTGTCATTATTCATGCTGGTGAGGATGGAACGATAGCCATGCTTGCTGAAGTTTATTACTCCCTCACAAAAAAAATGGGGAGTAGAGATTCATCATGTGTGCAAGGGTTAAGGTTTCTCAAGTCTCTGTGCAAAGCTGGAACGGGCAAGCCACCGTTCGCAATATAGATGGGCTTACATTTGCCATCGGCACCGGTGGTAAAACTCTAAAATTACAGATTCGAGCTCTTCATTCGACCCCAATGAAAATGGACTCAAGGTAACAGGATATGTATAGACATATGTAAAATCCTCCTTAGTGAAGATAACTCGCTCTATCATATCTGGTGCGAGGATGTTGAGATTAGGGATGTTGTAGTCCTCATACACCGCAGAGATACTAGAAGGCCGAATAGATGAGGGATACTTACTTTAAACCCAAGTTCGAGAGGTGTAGTAGAGGCCTTCTCTTGGAAGTCATTAGCAGTGCTGAAGTTTTTTGATATGATGATATTTACGGTGGAAAGCTCAGAATCAGCATCACCGTCATTGTTTCCTTTCGGGACTCCACAAAAAAAAAAGACCAGAGTTTCTGAAGGATACAATAGAGGAAGCAATAGTAGTAAAGTCACAGTAAGCTTTTTACTAGGGACGTTGAAGGAGATGGAAAGCTTGCTAAGCAAATGTAGAGTAAGTCTAGAGGAGAAAAGTAACGAGTAGAAGTAATGATATAGACGGCAAAATCTTGGTCATGATTACCTCGAAAACCTGCGAAAATATTGTTAAATCATGGGATAACACGTGTTCAGGATATTAAATTCAAGAAGATGTATGTCCTTTCAATCGTCAGAAACTATTCAGGAGGTTTCCCACCAAGAAAGGGATCTTCACCAAATTTCCGGTGATACAAAGATATGTCACCAGAAAGCAGGGGGACTATCTGTATGAAAAAAAATTGGTTTGCAATAAATGATTGAATGACAACATGATACTTACTTTCAACCCAAGAAAACGGTCAATCAAGTAACAATCAATATCAGGAACCACATCTGCAATTGATATCGGGTAAACCCCGAAGGGTTCGTGGTCAACGGGATCAGTTCGAATATTTTTCCATCGGATAGTATTCAATGAAGAATATTGTCTAACATGAAATGGGAGGTCGTTGTAGAGAATATGTGCATTCATGGCTTGCCGTTACATATTTATCAGCGGAAGAGGTCCAAATACCCTCCTATACTTTGCGAAAAGGGCCAAATATATTACTCGTTCCGTGCCGTAATATTATTGGCCCGGATACCCCCTGAACTTTAAACGGAGCCAAATACCCCCTGGACTTTACGATAAGGTTTATATATAACCCTCATTTTTTTAACAAAATAATTTTTTTTTTGTAAAAACTGAAACTATTTTGTTGAAAATAATTTCTTCAGTTTTTACAACAAAAAAAAAAGTTTTTACAAATTTGTTTTTCCATTTTTCTGGTTTTAAAAAAAACTGTTTACAAATTTGTTTTTCCATTTTTTCCGGTTTTAAAAAAAAAACTGAAAAATGAAGAAAAAAATATTTTTCAAAAGCGAAAATAATTTGTTAAAAATATTTTATTCAGTTTTTAAAAAATAAAATTATTTGTTAAAAACAGAAAATGTTCTAATTCCTCTATTTTTATATTTTTTTCAATTTCTACAAAATAAAATATTTTGTTAATAAAATAATTTTTGCAATTTGTTTAAAGTTTCACAAAAAGAAATATCTTTTTCTTTTGAAAATGTTCTTATTTCTCTTTGTAAAACTTAAAAAAAAATTGCAAAAATCATTTTTTTAACAAAATATTTTTTTTGTACAAACATATTTGTAATTATGTAAAAAAATGTAAAAATATAGGAATTAGAACATTTTCAGTTTTTACAAAAATATTTTTATTTTTTATAAAATGAATAAAATATTTGCAACAAATTATTTTTGCTTTTGAAAAATATTTTTTTCTTCATTATTTAGTTTTTTAAAACTTTTTTTGTAAAAACTAGAAAAACAAATTTGTAAAAACTGTTTTTTTTTTGTTGTTGTAAAAAAGGGAAAAAAACATTTTTTAACAAAATATATGTCGTTTTTTAAGAACTAAAGAAATTATTTTCAATAAATAATTTTCAGTTTTTACAAAAAAAAAAAAATTGTTAAAAAATAAGGGTTATATATAGACCTTATCTTAAAGTCTAGGGGGGTATCGGGACCAATAGTGTAACGGCAAGGTTGGATATGAGCCAAACTTTTAACGAGTGGTATATTTAGCCCTTTTCGCAAAGTATAGGGGGTATGTGGACCTTTTCCGGTTTATCAGTGACTAATTTATTATCATTTAAGCGGGTCTTGATCCAAGGATCTTGTTTTCCTAAGTATGACTATAAATAGCATGCTCAGCAGCCATTGTGAGACACAAAAATTCTGGGTAACACATATGTTGTATTTTATTTTTCTATTGCTCTCATTTTTATCCTCGGAGATTGCGCTCACAACCAGGCTTATCAGCTTCTTCAATTTCAATTGCTGGGTCTTGTTTTTAATCTTATTTCATTATCATTTTTGGATCAAATCAATTTACTTGTCAATAAACCAAGTAACAAATTTAATTGACCGTTTTATGGATAAACAATAGTAATATCTAATAGAACTACGAAGTGAATTGATATTTATATACTTTAAATAATGGGTTATATTACTTTCTTATCAAGCGTTATTGAAATGTGTTAATCATCTTTTGTTCCTCCATATTCGTATGTATATCTTTTTCGAATTTGAAATGGCATTTCGATAATTTAAAGTTAAACAAAATGTAACTATTATTTAGGTATCATATTGATTTCTATGTTTAATTATTAAATTTAGTTAACCTTGAAAGCGTATATCAATGAAAAATAAGTGTTAGACGATTAAGAAAATAACTATCATATGTTAGTAAAAAAAATCCATAACAATATTTTAATAGATCATATAATTTTTAATTTTTTCAAATTTTACTAATATATATTCACTTATCAAAACTTTATCTATAACGTTAACAAAGTAAGATTGAAATAATATTCATGTAAGAAAAAAAATCAAAAAATCTGAAAACCCGACAAAATCGAACCAATACAAATCGATATAGTTGGTTTGGTTTGGTTTTGATAAATACCGTACCAACCCGATCCATGTACATCCCTATTTTGAGCAATAAAATATATCCCGTTTATAGCAAAATTCAAAATTACTCTTCATTTCCTGTGGATTGCCAGTAACTTTCGTAAGAAGATTTGTTTCCCTACTCTCAGTTTGAAAGCTCCATTTATCGTCTTTTGGTCTTCTGTCATGCCCCTCGCATTTGATACAACTGGTGAGGTCTTTATTTCTCCAAACTCTGTTCATTTTTCTATTTTTTCAAATCCAAATACTAAGGTACCTCGAGAAAAATCACAAATTTTGGGAGGTCTAAAATAACAACAACAACCACCCAGTATAATCCCACAAAGTGAGGTCTGGGGAGGGTAGTATGTACACATTCCTTACCCCTACCTTAAAAGGCAGAGAGGCTGTTTCCAATCGACCGTCGCCTCAGAAAAAAGAAAGGAAAGAAAAACAAAAGAGCATTAGTAACTCCAGCAGAATAATAATCTAATATAGACCATAAATCGCAACAATAATTATCTAACATAGAACATAAATTAAAAGCATGCAATAATATAGACCGGAAATTACCCTAAGGGCCACAATACAATACGCAAGTCATCTATGTAGAGCCCTACCAAACTCCACCTAGCCCCTACCAAGTCCTACCTAGAAGCCCCTACAACTCTATACTAGACCTCTTGTCTCTCCTAAAATGTGAAAAGAAAAATAAGCTAAAGTTAGAAGAGCTTAGGTTAATTTTAGAGAAATTCTAAAATTAAGTCAAGCCATTCATTGGTTTGTAAACGTTCAAGGGGGTAAAAACTTTCTAGGTTTCAGAACAACATCGAATCCGTCAGCGTTTCATATTCAGTTTGGTAAATCCTTTGTTCCTCAATTCCACATTCTTTGTTTTCAGATATCACAGACGGGGAAGAAGAAAAATGGCTGTAGTGCTGCCTCTGGCGGCTCAAGATGTATAAGCCGAGGCATAGACAGTGATGATGCAAATATATTCCGTGATTTCAACCCAACTCGAACCGAAAAATTTTATTTAATGGTCGCCGCTAACTGTTTTTGGTCCCAAATATTTGGGGTTGTTTTTTCCAATAAACATGGATAGTAAGGGTAAAATCGTAAAGCACGACTTACATTCAAAGAAGCTTCGCTCAACGCGGATACAACCAGATCGCGGTTGGTTTGGTACGTTCTATTTCCAGAAAGTTTGATCATTTTTACTTCTCGATACTTAGATTCTTTATGAATCTTTAAAATGTATTCCTTCTTTTTGAATATCAAAATTTGATTTGAAGTTCATTTGGTATATATAAAAAAATAACAAGGCAATGAGTTGACTCGTTTGGAGGGGGTGGAAAGAATGAAAAAGGAAGGGGTTGAAAATGAGTTAATAATACACATTGTTATCTCTTTTCCCATCTCCATCCCTTTCCTTTTGATTCAAATCAGTTTACCCTTGGGCATTTGGCACTTTCCCAGTATTAAAAAAGTCCAACCAGATATAGGTTGGTCTAAGTGGGAGCAGAATACAGTCGACCTATCGGAATATTCCAATCACAAACGATTTAAGGCAATGTTATTCTGTCAAATTTGCAAATAAACGCAAACGGAAGAGATCAGTGAAATTTAGCTTACATGCATACACACAGCTTAGATCCTTATTTGATCCACATTTAAACGAAAGATTATAATAGATATAAGGTTTCTGCGCTTTGTTTGCTGAGCAAGAACTAGTTTTATGAATTACGAAGTATCTAAATTTTGTCATTCTCATTCACAATATTTTATCTTGTACTCTAACAAAGCAGGAAGGAAACAAAAAAAGGAAAATAAATCAGAAACCCTAAAGATGCAAGAGACATGTCAAAATAAGTTTTGAGTAGATCTTCCGATGTTTTTGTGAAGCAACTGAAGATGGAAAGAAAATGAAGCCGCAGCAGTTGGGCCCTACCGTTGGGACCGAATGAGGATTAAATGTAAGATATTAAAAGAGCCAAAAGCTCTGTTTCTAAAGCAGTATTCAATTAACTGTAGATTTCATTATAAGCACAACATTTACTGTTTACAACATCACTCTTGTTCCCAACACGCACTCTCCAACTCCCAACAAATATATGGGAGGAAAAAAGATGAAAACACAGTTAAATAAAAGAATAAAACTTTACCCGCCTTCAAAATGCACATTCACACGATATACAGGACACATCAAAAGATTGAATGATAAGATTAAACTCCTCAGGAACCAACAAGGAAATCCCAAAAAAGCTGGCAACTGCTAACTGCGGTTAGCATCTATAGGAATACCTGTTCTGGCCTGTGATATTCGATTTGCATAAATAGTCACCAATCTTAACTGTGTGCTGTTCAGCCCTTCCAAGTATGGCAAAAATGCTTTGCCGAGCATGATGTATATGTCAACCAAACAGAACACAACAGTCTGCCACCCAAAAAATTACGCATATCAAAAAACAGCTTAATTGATAAAACTGCAGACAGGTAGAGAATGTGAACGATATTCATCTCTTTTTTCGTCAACAGTACATGAGCCATAATGCTGTTTGATTATAGGCAATCGAATTTGGTTAAACCACAGCCATAAAGCTTGTATTACTAAGGTTTTTGTATGAGCCATAAACTTATTGCATGATTTTCTTTTTAAACTTTCTTTGTTTGTCGGATGACCATATATCGAGCCCATAAACAGGTGTCAGGAAAATACAATGAAGTGAGGGCAAGGGCTCAATAGCATTTGCCAAAAGGAACAACTATTAATACCGAAATATGACTGCAATATCTAAGGAACAAGACTAAGAATTTTTCATTGTAATCTACTACTAAGAAATATCAGATGCTTTGTTACATAGTTATCAAAATGAATCTCCAAGACAGTTATTATTATGTGCCTTTTAAGGAGATTTTATTATCCTCAACTATGGCAATTCAGAACTTTTTGTTGCATATTAATATTGACATGTGTTTAGAAATTTCTTTTCTTGAGCCGAGGGTCTATTGAAACCTATGTTGCTCGGACTCTCCGGAAATGACTCCGGGTGCTGATTGGATCCTCCAAAAGTAGTGCACTTTAGGAAGATCCGACAAGGGTGTGGCATCATTTGAGAGAGTCCGCGTAACATAGATGGAAACGGCCTCTAACCTCACACAAGGTAGGGGGGGTAAGGTCGTTGTACACCCCAGACCCCTCACCTATGAGATCACATGTATGTTGTTGTTATTGTTGTTGTTAGGGATAAGGTCGTTGTACGCCCTACCCTCCCAGACCCATCACCTATGAGATCACATGTATGTTGTTGTTATTGTTGTTGTAGTAATAGTACTAATAATGACATGTGAATTGATCTGTTACCAGGGTTCATAAAAGCGCCCGCTTCCTCGCTTTAAGCGAGAAGCGAAGCGGAGCGGGAGGTTGGGCGCTACTCTAATTAAAAGCGGCTCAGGTAAAGAAAAGCGCTTGCTTCTCTTTAAAAAGCGAGAAGCGGTGAAGCGGAACGAAGCGAAAGAAGCGGTCGCTTTTTTGAATTAAAAGACCTAAAGTCTTTTTTCAATTAAAAAATAAAATTGGTGACTTCTGTTCCAGACCTAGTAGTTTCTTCGACTTCTTCAGCAGCTAGTTTAGGGTTCTAAACTAGCGATTTCTTCAAGCAAACTAGGGTTCTTTTTTTCTACTTCAACACTACACCAACAGCTTTCAAGTTTCAACAGGTATGTTTTGCTTTTGCACTTTTTATTTTCATTCTTCTTCTTCTTCTTTTTCTTTCTAAACATCCAAAAAGTGCCGAAATGCTGGCGAATTTTTTTCAGAATAATTCTGCCCAAATTCTGTCCAGTTTCTGCCCAAATTTTGTCCAGTTTCTGCCCAAATTCTGTCCAGTTTCTGCCCAATTTGATGCTACTCTTTAGTTTTTTAATTGAGGTATTGAACATTTGCTTACAATTACATGTGTTATCTATGCAGTATTTATTTTAATTTTTTTTTAAATTCCGCTTCACTTAAAAAAAGCGGGCGCTTCGCTTCTCGCTTTTCGTGAAATGGGGGTTGTCGATTTTCTTCGCTTCACGCTATTTTTAACACTGTCTGTTACATAATGTATATTAGATCTACATAAAATCAATTTTTGAAACAAGATATTAGGTGCTTTTCTAAGGAGTATTTCATATTTCTCAAGCATGGCATACAACTGCCTTCAACCCTCTTATTTTACTCAATTCCGGTGCCTGATTCTGATAGGGATATGCATGAGGACCAATGCCAAATAAAATTGCTGGGGGACCTTTTCCTGTAGAACTGCCAGAGTATGCCAATTGCAAACAAACAGGTATAGCATAACTGACGGTAGGCTAGGAACCCGTGTTTTAGCTATATTATGATTCTAATTACTGGACTTTACTCGTGATTGAGCTTAAATGACGATGACTTGTTCTTGTTATGAGTATTGTGCTTCGTAAGAAGTGATTCCGAGTTAGGAAGCGATTTTAGAGCTAAAATAGATAATTTGGAGCTTTGAACTCTTAGTAGACAACCATGGAATTAAACCAGGATCCCATTCGGGGGTCAAGGACCAATCCTGGATGTTAAAAAATGATAGACCGGAACTCTAAGAAAGTTGCACTACAGTGCCGCATGGGCCATCGAATGGCGCGGTGCGGCAGTGTAGAGGCAGATTTTTGACAAAAAATCAACTCTCTGAAAAAAGTGCACTAGCCAGCGCATGGACCAACGTGCCTGTGCAATTTTCCTACTTCGGCTCAGAGAGGGTAGTTTCCTCCGGGCTCGTTCCTTCATAGTATAAATATACCAAAAACACATCTTTAGAGGATTTTGACCTACGGAGCTTTCGAAGAGCATTGGAGGCTTCAAGACATAAGATTTCATCATCTTTCCACTTCAATACGAGAGTTTGGATTGTAACGTTGGATTGATGTTTTCTTATTCTTTGACTCCATTTGTGATGACGTCCTCTATGATTATAGAGTCATTTACCTTAGGGTTTGACATGATTTGGTGACTTGATTGTTATCTATGAATTTGATTATTGTCTGATTGCTTGAATTTGTTGGAGTTTTAACTCTAGTTGTGATTTTATTCATATCTAAAAATTTCTTGCAACGCATGCCTTAATTTATTTTGGTACTTCTTTAAAGAACCTGAATCAAAATAATAGGATAATAACTTGTTGAACAGAATCAATAGATCCTTAAGAGTGAAATTTAACCACGTCAAATCCAGGATAACAATCAAGCACCTATCATGTCATAACCCTAATTTCTCGCACTGATAAAAAATCAATTTTGCTAATCTCTAGTTCTCTGTAACCAATTGTTAATTGCTTTACTCTTAGTAGTTAATTATAGCTCATAATCATTCCCAATCAAAGTGTTAATCATCTTGAACAGTATTTAACTAGAAATTACTTGAACAATATTTAGTCCAATCCATGTGGAGATGATAACTTTCTATACTATCTTTGACATAGCACGGGCTTAATTTTATAGTGTGTTTTACGCTCGTCAATAACATCTCATGCTATCTAGCGGATATCTCCACAATATAAAAGAAAACGAGTAGGAGATGCACATTCCGCTGAAGCTATAACTATTACCCTGCTTGATTGTAGTTTAATTCTATTAGTGATTCTACAAAGCTTTTTAGGCTCAAACCGAAAAGAAAGATAACAAATATAAAAGAAATTGGCACCTTGCGAACATCTGCACTCTGGTTTCCAAAAGCATCAAACAGGGCAGGTAAGAATGAGGGTAGCTGAGACATCAATTCTTCCTGGGAAAGCCTCCCCACAAGCTGAAAAAGGAAATAAGTTCAAATCACTAACCAACCAAAACTTAGCTTCTCCAAGCTTGACATACACCAGCAAAGCAATTACTTCTTTTCACATCGGAAAACCAGACACAAGACTCTATGAGTTCAGGGGTCAGATTCAATCAGCAAATTACCTTTGTCAAACAGTTAATACAAGTTACAAGAGTCTTCTCATCTTCGGTGACAAGCAAAGGAACAACAACCTACAAAAACAGTAACTTATCAGAAATAGGAATAGCAAAAAGGCCATGAGATCCAAGCGAAAAATGAAAAGAAGAAATCCAGATATCTAGCTAAGCAAATTCAAATGAAACACAAGAACTTACACTTAAGCATCTAAATGGGTCATACAAGGACAACACCATAGTTAAACAATGCTCGGCTTCATTTGCAACCTGGACAATATAACCACACATTAGAAAAGGAGAGAAGGGAAATTTTCAGCATAATAACTTCATCTAAGTGAGAGTTTACTTTCGGGGCAACATCCTTGGTTGCATTGAGCAGTTTTTCAATTACAACCTCAACTGAATCCTCCATAGCATCTCTCTGAGAAACAACAGAAAATGGATAAAACAAAATGACATTGTAAATGAAAAGGGTTAAAAAGACGCACACAAACTCTCTTATCTATAGATAAAGGGGGGGAATAAAAATAAATTTGATAAGCAGCAAAAGACCTGATTCTTCAGCATTTCGACTATCAGAGATAGAGCTAGTTCTCTTATTGAAGACTCAGAATCATCTAGCACCTCGAGTACAGCAGTCAGTATCTGATTGAAGTACTGCACCAAACGAAAGATGGCATGTCATAATAAAATCCATCTTTCAAACTAGTGGAATTGAATCCTGATATTCAGTAGAACTTTTAAAATAAATAAGCAATAACTTAGCTCTACCTAGTTTTTGAATACGAAAAAAAAAATTAAACTAAATATGATTTAAAATGTTGCACGAGGAATTTAAAGTAGGAAAAATTACTCTCTTTGTCGGTTGGCCCAACATTCTAAAAAAATTGAGCCTATAGTTTACCTTCTTTCCAGGTAAGGCCCAGTTTGTACATAAGTTGAAAAACTATTTTCATCGATTAGCCATATTACTGTCCCCACTCTCTTTTCCTTTATGCGGTGGACTTTTTTCCATTCCCAATTCATAATTCTAATCAGTTTTCTCTTTCAGATTTTCTCCCCACACCTCTTTCTCTTTCATTTTCAATTCGCTCTTGCTCTTTCTGTGTCTCTCTCTGGCAAAATAGTCGAATTCTTCTTCAGATTTCCTTGCTTTGTTTCAACTGTATCTTCTTCCACAAAATAACACTGTTGAACAATCCACAGTCGGTTCTATCCTTTCCATTCTTTTCCTTTTCGATTCAGTGCTCGCCAAAGCCGATTCCGACTTTGACATTAGAGGATCCTTTTATTTTTTAGCCGTTGAGTTTAGTGTCTTACTTGAGTTTGGTAATTGTTAAAGTTCTACTGCTTTTGGCATTTTGGCGAATTTTGTTACATAAAGTTGTACTACTGGAATTAAACTTGTGGTTCATGCATTACCCGATGGTAATTGTTAGTTGTGCTGCTTTGCATTATGAAGAAAAGCTGGTTTACATCCCATTCGGAGAAAAAGAAAATATTGAGTGGTTATTTCTTTTAATTCTTATCTCTTATTCTAAGTTATGAAATCTCCTTATTTTGGTAACTTCTTGTTCTTCCTCTTTTCACTTTTAATGACTTCCTAAGGGAGGAAGAACGATGTATATATATTGTATATATACTTTGTATAATCCAGTATAACCATGTATATTTGTGTGTATTCTCAAAGTTATGCAGAATTTACATGATTATAAACGAGTATACAAGATTATACATAGGTATATACATAACTATTACAACATAATTGTAGAAAAGTGTTTGGATTTCTTGAGTGTGTATTATTATATAATTGTGCATAATTAACAAATGGCTATGTAAAACAATGTATATAAAGTATTTAATAATGTAATTTTTTATTTTCTCCGGTGAAATAAGAATTTCCCTTACAAAACTTTGAACTATTAAAAAAAAATTAAAATTATAGACTTTAAGTATGAATCTGCTTTTTACTTCAACTTCCTGATATTGTGACTTTTAGGAAATATAAAAAAAGGGAAGTAAGAAAAAGAAAAAATAAGAATGAAAATGGAAAAAAGGAAAAGATAAAAATGAAGGAAAAAGCGGAATCTGATTTAGGCGTGAAAAGACGAGTAAAAGGAAAAAGTAAACAAAATGAGTAAACGCTTGACGAAGTCCGACGAGATTAATGGGCAAACGGTTGACGAAGTCCGACGAAATTTGCGAGTTTGACTTGTTTTCAGAAAATTGATTAATGTTGGTGGGCTATCGGATGAAATCTGTATTTGTGGGTTAGGCGGGTGAAAAGTACTTCCTCTAACTGTATTTTCATGTAAATTTCCCTTTAAAGTATACATAAAGGAACAGCAACAACCAAACAGATAAATCTGCGACTAATATACCTTATTCCATATAGATTGATCATTGGTAACAGCTTCAACTAGTTGTTCAAGTGCACCATGCTTGTTGGCAGCACAACTTTCATCACTGCCATTACAGATCTGGCAAAAGTGGAAGAGAGAGCATAATAAAGATTTTTATAGTTTTCATCCCAAGTTTTTGCAAAAAAGACTAGATAGTTTCTTTAGCCAAGGACGAGGAGAATCTCTGAGAATTTGACAATAAACTGTAACTTGACAGGTACAGATTGACCACAGATAACTCACCGTATGAAGAATTTGAGGAATGCTTGGTCCAATTGCTGGAGTTGAGTTTATCTTCAGAGCAGAAAGTTTCAGGTGATTAAGTCCCAAATCAGATTCCTTATCAGCTCCAACACCCACAGCTACCCCTAGATGCTCGGAGTCAACTGACCCATTAACCTCCAGATGGGGAGTGGAAGTGTGCTCCATCTTTAAGCTGTCGTAATTACATTCCTGCGGACTATCCCACAATCCGTCACTCTGATTAGCGGTAAGGGCCAAAGCTTTTGAAACAGGAAGATCTGAGTTGGAACCAGTTTCAACATCACGATAGAAGTCATGAGTATCATCAGACAACGAGTGACCTATGGAGCTAGTCATATAGGTCGAGTCTGGAACAGAGTTCCACTTTCTGGCACCATCATTATCAACTGAACCACCAGAATACCTTCCAAATAGATGACTTTTCTTTGAAGCTCCTATATATCCCTCTTCAGAAGATGTTCCAACAACATCAGATGGATCATACTTGGAACGTTGCCTTTCCTTCTTATTCTGTAGAAAATTCATCAAATCCACCTCTATACGAGGGGTATACTGTTTAAGTGCCCGTCTCAAGGAATTTTGTTCTTCAACTGATAAGCTAAGAATAAAATTCAAAACCCCTGTTGCATCAAAGTGTGTGTACACTGATATAATGCATGAAATAGCTGCTTCTTTCAGTTTGGTGTTTTTATCATAGACTAGTGGTGTCAACTTAGCAAGCCATAACTTGAGGATGCCACTATTTCCAGCACCTTCAGAGTTCGAAGGATGCTTGTTAAAAGAGCCAATTGAAAACTCAATTACAGCAAGCTTGGCCTTCGGAGAACGCTGTTCGTCCAATGAACGGAGCAAAGCTGGCAAAAGGGAATCTATACCATATGTTTTGCTTACAATTTCTAATGTAGTTGAGCAAGGCTGCCTCACCGATTCCTTGGGATCAATTAGCCGCGAGAAAACATGGGGCAAAATCCTCTCCATGTAACTTTCAAATGGTTTTCTGCAAGCTGGAATAAGATCTGCAAGGGTTGACAGAGCTGCCTGTGCAACCTTATGATGGGGATCATCAAGGTGCTGGAAAAATAACTTCATAACCTTCTCGAAGCTCTGAATGATTTCTGGAATACCTCTAGGCCCCTGCTGTAGCAAAGACCTGATATAGCTAAATGCAGCAACCCTAGCATTCCAATCTGAACTAGGACTGAGACCCTCACTTAATGCATCACTTAGTGAAGCGGGTCCATCCACATAACTTGACATTTCTCCTAGTGGGAGCTGACTGTCATCAAAGCTCCTCCTCTTGCTAGCAGTCATTCTTCCTGCTGTGTTCTTTCTTGATAGAGGACGTTGAAAGTTTGGAACGTAATTATTCTGATAATCCCTAAAGTTAGCATCTTTGTATGGTGACTCTACATATTGTCTCTGGACATGCGAGTTCATTAACCGCCTACCTTCCCTCAGTTCAGCATGATCTTCAACAAATCCTCTATCTTGTAGTTTTTCAGAAGCCCTTCTTGCCGAATAAGAATTAGCTGAAAACGATTCATGAACCACACTACTTCGGTAGGATGCTTTAGCAGAATCCTTTGACGCCTGGATCTGAGTAATGATATCGGACAAACCCAATCCACCATTGCGATTATTACCTTTAGAGAAACCAGATGGTGCATCTACCAAAGCATTAGCAAGACTATTCGACGCAGGAACAGCAAGAGGAAATGGTGGATCACGGGACGATGGTGGGTCAACTCCTGCACTAGGGGCAGTAGAAGAAAAATTAAACCGTTCATAAACAACAACAACAACAACAACAACCCAGTATAATCCCACATAGTGGGGTCTGGGGAGGGTAGTGTGTACGCAGACCTTACCCCTACCCTAGGGTAGAGAGGCTGTTTCCAAATAGACCCCGGCATCCTTCCCTCCAAGAACTTCCCACCTTGCTCTTGGGGAGACTCGAACTCACAACCTCTCGGTTGGAAGTGGGGGTTGCTTACCATCAGAGCAACCCCTCTTGTCATAAACTTTCAAACATTATAGCGATAGTATTTTTACAGCATCCTTTTTGCTAAATCATAGAAGCTGCATGTGATAAACTCTAAGGCTTTCACCTTCGCCCTAAAATACTACACACAAGCTTTTGAGATAGAGAACGATAATGGAAGAGGAAACAATTACCTAGATCCAAACTAGAGGATCGACTTCTCTCAGATATATCCAGACCTTTGAGCAAGCTTTCTATAGCAGAAACTTTCTGTTTGCTGGCATGAAGTACACTTTCCAAGCTACGTTCTGTGCCAGTACCCACAGGTTTTGTTTGTGACAGGAGTAGCCCAGAGGAGAGGGACGTGCCTGAAGGCAAACTGGAAGTTCTATCCATAGCAACTATTGCAGATGTTCCATAACCAGGAATTTGCGAAGCAGATGTTTGAGGTGCAAGTGAGAAGTGTGAACTCCTCTCTCGAACAGAAGGTGAAGCATGTCGTCTGTGAGTTCCACCATCTTCCTCATTTATGATCTGCAGAAGTGTTTCCTTTTAGCCCATCATGTCAAATCTAAAAGCAATTTAAAGCGATGCCAATCATCTGTGCTGGAAAGATGCTGGGAGAAACTATAAGAGAAAAGCAAGTACCCTTTGGATAACAGGATCAAAGGACATAAACAAACGCCTGGAACGTTCTGGCCAAGTTCTTGCAAACATTCTGTACAAAGTTCT
The DNA here is from genome assembly GCA_032618575.1 of Nicotiana noctiflora. NCBI lineage: Eukaryota > Viridiplantae > Streptophyta > Magnoliopsida > Solanales > Solanaceae > Nicotiana > Nicotiana noctiflora. Next base: position 9,489 of record JASVEL010004490.1, on the reverse strand, counting down.
TGCAATTGATCGTACCTGTTAAGCTTTCAACTGAGAGTAATGACATTGCAAAAAGAAAGGGAAAAAGATACAAGTACAAATTGGAAAAGAGTGTCTCTATGTGTATGCCAAGAAGCATCGTATACATTCACATATACATCTGATACGTAGAATTCGAGATCCATACCTCACCCATTGCATCTGCTACACAACACTTTATAAGGTCTTCATAGAGTTCTGCTGAACGTTGTATCTCAGAAGCATCAGGCCAATGTTCCAGGATTAGAAGTGCATACTCACAGCATCTGTTAAGTGTAGCAAATCAGGAACAGCACCGTCCAAAGTTAAATCAGAATAAACATGATAATTGACTACAAAGGAAGGAGAACCAAACCTTGCACGAAGGACTGCATTCCTATCATTCTTTGCACAATCAGCTATTCGAGGAAGTGCACGAGCAACTTTGCAGTTGCGCAACATCTGAAAATAAAAGTAGCAGCACATGACTGACCAATATAACGTGGAACAAAAGAGAGAAGGTTGTAATTCCACATAACCCATTACCGTTTTTATGCAGGTATCAGCAGACTCTGCAATTACGAGAACAGTTATCACAACAAGCTTGAAAAGAACCTGAAGTTCAAATCAGGAAGTCAGAAACAACCAATGTCAGATAGCATGAGAAAAAATTTTCCCGAAATAAGATGAGAGAAGAATAAATCTGCGGACAGTAGCCAAAAAGTTACTCACTGGAATGAACATCTCGGCACACGCCTCAAAATCTCCCAAAAGCTCTTGGGATAAGAAGCTTAACAAATGGCAAGCCTACCAACAAACAAGGAGAAGACATTATAAATACTCTCCGCCAGAACACTTTAGTCTATTTAAAATTCTCCATGTTTATGGAGTACATGCATATGAGACACTAAACAACTCTTCTCATCAATTTCAGGAAAAAAAATGATTAGGTGAAGTATAAACCACCTGGAAACGTATTTTGATACTCCAGGTTCAAGCAAGGAGACATCTTAACTGATAAAATCTTATAAAAAGACAATATTCTAGGTGCATACATTCAGGTTCGGATATACCCTTTAACCTGAGAATTAATAACTGATGCAAAAGAAATGTCACCAGAACAAAAGAAAAAATAACCGCAAATGTCAAAATGCAGTCTTAGCTTGCATAAACGCATTGGAAAAAAGAAAGGGACACATGTCTGTCTGACTACTCAAAGGCCTTTATGAGACGGAAACTGCAGCAGAAGTGGAGCAAGCAGCATTAGCAAGCTATTTTGGATATACTACGATGTAAATATATGATATAAACATTCAAATTTCTACTGTAGATTTCTGTGTTGATTGATCCATAACCAGGCGCTCATAACCCATTAGACACAGCCCAGGTAACAAAGCAGGAAATAGCTAAACGTATAATTAGAGGAAAAATAAGTTTTCAAAAGGCACACACTAGCAATAGATATGACAGCACAGTTGCTACTGTTATTGACTATGGTAACAGACCTGTTTGACAATGGTGGATCTCCGATCAGATAACTGTGTGCTCAAAGGGACAACAAGTTGCTTTAGAAGTCCACGGAAACAAGGAAAATCAATTGCACCTGATATGATGAAAGAGGAGATGAGCCGCAATACAAGTTGGTCAAGGAATAAAAGGAAAGAAATTATTTGAACATAAATAATCTATTTTCTCTTATTCGTACAGTTTTCTTTTCTTTTCTTCTTTTCCTTTCATGTGGGGGAGGGAGGAGGAGGCATTGAGCTCTGTATATAATTTCAATAAAAGAAAGGGACGTTCTTATACCGCAAGTGTCATAATAGAAAACATACCTCCAATAACAAGAGCTTCAATTCTTTGCATAGCAGCGATACGGACAGACCAATCCTTCTCTGGCACAAGGGTAGAAGCAATCTTCTCAAATTCCCTTATCAGCTCCTTCTCTGAGTACACTTTAATTGGTTCGACAGGTTTTTCTGCAATATCACCATCCCCTATACAAAAGTAGACAAAAGTAAGACATTTGATCAAGTATACAACCACAGACTGTTATTATGCATTACATGACAGCAAAAAATCCTCCCTTTTTGTTCCCTTTCTTTGTTCAAACCACCTTTTCATAGTAGTTGTTTTACCTGGAAAATTATCCTGATCACCCCTACCGAATGATTTTTCTATGTCCATATTCCCACTGCACAACTATCCTCCCCCCCCCCCCTCCTTGGTTCATTCAAATTACTTGAACCAGGAAAAGACATGCACCTACAATATGTAATAACCAACAGTTCTACAAAGGTTAACCAGCAAAGCCTTGATAACTTCTATACCGAACAACATGACAATAGGATGCCCACAAAAGCTTACCATAAAATAGAAGCTTCCAAACATATTACTAACCTCCAAAAAGAGATACCTCTCTTGTTGAACTTTTAGCCTTCGGGCTGCTTTTCTTGGGATTAAGACTAGTGGGTCTCACCTCAGCAGCTGAATAGTTTCTTGGAATTCCATCTGCTAATCGATTTTTGGGCTCAATCTTCTCTAGTCTGGCATTAATATCTTTTAGCTGCAGCCAGTTATCAAGTCAAGACAGATTGAGAAGAAATTTTGCTTTTAGTGACCAAGCAAAATAAAATCTATATACGATAGGAAGTTATTTACTAGAATGAAAATGTCTCAAGTTATGTAATATACCATCATGGTAGGAAGATGATGGCGCTGAAGCTCATCACGGAACTGTGGTCCAGCCTGTGAATACATCTCCTGCAAAGAAGATAAAACGTGGAGTGAGGGATGACTGTTAAGACATAAATCTTAATCATGGAACTAGATATTTGTTAGAGAAAAGAAGTAACAGAATATCTCTCATAACTTTGGATATTTATTAGATCTATTTTTAGAATTTTGAATTATTTTTAGCCAAATCCCTGCGCACCCGTATCCGTAACTAGATCCATACCCTCAAATCTTAAAAATTAGATTACGAAGGATCCAATATCTAGATTCGCACCCCGATGCTCCGATCAAATACACGCACTCGCGCTCGAGCAACATAGGTGGCTTTTGCCACGTTGCTCTCTTGGTGACTCGAGATTCCTTAATCGTTCAGTGGGAGGTGGTGATGTTGCTATAGGACTATCTTGCAATCATCCTCTCATCAGGTGGAGGAACTAAAAGGTGCAGTAAATTTCTCTTCACAAGTACAAAAGTTCCCCAAAGCTTCATCATGGCTCCTTGATTAAACCACAACCAAATGATATAATACTATTCAAATCTTTATACTCAACTTTGCTTAAACAAGTAATTTCCAAATTATACATAGAGTTAAGCCTTCTTCATTATGTGACTCTAAAACTGAAATTTACATTTGATTTTCTGGACAAGATGCGAGAAGCGAGGCTGAGATGATTTGGGCATGTGAAGAGGAGATGCATGGATGGCCCAGTGAGTAGGTGTGTGAAATTGACAAGGATGAGTCTAAGAAGAGGTAGAGGTAGACCAAAGAAGTAGTGGGGAGAGGTAATTAGGCAGGACATTGCACATCTTCCGCCAGTGTTGTGAAAAAAAATAGCTTTAGCGCTTAAAGCGTGAAGTGAAGCTAGTCCTCGGGCACTTCTGTGATGTGAAGCGTAGCAAGTTGAATAAAGCGAGCGCTTCTGCAAAAATAGCGAGAATCGTAAAAGCGACAGTAGCGACTTAAGCGAAGCACTTCTACATATTAAGGGTTGTCAGCGATAAGAAATTAAAATTTTATCAAGCTCAAGCCTAGGTATGTGATTCCTCCTCCTTAATCTTTTTCTATTTCTGTTTGAGTCCTAAAATAGCAGCAAAATGCTGCCAATTTTTCTTTTCCCTTCCGTTCTTTTTCTCGTTCTCTTCTTCATATTCTTCTTTCAATGTTTCAGTGATAAATTGCAGCGAAATGCCAATTTTTTTCGTTTCAATTACTACCATTTTTTTTGTATACTTACTGCCAATTTTTTCATTTCATTTGATCTTGTTGAAGAATAGGATGCTCATTTTGTGCTTTAATTGATGGTACTCTTTAGTTTTTACATTGAAGTATTGAACACTTGCTTACAGTTAGATGTGTGTTGTCTATGCAGTATTTATTTTAATTCCTTTTTTAAATTCCGGTTCATTTCAAAAAAGTGAGTTCTTCGCTTCTCGCCTCACTTTAAGCGAAAAGAGGCTTGTCGCTTTTCCTCGCTTCACGCTCTTCACAATACTGTCTTCAGCCTACCGAGTGTGGAGATCAAGAATTATGGTAGAAAATTAGGAGGTAATCGGGTGTGTTTTCTTTCCATACCAGTACTTGTAGTATTAATCTAGTATTTCGTTATTCTTAGATCTCAATCACTACATGATGATGCTTCTGCTTCGGTTTTGTGATTACCTTGATGTTATGATTATGCTTGCCTTGAGTCAAGGGTCTATCAAAAATAACATCTCTACTTGCACAAGGTAAGGGTAAGGGTAAAATATGCGTACACGCTACCTTCCCCAGACCCCATTTATGGGATCTCAATTGGTATGTTGTTGTTATTGTTGTTATTTTCAGAAAAAATGTAGACTAGTATTCTTTTCCCATCCAAACCCAACATAATGGCCTAACCAAAACTCTTATATATCTATACTAAAGAAATCGATATGTAGTATATTGGCCTCTTTTGCATGTTAACTGAGGGCATATTCAAGTAAATAACATCAAGCCTTAATAAATTACCTATGTTGTTTCTTATGGATTAAAATCTCTCAACGCCTCTACCTCCCCCACCCCACGCCCACCCCCAAAAAAAAACAAATTAAATCTTGTTGTGTTTGTTGGTTCTTTTTTTCTTTTCTCCCTACCTCAATGGTAAGTCTAAGAAGTGGTAGAGATGGGCCAAAAAGTAGTGGGAAGAGGTAATTAGACAGGACATTGTCGAGGACATGAGGTTTGATAGGAGGGTGTGGAGATCGAATATTTTGGTAGAAGACTAGGCAGTAGTCGAGTGTGTTTTCTTTCCATACCAGTTGTTGTAGTATTATTCTAGTATTTCCTTATATTTAGATCTCAATTACTAACTGATGTTGCTTCTGCTTTGGTTTTGTGATTACCTTACTGTTGTTATTGCTTCTTTTCAATTGACTTTTTCAATATTGTATTTCTTTGTTACTGTGCTTGCCTTGAGCTGAGGGTCTATCGAAAACAACCTCTTTACCTGCACAAGGTAGGGGGAAGCTCTGCGTACACACTAACCTTCCAAAACCCACTTATGGGATTTCACTTGGTATGTTGTTATTGTTGTTATTTTAGGAAAAAATGTAGACTGGTATTGTTTTCCCATCCAAACCCAACATAATGGCCTAACCAAAACTCTTATATATCTATACTGAAGCATCTGATATGTAATATATTGGCCTCTTTTGCATGTTAACTCACGGCATATTAAAGTAAGCAACATCAAGCCTTAATAAGTTACTTATGTTGATTCTTATGGATTAAAATCTATCAAAGTCTATACGCACCTCACCCCCATGGCCCCACCCCCAAAGAACAAACTAAATCGTGTTGTGTTTGTTGGTTCTCTTTTTCTTCTCTCCCTATCTCAAATCTTGCTATTGTCCTTACAAATACAGTTTTTGTCTTTTTCATACAGTTAGCAACTTACCGTATCACTCCAATTAACACATATTCGACGGAACAAGCCATCAGCAAAATCACTAACACTCGACACTAATCAATGCAACTCTAACAATTAATTCTCTCCTTTCCATCTAGAGAAAAGAGAAAATTCTTCAGTCTACCAATAGACGCAATTACATGAAATTGAGATGAGATAACAGTTTTGCTAACCTCAATACATGATATGGCTGCATCTCTAACACCAGGATTAGGATCACTCAACATTTGCAGAATCTGACAATAGCAGCAAGAAGAAGGATGTTTACATAATCGGATCCAGAAAAGGTTACTAATGTCCTATGACAACATACAAAAAAGCTTCATCGGCATTCGTGCTGATTGACATACAGGAGGAAGAATGGCCCGTTGAAGGGGTAGCTCAGTTGCTGAAAAAAGACCAATTGCTGATGTAACAGTGCGAGCAAATTCTTCTCGAACTCTGAAGCTTTTGTGCATCCAAGCATAAGACCCTGCCCTCTCAACAATGATAGTTGGTGAAGAAACCTGTAGAACATATACATTAATCAACCAAATAGATTTCCAGCTTTTTTCCCTCACAAACTAGCAGAAATGAGTAATTTTTACCATTAGACATGTGAAATTATCCCATGCTGGTTGTAACTGCTCTAACAAAAAATATTCACATCTGAGAGTAAATAAAATTATTGCTCAAAAGATCACCTTGTAGAATAAGTGCTCAATTAGTTTTGGGTCCACGCTTTAATCTTCTCCACTTAAATACCAGGCTAAATTAGTTTTACACTATAGCAACAAATGTGATAAGATTGTTGTTTTGTATTAATGATACTTTTTAGATAGATCATATGTTTGGTCAAAGTAAACATATCAAAAAAACATGATCATTAATGATGTTCTGCATAATTTTCAGTTACAGAATGGTAAACTATAATCTTGCACTATTATCACTCTTTTCATCCCTGAAACTGTGCATGTGCATGCAGTAGGACCAAAGCACACATAATAAGCATATATAGCATTTTTGGAGAAAATCTGAAAATACTACACATACCCTAGTCAACTGAACTTCATTATTGTCGCTGGCAAATAATTGAGTCATATAAATCATTTCTTTATTATTCACTCATTCGGATCAAAGATTTCAATCGTTCAACCACCTCTCAACCATCCGTATCCCCCAAAACAATAAGAAAATTAGAAGAAAAGAAAGAAATATTCAAACAGCATTCTGAGTTTGAACCAACAATACAAACTACGTCACAATCGGGGTTTAGCTATATGAATCCTCTATATTCATTCCGCTTCAACATAAAGCAAGATTTAAGGGTTCTCCTAAACTAGAGACTCTCCAAATCTCACACGTTATCCCTGAACTGCACTACAAATCTCTAACCAATCAATTTATCCGAAAATAGAAAAAGAAAAAAAAAGAAAATTCTCACATTAAGTAGAGTACCAAATAAAATTTAGCAAAGAAACTCAATTCAATTAGAGTAGAGTTACAGTAAAATGAAGAGTAAGTAAATGAGTTCTCATGCAAGAGTTACCTGCATCAAAGTAAGCAACAATCGTCTAGCAGCATCTCTAACGGGCTGCTTCGAATCGCCTAATCTTTCAACAACGGCAGGTACAAGTGCATTGAAGTGAAGCTTCAAGTGTTCACCTGAGAGTACAGCGGCGGAATCGAGCGATTGTAAAGCACCCTGAGAGACCCTAAAGTTGTTGTCTTTCAGAAGATCTAAGCAAACATCCACAAGAGAAGTGACTTCCGAAGAAGAGAGGCTCTTTCGAGAAGCTTCGAGAAGTTGGTGGAGTCGTTCTACGCCGGCCATTCTCTCCTTCGTGTCCTTGGCACGTGCCAACTCCAGTGCCCCCTCCATTGCCGATGTAACTAGGGCTCCGATCTGGTTCAACGAGGGTCAGATCTGCGTGTGGATTTGGGAGGAAATGGGCGTATAAAAAATGGAGGAAAAAAGTGACTGGGGAGAGTGTGAACTGTATGGGGAAAGAGAAAAGAGAGTGTTTTTAGAATATGTATGAAAAGTTGGGGGCTATTTTGCTATATTGACGGAAGAGAGGATATAGTAATCTGTGTGGTTGGAACCGACGACAGTTGATATAATTTCTTGTACCCAATCAACCTTTGACGGTGTGATAGTGGCTCAATGGCATGGGACAAAAATTTACTACACTGTGACTTCACATTAAACAGTGATAATGAAAATTTACTTTAAAAAAAGTTTTCACTTTTTCCTTATAATTGCAATTCACGTAAGTAAATTTCTGTCGACTTCTTTTTTTTATAGAAGTTTCTCTCGACTACTCACTATTTCGAGACATACAATCACTAATTGCATTTAAAGAAGTGGTTAGCTTAATTTAATAGAATTCTCATTCCTTTTTTAATAACAAAAGCAAATTTATAATAGGTTATCGAGTGGAATACTCATAATTCTAACACATATAAAAAATAGGACAACTTTCCAAATTAATTGGAGTTTCAAATTGATTCAAACAACAATAACGATCGATCACGATTGAGTTTTTGCAGTGAAAAAATTCTCCCCATTTTTTGGTTGGCTGTTATAAGAGAAAAAGAAAATCTCCCACTTTCTTAGTTAATCGTTTTCTAGTCAACAACTATCCATTCAAATTTGCAATTGTTTATTTACAAATAAAAGTTAAAAAATGGAGGAAAACAATAAATTTTTTTGTTGGCCGTTTTTAATCAACAACTACCCACTCAAATTTGTAATTATATTTTTATAAATAAAAGTGAGAAAAATAGGAGGAAAACAGTCGGCTTTATCCCACGACTTATCGTGCTCCCAAACGTGAGTTTCATCCTTATTTTATCAACACCTCCATAACTGATCGGTTTATGCTCTATGTATTTTCATATCCTTTTCAACTTCCCATTTTATCTACTCAATATACCTCTAATTAAAATTACTTTGCAAATATGGCTACACAACTTCATGATATCAAATAAATTTCGGGCAACTCAATGCAATGGAATCTCAAAGTTAAAGTCGTTCGAATATGGGTAATCCTAGATCGATTTAAGCCGAAAATATCGTCTTCAATTGAATTGGTTTTACAGGATTTAAAGGTAACATATTCAACTTTCTCATAGTTTTAAATTTTCGCTTCTTTGAAATTTTTCTTTTTACCCTATTCGTAAAGTACTTGCATTCTATATGAAAAATCTTTTTTCCGAATTCCTCAACTACCTAAAAAGTTGCTCCAGTAATTTCACTTCCATGTAAAGAGAGTGATTTAAATGATATGGAACCAACTATAGCAACTATTATCATTCAATTGAAGATGTAGTTGTAATATAATTCATATAGGCACTTAGATGGCAATGATCACTGTAATATTGTACTGTCACAAAATTAGAGTCCAATATCTTCCACATGTATAGTTCAAATAAGTTAGCTTTTAGTTAAATCAAATTAAGAAGAACATTAGTTGAAAAAACTTTAGTTAAATATATATTGATATTCGAACTTTTATATGGTGGTTAAATTTTTACATATTTTAATTTTTGACTTCAAATGTTGAGAAAAACTTTAGGTAGTGATTCTCCGAATAGATACATTTAAAATTCATCTATATTGCATTTTTGTACTTAATAACATCTATTTTGTTCAAAATTATGGCACATATGTGTACTATAATTATTCCTCTTTTCATCTCTTATCCTGGGCTTCATAATTGTGCAATAATAACGAAATCTGATTTTGTAGGGTGATCGTATACATGCTTCAATCGGGAAGTATATTGTTAAGTTTTTTAGGAATAAGATACATGAACGTCTGTTATGTCGTACGAACTACTTTGTT
>JASVEL010004489.1:0-285473 GCA_032618575.1 Nicotiana noctiflora | reverse complement strand
ATTGGGTGAAATTAACATTTTCAGAACCCTCGCACTCTCACGAGTCTAACCATATAAAAATGTCTCAAAACGGAGGTCAAACACCCACTCAAATCTCGATAATTAGGTATATAAAGTTTTTACCTTTTTTCCATTTAATATCCGAAATCAAATGATGAAATTAACTAAAGATTCATGGAATATAACTAAAAATGGTTAAATAATCGTTACCCAATGATCTCCTCTCCAAATCCCTCTAAAAATCGCCCTCTCCTGCTGCTCTCATTCAAATACCAGCTTCTGCATCTGTGGACCTCTAACCGCAGTAACGGTTCCGCTTCTGTGGAGATTTCGCCGCAACTGCGATTCTTGAGGAACATCCCAAATTTCGCTTATGTGGTCCTCTATGCCGCTTATGCGGATCCACATCTGCGGTTCCTAGACTGCAGATGCGAAAATACCAAAAGAACAGCTGATGCACAACTTCAACTCCAAAATCTCCTCCGTTAACCATCCGAATTCATCCCGAGGCCCCCGGGAACTCAACCAAAAGTACCAATAACACCTAATACCTCATTCGAACTTGCACCAATCTTTAAACCACCTAAAACAATATCAGAAACTCGAATTAACCAATGATTTAAGCCTACGAACTCCACATTCTACCAAAATACATTTTTTATAAAAAACAAAATAACCAAACCACGTCCGAATGACATGAAATTTGCATAGACATCCCAAATGATGTGACAGAGCTACTACAGCTTCCGGAATTCCTCAACCCTCGGATCTAAAACTCATTGTCGGGTCGGAAATTTCAAAATTTCAAACTTTGGCATTTCAATCTTAAATTAGCTACGGACCTCCAAAATATATTCCGAGCACGCTTCTAACCCCGAAATTACCTAACGAACCTAACGGAACCATCGAATTTCCATTATAGGGCTGTCTTTACACTGTTCCGACTGCGAACAACTTTCAAACACTTAAGCTCTCATTTAGGGACTTAGTTCCCAAAAACTCTTTGAAATCTCAAAACCGAACATCCCGGTAAATCAAAATAACAGAAATAAACTTAGGGGAAGCAGCTAATTGGGGATTTGGGCATAAATTCTTAAGATGACCGGTCTGGTCGTCACAAGATCACCAGGTCCATGTTGTGTTCCTAGCTCCTTGTGGTTGTTCATTCATTTGCTGGAGATCAGACTGGATATTATTCTTTTGAAATGTATACCATGTGGGTCAGGTTCTCTATTTGTTTCTTTATAATAAGTTCGTTAGATAACCAAAACATAAGAAGCATAAGGCAAAGACACATTGAAAACCCATCATTAACTTTTTGGGAAGAATGTAAAGCTCTTAGCTTTATCTATTACAATTGAATTTTCTAGCATTGTTTGATAATATTGAGTCAATTTTGGTTAGATTTGAGCCATGTGGAAAGCTATTTTCGAGTGTTGAATTGGCCTAATTGAGGTAAGTGTCTTACCTAACTTCGTGCGGAGGAACTACCCCCTAGGACTGGTATTGTTGATTCAATTGTGCAAAGTAAAATCTATGTATGCAAGGTGACGGGTGGGTACACAGGTTGTATGTGGTATTTGACCAGTTTAGGCAACTTATACTATTTTTATGAACATGATATGTATGCCATATCATATTCTAATTCTTTTAGTCAATTTATTGATACTTGTGTTAGTCTATTCTTACATGACTTAACTGATTTCATTAATACTTGTTCTGCCTACTAATCAATCACTTGCTCTTCTTCTTTAATTGAACTTGTTGCTTTTTGTATTGTTACATGATATGAAGCCATTGTTAATTATCACTATTTGAAATTGTTGACTGTGTTATCTCTTTCCTTATGAAATATCATCTTGAAGTAATCGTTCATGTTATCCCTTTCCCTGTTGATTTTCATTATTTGAAACTCCTTGCTAAATGATATCTCTTTTATTGTGAGTTAGTCTTATCTAATATAATATCGTGATTATATATTATTTCTCTCGTTGTTGAGTTAATTGGTGTTGAAGTTGTGAAAGACGTTAATCGTTGAGGTAAAGTTAATTATTGTTGAGACATATATCTTATTAAGTATTTTAACTCCATTGTTGTTGTTGATATTCTTGTATACGTTATGGTGAAGCCATGGATGTTATTGTGAAAATATTGGTATTATTATTGTTGTTGGCCAATTGTGATATATGGATATTTGTGGTACGAATTATTATTGTGATATGATATTGACGCGCATGCGCCAGTGCAAGGTTTGAGGTCAATATGCATGTAGCGGTGGTATAAGGTAGGACTTATGTGGATGTTTCTTGTAGGGAAACTACGTGAAGCCACGCGGGGTCCTAAGGTGGGCTAAAGTGTGTGTTGCTATAAAGGAAAAACTATTTTCAAACTCGTATATGCAAATGTAAGATTTATGTTGCGGTATAAGAAAAGATTGTGATTGAAATTGAAAAATATGAATACGAGGCGGTACCTCAGTTTTGATTTTATTATACATGAGGCGCTACCTCATTGTGATTATTTCTGTTTATTGTTGGTTGCAAAGTGTTTTGGTGAGAATATTTCTTGTTATCTCATTCCTTATTGTTCTAGCAGTTGTTGTCCATACATGGTCATTGTAGCCTCTTTAGTTGCTTCTTTTATGCTATTTTCATTTTTGATTATGGTACTAGTCCTACTATCATCTTATTTCATATCAGTTGTTCCTTCATTTCTCATTACATATCCAAATTATATTTCATTCTGTTTATTTGCATATGTGTATTGACCTGGCATCGTTGCTACTCTACTGAGGTTATGCTTGATACTTACTGATTACAGTTGTCACGACCCTAGTTCACCAATCGTGAACATGTCGTGATGGCACCCAGTCCCCACGACTAGGTAAGCCTAACATGTTGCGGAATATACCAGTTTATGAACATTTAATAAGAATTAGTGGAAAATAAGATGTAAAAGATATGTAATCCGTGCCACTTGGCACATACATCCGTCAACACCATGAATAAAACACTACCAAGATCCGGAATCCCACGGTAACACAGACTAAAAGAGATCATACAATTGTAGCTCTATGTAAAAGGAGTATCTAACAACGGAATGAAGGAAAAACATCTACTAGCACTAGAATAGAAGGAAGGCCTCCGGATCCGCGGACGTAGCAGATCATACCTCGAGGTCTCCCAAAACGCTGTTGAATCACCTGGTGTGAGCCTGCCCTGATGTACCTGGATCTGCACAACAAAAGTGTGCAGAAGAGTAGCATGAGTACACCACAGCGGTACTCAGTAAGTGCCAAGCCTAACCTCGATGGAGTAGTGACGAGGAAGGTCAGGGCCCTACTGAGAAACAATAATACAATGATAATAACAACAATAAGCAGTTTAAATGAATAATAAATTTCCGAACTAGCAACAATAAGATGATTACTATAATCGTCTACAATTAAGCTAACAATGAATAGCCAACTCAATAAAACAAGTCCAGGACCTGTAGGAATCGAACCCACAGTCCCATTGACAGTACCTCTGGGTCTCCGGGAATCGAACCCGCAGCCCATATCTCAATAAATAATCAATTACTCAGGATCTCCGGGAATCGAACCCGCAGTCCCTACTGTCACACCTCCTTTTTTACTACCCCAACACTTAAAAGCGTATAAATACACTTGTAGGGTATACCCCGACGCTCAATTACCCAAGACGGATAAAATAACATAAAGGAAGGAGTTTTTCCAATTAAAGGACAATCGGTTCGGGATTTTATTAGAGATTAATCAGAGCCGCCACTTGGGAATGACAATGGTGTCCCAAGTTACCGGTTTAATCCCGAACCGAGGAAATTTATGACTCTGTATACAGTCTGCGAAACTAGAAACCTGAATAAGGAATTCTGTTAACCCGGGAGAAGGTGTTAGGCACTCCCGGATTCCGTGGTTTTAGCACGGTCGCTCAACTGCAATTTTTTGCTTTTATCCGATTTCTTTATATATTTTAATTAGGTGCTACTAATGTTCCGCTTTTCAATTTTAAAAGAATTGCGACGTCACGAAAACACATTTCGAGTCACACCGTAACCGGTACGCCTGTGACTTTAATGTATTTCAGTTTCGCCGAGAGTAAGATTTGGGTCACATAAATGCGCACCCGTGATTAGGAAGGTATTATTATTAACTAACGCGCCTAAAGTAATTTTGTGTTTGTATTTTTTTGCGAGGGCCATGAAATTTAGCTAAATGGCACGCCTCGGAATCTAATTTCTAAGAAAAAAAAAAGAATTGTATTGAGCTAAAGCTGTTCGGAAGATTCTGTTCCTTTCTTTTTAGTGTCATCGTTAGAACCACCAGGGAGGAGCTTGTATTCTGCTTCTTCACCAGCACCATTTATGCCTGACGTTTTTGCACCCTCAGCCTTTTTCATAATAGTTTCTTTCTTCCACGTCTCAACCCCTCGCAAAAAGGTCTTGGTTGATGTAGCGATGAAGAGTACTGTTAGCAGAACTATGACCATCCAGTCAGCAATTATCACGTTGAAAATAACTTCAATACTAATGCCAAGCATTAGCATTAGCTGGATGAGCACAACCAAGTCATAATCAATGATAGGCATATCAATTGTTGGATGCCTGAGCTTTAGATTGTAGTAAATAGTAGAGACCGAAGCTCCCATGATCATACACTTTGAAATTGCAGTAGATAATTTTGGATCAAATCCAACGATAAGAGAAAGCATAGGTACAAATATGCCACAACCACCAACACAGATTTGAAGTAAAGTACACAAAGGCTCAAACTCATGAAGTTTCGAAACAAAGCTTAACCAACTACTGGAAAACAAAAATTCAGATTTGTTTTAATAAACAGGAGACTAGGCTGGCCAGCAATGATGAAATATGATATTCAAGCGACATTATCACCTCAACGCTAAGCGAATTCGACTAAACTCGTAGTTGAAGCAAGAATCAGTGATATTAATTAAGCAAAATGGATTAATGGCAATCAAACGGTGATGCCGAGATCTATGAGATCTTTTTACACTAAAATCAGTCACGTAAACAGGAGCCTTCGCTGGACTTATCAAGCCTACAGCTCTGGAAACATGGAGGTTAACTTTTAACGGAGTTGAAAAATTGACACCAAACAGTAAAAGGCGAGCAGATTTACCCAATAGACCCAAAGCGACAATAGACGTACTGCTAACACAAAATTAAAACCAAAAGGGAATTTATGAATCTTTATAGACGAGCGAATTAGGACAGGACATACACAAATGAAGAAACAGTTGGAATTCGAACAAGAAGACTAATGGGACATACTGCATATTCGTGTGAGACTCGATGCAAGCCGATACTATTTTATCGATCACCAAAACAAATCGGATTGTAATTCAATATGTTCAACAGAAGAAATTTGAAAGTCACAGACATCTAAGCACAAAATGAAACAAAACACCAGCAGCAGAGGAAACTTGAATTTAACGAAACTTGACAGGGATACAGTAATGAGCCTGGGATAAAATTGAACTAGCCTCAACACCTAAATCGACACAGAACAGCAACAATCGCAAATCGATGCTTCGAGCAACAATGAATTCTACTATCTCTCAATCGTACTCATTTTTAACAAGATTCGGATTGAAAGAAGAGACAGAATATGTATATTGAGGCTTGTAGACAGTAAACCAAACCATTACTAATTGATCCTTACAGCTAAAAAAAAACACATGAACAAAACAGAATCGATATCTATATCGAACGAAATTTATACACAAATAACAACATTCAAACACCTATAAAATCTGACTTCACTAACATGCTAATTCATTCGTTTTCATTCCAAACTTTCATCACATGTTTATTACATCAAAGCAAAATGAGAGGAATCAGATATTTAACCTGAATGTGAATAGGTTTTGATTCATAGAAACTCAATAATTACAGCAGGAATTCAAATCGCACCTAATGAATCTTCAAGAGGAATTTTCGGCTAGAATGGTTGGAGAGGAAACAAGCAACAACAGCGACGAGCTCGGGAAGCCGACTCTGCTTAATCGAGTTCCATGGCGAGAGATGGATGAAGAACAAGCAATTGACGAAATGGAAAGTAAAATCGGATGAACTAAAAAAAAACCTAGAATTTGAATTGATGAATCTCAAATTTTCCTATGCTTCACTCGTTATCTCCGAATTTTTTCTCTCTGGGATCCCCTCTCTGAATTTCTGATTCCGCTCCTTTCTCTTCAGGAGCTCTCTCTGTGTTTCTGTTATATCGCCCAAGCTTTGCTCCTGAAATGAGAAGATAGAGACACGGTAATTCCGTGTCTCTACTATCTGTTGAGACTGGATCATATCCAAGGGAAAATGGACTGGGTTCAGGAGATTTGGGTGTGGGCCTGCTGGGTAGGGATAATTGGGCTGGGGTGTTTGGCCCAAATTTTGCCTTTCCTTGTTTCTCTTTAATCTTTTGCATTGTATTGTAATTTGTATTTTATTCTCTTTGTATTTTTTTCTATTTTGTGATTATTTAGGACTAATTAAAACTAACTAATTACTTTCTTTTTTGGCAATTTTCAATTTAAAAAGCTAACTAATTTTTTTTATTTATTCTTTAATTTGTTAAAAATGAATTAATTTCCTAAAGATGCAAATGCATATTTTGTATTTTTTTTATTTGACTTAACACAAAATTCACACAAATTGTAAAAATAAGAAAAAAAATTATTTATTTTGAATTTATGGGAATAACTCATATGTAGGGTAAAAATCACGTGCTCACAGCTGCCCCTCTTTGCTCGGGAGCACGAAGAGTTTCCGTGCAAAGATAAGTGAGCAACTATGAACGATTTTTACCCGTTCGAGTATTCCGTTGTGAAGCATTTTGAAAAGCTTTGACCGCACCCTTCTTCTGAGGTTGCCTACATATCCTGGGCTAAACAGGAATCAGGTCAGTGTAGTTCGGGAGTGATGGAGTATCGAGGTTGAGAGTCGAGGTTCCGTCCGAGGCTCCGGTCCGTTGTCCCGTTATTACATCAAAATTGAAAAAGACTAACTAAACCTATCAGCTACGAGTTACAGAATTCCTATCTATGAGTCTTCTGAAGCTTGATCTTGAGTTGGTTGGGTGCTTCATGCAGACCCTGATCTGAATCTTGATGCTTGTTAGCTGTAGGTGTTGGTTCAATCTTCTTCGGCTTTTGGATCAAGTCCGGACATATAGTGCTCATGATTTCAGGTGGGCTCCTAGTTGCTGAGCCTTGACTTGTATTTCTCTTTCACTGGCATTCTTGTTATTGCCTCGACTTGTTCAACTTCTTTTCACCGGCATTCTTGTTCTTGCCTTGACTTGTTCAAACATTCTTCAATATGAAGTATTCATCCATTCTCCAGGTGGACCTTTGCTTGCGACAAAATAAACAACCAAAGAAGGATTTTTCTGCCCCAGTATGGTGACTGGGCACATCATGTTATTGAATGTCCGAATTTTTCATTTTTTTTTTTATTATTATTTTTGTTCTTTTTCTTTTTTTTTTCCTTTTAAAATGCAGATATGCATGAAATGAAATGCTGAAAAATATTCCCGTGTTAGAAGGTGGGCGCCTAACAGAAATTAAATGTGCGATGCTGAAAAGTATTCCCGTATTAGAAGGTGGGCACCTAACAGAATTTAAACGTGCAATGCGAATGCAGAAATTTATTCCCGTATTTGAAGGTGGGCGCCTAACAGAAATTAAACGTGCAATGCGATGCAGAAAATATTCCCGTATTAGAAGGTGGGCGCCTAACAGAAATTAAACGTGCAATGCGAATGCGGAAATTTATTCCAGAAATTAAACGTGCAATGCGATGCAGAAATGTATTCCCGTATTTGAAGGTGGGCGCCTAACAGAAATTAAACGTGCAATGCGATGCAGAAATGTATTCCCGTATTTGAAGGTGGGCGCCTAACAGAAATTAAACGTGCAATGCGATGCTGAAAAGTATTCCCGTATTTGAAGGTGGGCGCCTAACAGAAATTAAACGTGCAATGCGAATGCAGAAAATATTCCCGTATTAGAAGGTGGGCGCCTAACAGAAATTAAACGTGCAATGCAAAAAATGTATTCCCGCAGCCTGAGGACTCGGGAGTGGATTTTAAAGGATGCTATCTTCCTCTTTTTGGTATTTTCTTTTACCAATTATCTCTTGCCTGTGAATTTCTCCACTTATTTGGCGAACTTTCTCTTTTTGTGTTTTCTATTTTCCACATCGGTCACATTCACTTTAAAGTGATGAGTGACAATTTGTTCCTTCATGAAACAAAATTTATTGGATATAAACTGCTGGCAACTGGCAACTGGCAACTGGCATCTGCCGTCCCTGCTTCTTATTGCCTTCCTCTTTTTTGCTTTTCTCCTGCCGTGTAACTTTCGGCTGCTTATCTCTTTATCTTAGGTGAAACATTCATCGGACCAAGACTTTTATCTTGGGAGAAAGTTTCAACAGACTAAGATTGTATCTCACTGGACTATGTCCATTTCAATGTAATCTCGGGAGGATTATCCATCGGACTGAGTTTATGACTCCAGGAGATAATTCATCAGACTGGGTCCATTTGCAATTCAGACTTTCTTAAGCCTTTCAAATTCAACAAACTTTTCTTTCTTTTCAACTTCTTACCTTTCTTTCTTTTCCAACTTCCGATTTTACCTTTCAAATTATGCCTTTCCTTTTCGTTTCAAATTATGCCTTCATTTCTTTTTCCAACTTCTACTTTCATTGACTTCGGCCTTCCTTTTGTTTTCACATTTCATTATCTCTTTATCTTAGGTGAAAAATTCATCAGACCAAGACTTTTAACTTGGGAGAAAGATTCAACATACTAAGATTGTTTCCTTTCATCTTAGGTGAAAAATTCATCAGACCAAGACTTTTATCTTGGGAGAAAGATTCAACAGACTAAGATTGTATCTTACTGGACTATGTCCATTTCAATGTAATCTCGGGAGGATTATCCATCGGACTGAGTTTATGACTCCAGGAGATAATTCATCAGACTGGGTCCATTTGCAATTCAGACTTTCTTAAGCCTTTCAAATTCAACAAACTTTTCTTTCTTTTCAACTCCTTACCTTCTTTATTTTCCAAACTTCTGATTTTACCTTTCAAATTATGCCTTTCCTTTTGTTTCGAATTATGCCTTAATTTCCTTTTCCAACTTCTACTTTCATTGGCTTCTGCCTTCCTTTTGTTTTCACATTGCATTATCTCTTATCTTAGGTGAAAAATTCATCAGACCAAGACTTTTATCTTGGGAGAAAGATTCAGCAGACTAAGATTCTTTCCTTTCATCTTAGGTGAAAAATTCATCAGACTAAGACTTTTGTCTTAGGAGAAAGTTTCAACAGACTAAGATCTTATCATTCTCTAACAGTTGTTTCCTTCACCTTTCAACTTGCCTTATTCATCTTCACAAACAATTGTATTCACCTTCATGCTCTTCGGATGACTATCTGATGACAGAAAATTTTTCCTGCCCCAGTTTGACAATATCTTTTGCTCCTGTTTCAAAGCAAAGAAAACTCCGTCAGTTTAAAATGCGGTGGTTGGTTGTGGCCTTGAACTTTCCGCTTGAATGCTTGGCCTGTTCACCGACTATTCTTTTCATTCTTTCTTTGTTCAAAACCTGCCTTCCTTACGACATGTATGTTGTTCCTTTCTTGACGGATCCCACAATTCCGATCTTGAAGTCTATGATTTCTTTAATGATTTCACTGGACAACCTTGGGTGTTTCTTGACTGGCTCTTTCTTTAGTCAGAATACACTCCCATATTTCCATTTGTTATATTTTCCCCGGGTTGGCACTTTGCCGACCTTTGCGTCTTGTACGCACCCCAAACATTTTATTGTTGCCCGCTCCATTGCACATGTTGCTCTTTTGGCTTAAAGCACCGGCCTTGTCTTTTCCTGACTTACGACAATTGTCGTGTTGGCCAAATCCCATCCTGTGCAATTGGAAAGCTTGGTGGCAAATTTTGAAATCATTTCTATACTTGTTATGACCCGACAGGACTCAATAAGATGGAGGGTAAAACAAGGTACAAAGGATAGAAAGAAAGGAAAACATAATTCCTAAAAAGAAACCTACAGAAGAATGCCCTATCGGATTTTGAATACCGACTCTAGCGACCTTGACATGCACTTTTGGCCTTCTCTGTATAGCAAATTTGATGTTCAACTCTTGTTGCAAGCTCTGCCGTGAAACCGGTCTTCAACACTTCATTTCTTTAATCTGATCCTTGGTCGACTTGTAGTGCCCATAGGGTTTTCACCATCAAGCCTCTCTCATTTGCTCTTTCTTTCTCTCGACTCACCGTCGCCTTACGGTGCCCGTGCGGGTTTTCACCGATAAGACTCTCTCATTTTGATTTTTCTCATCTTGGAGTCTCGTGGTGGTTCTCATCATCTTGAGTTCTTCATTCTCCTTTGTTCGGACTGGAGTGTTGCCCATTCACCTCTGCTCGTTTGACTCGGCATTTCTTGAAGATTGGTCGGAAGGTCTTCCTTTGGACCGTAATGCAGGCTTTTGGATGGGGTTTAGAAAAAAAGGATATAAAGGCTCAAAAATATTTCACCGTGGGTTAAAATTACAACTTTCGGAATCTTATTTATTCAACAACCATAACTTCTGCCCCAGTTTCCTTCTTGGGGGATTTTTTTGGATTTTTCTTTATTGTGACTGAACCTCAGAGAGGCTGCCTACGTACCCTTTCGGGATCAAGTCAGACGTAGTTCAGACTACGTCATTAATTAATGAATTTCTTTTGACTTTTCCCGATTTTCTTTCTTGTATTGCATTTTTTTTTCTTTTTTTTTCTCTTTTTTTTTCTTTTCTTTTGTTTCTCCATTTGATTTCCCCGCTCAATCCTCAATTTTTGTTGTTGATTCCGGAAGAGGGATATGAAAGAAAACATAATATGGCTCAAAGGGGTAGCAATGGACGAAGTGTTTGGATAGCCGAATAAAATGCCTTCGTCATTCCAATCTTCAAAACCTACCAAGTACAAACTACACAGGTTAAACACCTTTGATTGATTCACATATTTGCCTTGATGACTCTCAATGCCATTGGACAACAATCCCGATACCACGAATGGTTCCTTTAACCTTGGGGTACTCTTGCCTTTGGCTTTAAACCGATGAAGCATGATGCATTTCCAAGGCATTTCTTTATGTTCTGTTTTCCCCCAGTATTCACTTGATTCAGGTTTCACAGTATTCCAATATGTTTCATTTCTTGCGAGTATCATTACATCTTCAACATTGCTTCATTGTTAAATTGACTTTTAAAATCAAGTCGAGAATTATGTGCATGTCATGTCACTAAAATCAGTATGAAAAGAACTGTAAAGTGATTAGAAATGGAATGACTAGAAATGATGGGAAACAGAGAGTTGTATTAAACTGATGGGTTGAAACAACAAGACGAACAACAAAATGAACAGACTAGACTAGAATTACAAACCTAGACGACACTAAACAAATTTATTACTAAACAAAGCAAAGTGGAAAGATAGAAGGGTTTTGACTCTCAAGACAACGTCCGGATTACAACCCTGAAATAACCCGGGCAAAAGAGATGACACCAAAATATACCACCAAAAACTCCAAGAGACGGAGCGCATTCCCAATTGACAAGCATGGCATCCTAGCCACTGAATTCTGCATTAATGTTGCCAAGATCACTTTCTGTTTCAATATCTTCAACTTCAGTTGACCTCCCAAAAAGATTTTCATCACCCACGTCACCGGGCATCATTCCCACAAAATGTGCTTCGTTATGTGCAGGTAAAGGATTATGTGCAATGTTTTGGATGCCACTGCCTTGGACCACAATTATTCCTTCCTGAATCATTCTTTCTATCTCTCTTTTCAAATCCCGACAACTTTCAACATCATGTCCCGGGGCATTGGAGTGGTATTCACACCTTTTGGATGAGTCAAAACTTCTCGCACGTCGGTCCACCCGATTTGGAGGGACGGGTGCAATCATGCCATGTCGTTTTAACTTCTCAAACAAGCTTGCATAGGACTCTCCTATTGGTGTAAAATTATCTTTCAACTTATGTTCCTTTCCATACCCCTGGCTTGGATATGGGTTATAAGGTATTTGAAAATTTTGCGGAGGCTGGTAAAGATTTTGTGATGTTCGGGCTCGCTTTCTTGGGTGTTTTGAGGACTGAGCAACATACTGGACTGGATCAACAGAATATGGAGGGTTCTGAGGCGGGTAGTAATGCTTAAGAGGGTCATGGAAAACTTGATGAGGTTGTGTATACCTTCGAGATGTTCTCATAGGACCTCTTTTCGACCCTGATGTCATCATGATTTCGTCATCCCTCCCATACACATCACTAAATTCACTTTGGACATCCTGAGCCGCATTTTTGAGAGCTGTTTGACTTATAATTTTGCCTGTCTTAAGACCATCTTCCACCATTTCTCCCATTTTGATTATTTCTTCAAAGGAGTGACCAACTGGAGATATCATGTTTTGAAAGTAATCCGGCGCTTGAGCCTGAAGGAAAACAGTGGCCAACTCGTGATCATTCATGGGTGGCTTAGCTCTCGCTGCCTGCTCTCTCCATTTGATGGCATATTCCCTGAAACTTTCAGTTGGTTTCTTTTTTAGTTTAGAAAGGGAAATGCGGTTTGGGGTGACGTCAATATTGTATTGAAACTGTTTGATAAAGGCTCGTGCCAAATCATCCCAAACGTGCCAACCAGATGCGTCCTGATCCCAAAACCATTCAAATGCCACTCCCGAGAGGCTTTCCCAAAAATAAGCCATAAGCAATTCTTCTTTTCTTCCCACACCTCTCAATTGGTTGCAATACCGTTTCAGGTGGGCTATGGGGTTTCCGCGTCCATCATACTTTTCCAATTTGGGAACCTTGAAACCAGGCGGCAAGTGGACATCGGGGAACATACAAAGATCTCTGAAGGCAACACTCTTTTGACCTGCCATTTCTTGCATGTTTTTCAGCCATTGTTCTAATCTCTTCAATCTTTGGGCCATTTCTTCCTGTACATTCTTTCGGGTAAGCTTCTCAACGTTTGCAGGAAGGTCAAACGAGTACGAGTGGTACTCGGGAGAGTGGTACTGTTCTTGCTGTATAGCAGATTGTGACTCATGAGAAGGCTGTCCTTGGCCATTGGCCCATGCTTGACGCATTTGGGTCATTTGTTGGTTCAATGCTCTGTTTTCTTCAACCACAGTAGACCCTTGTTGAATTTTCTGACCCCGAGTCTCTTGAGCACTCGTAACAGCTTCGATGTCGGTTATCATTTTCCTTGAATCTTGTTTACCACAACCAACCACCTCGACTTTCTGGATTAACAAAACGATACCACCATGTTAGCGTTAAGGTATTCCGCTTATTGATTTCCTTTTTTTTTTTCTGCTATTTTCTTTTCTTTTTCCCTTTTTGTGGTTTTTTCATTTTCTTCTTTTTTTTTCTTTTTGTAGTTTTTCATTTTTTTTTTGGTTATGGAAATGGTCGAATCCTATGTGGATTGCCTACGTATCATGACCCCGCATGAATCAGACCGAGCGTAGTTCTTGCAAATTAATGCAAGAAATAAAGATATGATTTTTTTTGATTTTTTTTTTCAAGGAAAATTATAGAAGCCGACTCCAACTACAAACTTGTGTAGGAGATTTCTACAAAAATAAGAATATTTTTCATGTCAATTATGACTATTTTTACAAAATTGGCCACATAATGGCTTATTTGACAAAATGACTATTTTTGCAAAATTTATTTAAGAAAGATAAAACTGAATTTTTTTATCATGTGGCTCATGGGGCATCATTCGGCATCACCATAAACCAACACAAGACTATTTTTCATAATTGGCCATGTAATGGCTTATTCAGACAAAGTGGCTCTTTTTGCAAAATTTTATTTAAGAAAAATACAAATTCAAAAATTCCTCATCCTGGGACCTATGGGGCATCGTTCAGCACCGACATAGGCCAACACAAGACTGAAGAAGTTAAAATGCCAAATGTGGCTATTTATGCAAACACGGGCCATGTAATGGCTTATTTGATAAAGTGAATATTTTTGAAAAGTTGAGCAATGACTCAAACTTGATTTTTGCGGATACAGCCTTTCGACATTTCCGCGAGAGAATATTTCAAGGCTGTGTCCAAAATTATTTACAAACGACTCAAAGTGGCTATTCTTGCAAAAACAGCCTTCCGGCGTCCTTTTGAGGGACATTCGGCTTATTTTAAGCAAGAATAGCATCACTCGACTTATTTATAACAAAAATCAAAAATTTGACATTTTTTGGTTATTTTTGCAAAACGGGTGTGAACCCGGACTTGATTTTGAGGCTTTGGCCTTGCAACATTTCCACAAGGAATATTTCAAGGCTATGCCCGCAAATTATTTAAAAAGATTCAAAGTGGCTATTTTTTTGCAAAAACAGCCTTCCGGCGTCCTTTCGGAACATTCGGCTTATTTTACAAAAACGGCATCACTTTGATTTTATTGACAAAAATACACACATTTTTTTTGATTTTTTAAAGGGGTGGTTGGACCCGATGAGGGTTGCCTACGTATCCCACCTAATGGCGAGAATCAAACCTGCGTAGTTCGGTCAGATTATTTGACCAATTATTTCAAAAAATGTTCCACCTATTTTTTCAAATTTTCTTTTCAAACGTTCGACAACGCTTCGTCGGCATTTCGATATTTTTCTATTCTAAAATTTCCTCTCTTTTTGTTTTCAGAATTTAGCCAATCAGCATATTAGGACAAATAAATGCAAGATATGGCAAGATGGTCTTTCATTTCGGGTTGCCTGTCCTAGACGGACCCAACCCCTGTGTTGAGTCCCCTAAGTCGGATATGATGCAAATAAACGTCCTAAATCTAGGCTCAATATCCCGATGCTTTTCAATGGTACTAGACCGTGTACCCGAGCAGACAACTCGGATCGAGGAGGGGGCTACGTACCGGTGACCCGCGGAGTCAATCGGCTTTGTAACTTATCCGGCCTCTTTTTCTTATTTTTGGTATTGACACTAACAGAAAGGGGAGTCTCAACCAGTAAGCACATCCCCGGGGGTAAGAAGAGAAGGGTTTTCGGCACAATTTTATATATACAGTTCACGCAATATCAAAGCGGTAAACATGTAGCACATTAATCAAAACATATAAGGAAATCAGATATAAGCAAAAACAGCAATTTTAACTGAGCTCGAATTCTTAAACCCCGAACCGAAGTTCGGGTTACTTATCCCCAGCAGAGTCGCCAGAGCTGTCACACATCCCTTTTTTACCACCCCAATTAAGCATATATTACGCTCGTAAGGTATACCCCGACGCTCAAATATCCGAAACGGATAAAAATAACGTAAGGGAAGGAGTTTTTCCAATTAAAGGACAATCGGTTCGGGATTTTATTGAGATTAATCAGAGTCGCCACTTGGGAAAATAATGGTGTCCCAAGTCACCGGTTAATCCCGAATCCGAGGAATTTTGACTCTGTAATACAGTCTGCGAAACTAAAAACCTGGATAAGGAATTTCGTTAACCCGGGAGAAGGTGTTAGGCACTCCCGGATTCCGTGGTTTTAGCACGGTCGCTCAACTGCAATTTTTTTTGCTTTTATCTGATTTCTTTATATACATGAAATAGATGCTTTTAATGTTCCGCTTTTCAATTTTAGAAGAATTGCGACGTCACGAAAACACATTTCGAGTCACACCGTAACCGGTACGCCTGTGACTTTAATGTATTTCAGTTTCGCCGAGAGTAAGATTTGGGTCACATAAATGCGCACCCGTGATTAGGAAGGTATTATTATTAACTAACGCGCCTAAAGTAATTTTGCGTTTGTATTTTTTTGGGAGGGCCATGAAATTTAGCTAAATGGCACGCCTCGGAATCTAATTTCTAAGAAAAAAAAAAGAATTGTATTGAGCTAAAGCTGTTCGGAAGATTCTGTTCCTTTCTTTTTAGTGTCATCGTTAGAACCACCAGGGAGGAGCTTGTATTCTGCTTCTTCACCAGCACCATTTATGCCTGACGTTTTTGCACCCTCAGCCTTTTTCATAATAGTTTCTTTCTTCCACGTCTCAACCCCTCGCAAAAAGGTCTTGGTTGATGTAGCGATGAAGAGTACTGTTAGCAGAACTATGACCATCCAGTCAGCAATTATCACGTTGAAAATAACTTCAATACTAATGCCAAGCATTAGCATTGGCTGGATGAGCACAACCAAGTCATAATCAATGATAGGCATATCAATTGTTGGATGCCTGAGCTTTAGATTGTAGTAAATAGTAGAGACCGAAGCTCCCATGATCATACACTTTGAAATTGCAGTAGATAATTTTGGATCAAATCCAACGATAAGAGAAAGCATAGGTACAAATATGCCACAACCACCAACACAGATTTGAAGTAAAGTACACAAAGGCTCAAACTCATGAAGTTTCGAAACAAAGCTTAACCAACTACTGGAAAACAAAAATTCAGATTTGTTTTAATAAACAGGAGACTAGGCTGGCCAGCAATGATGAAATATGATATTCAAGCGACATTATCACCTCAACGCTAAGCGAATTCGACTAAACTCGTAGTTGAAGCAAGAATCAGTGATATTAATTAAGCAAAATGGATTAATGGCAATCAAACGGTGATGCCGAGATCTATGAGATCTTTTTACACTAAAATCAGTCACGTAAACAGGAGCCTTCGCTGGACTTATCAAGCCTACAGCTCTGGAAACATGGAGGTTAACTTTTAACGGAGTTGAAAAATTGACACCAAACAGTAAAAGGCGAGCAGATTTACACAATAGACCCAAAGCGACAATAGACGTACTGCTAACACAAAATTAAAACCAAAAGGGAATTTATGAATCTTTATAGACGAGCGAATTAGGACAGGACATACACAAATGAAGAAACAGTTGGAATTCGAACAAGAAGACTAATGGGACATACTGCATATTCGTGTGAGACTCGATGCAAGCCGATACTATTTTATCGATCACCAAAACAAATCGGATTGTAATTCAATATGTTCAACAGAAGAAATTTGAAAGTCACAGACATCTAAGCACAAAATGAAACAGAACACCAGCAGCAGAGGAAACTTGAATTTAACGAAACTTGACAGGGATACAGTAATGAGCCTGGGATAAAATTGAACTAGCCTCAACACCTAAATCGACACAGAACAGCAACAATCGCAAATCGATGCTTCGAGCAACAATGAATTCTACTATCTCTCAATCGTACTCATTTTTAACAAGATTCGGATTGAAAGAAGAGACAGAATATGTATATTGAGGCTTGTAGACAGTAAACCAAACCATTACTAATTGATCCTTACAGCAAAAAAACACATGAACAAAACAGAATCGATATCTATATCGAACGAAATTTATACACAAATAACAACATTCAAACACCTATAAAATCTGACTTCACTAACATGCTAATTCATTCGTTTTCATTCCAAACTTTCATCACATGTTTATTACATCAAAGCAAAATGAGAGGAATCAGATATTTAACCTGAATGTGAATAGGTTTTGATTCATAGAAACTCAATAATTACAGCAGGAATTCAAATCGCACCTAATGAATCTTCAAGAGGAATTTTCGGCTAGAATGGTTGGAGAGGAAACAAGCAACAACAGCGACGAGCTCGGGAAGCCGACTCTGCTTAATCGAGTTCCATGGCGAGAGATGGATGAAGAACAAGCAATTGACGAAATGGAAAGTAAAATCGGATGAACGAAAAAAAAACCTAGAATTTGAATTGATGAATCTCAAATTTTCCTATGCTTCACTCGTTATCTCCGAATTTTTTCTCTCTGGGATCCCCTCTCTGAATTTCTGATTCCGCTCCTTTCTCTTCAGGAGCTCTCTCTGTGTTTCTGTTATATCGCCCAAGCTTTGCTCCTGAAATGAGAAGATAGAGACACGGTAATTCCGTGTCTCTACTATCTGTTGAGACTGGATCATATCCAAGGGAAAATGGACTGGGTTCAGGAGATTTGGGTGTGGGCCTGCTGGGTAGGGATAATTGGGTTGGGGTGTTTGGCCCAAATTTTGCCTTTCCT
Source organism: Nicotiana noctiflora (assembly GCA_032618575.1). Taxonomy (NCBI): domain Eukaryota; kingdom Viridiplantae; phylum Streptophyta; class Magnoliopsida; order Solanales; family Solanaceae; genus Nicotiana; species Nicotiana noctiflora. The sequence continues at coordinate 267,346 of JASVEL010004489.1, read as the reverse complement.
TGTTTCTCTTTAATCTTTTGCATTGTATTGTAATTTGTATTTTATTCTCTTTGTATTTTTTTCTATTTTGTGATTATTTAGGACTAACTAAAACTAACTAATTACTTTCTTTTTTGGCAATTTTCAATTTAAAAAGCTAACTAATTTTTTTTATTTATTCTTTAATTTGTTAAAAATGAATTAATTTCCTAAAGATGCAAATGCATATTTTGTATTTTTTTATTTGACTTAACACAAAATTCACACAAATTGTAAAAATAAGAAAAAAAAATTATTTATTTTGAATTTATGGGAATAACTCATATGTAGGGTAAAAATCACGTGCTCACACCTACCAATAACTCAAGATCTCGGGAATCGAACCCGTAGTCCCTACCAATAACTCGGGATCTCGGGAATCGAACCCGTAGTCCCTACCAATAACTCGGGATCTCGGGAATCGAACCCGTAGTCCCTACCAATAACTCAGGATCTCGGGAATCGAACCCGTAGTCCCTACCAATAACTCAGGATCTCGGGAATCGAACCCGTAGTCCCTACCAATAACTCAGGATCTCGGGAATCGAACCCGTAGTCCCTACCAATATCACACCGGGTCTCTGGGAATCGAACCCACAGCCCTGGGTCTCCGGGAATCGAACCCGCAGTCCACAAGCACAGCAAATAAAGGAATTCACAGAGAGATCAATTATGCTTAACTATAACTTCACCGAAAAATAGTGCCAATAATTATCAAGGAGTTCAAATAAGGCAATTAGGCAACTAAACAGTTAAGTACTACCTAATCATGCTTTCCTAACCACTACCGGGTAAAAATATCAAATTGACAACCAAGGACAGGAATATCGCTCATCGAACATTTTAATTAAAGTGCGTGTTCAACAACCAGCGCATGTATACGCCCGTCACCTCGCATACAAGGCATTTAAACTATCACATAATATCCTAGGGGTGAAAATTCCCCCACACGAGGTTAGACAAGTCACTTACCTCAATTCCGGTATAAAACCGCTAAGAAACGACTCCGTTGCCACGAGTATCCGACTCCGAGTGGCTCAACTCTATCCAAATAAATTGCATATTGTAAATAATAATTCAAGTAATTTATTCTACACATAAATTCTAAGCTAATACGTGAAATTATGTAAAATGACCAAAATGCCCTCGGACCCACGAGCTCGGAATCTGAAATTTTTTGAAGATAAAGATTACCCATGACCTTAGGAACTCAAATATATAAATTTCTCTTAATTCCATACTCAAAATCGTGGTCAAAATCCAAAAATCTCAATTTCTAGGTTTTTCTTTAAAACCCAAATTCTCCTTTTGGTTCTCATGAATTTTGATGTTAAATCTAAGGTATAAACACAAAATAAAAGTTGAAAACTAGTTAGAGGAACTTACCCAATGATTTGGTATGAAAATCCACTCTCAAAATCGCCCATTCTCGGACCTAGGGCTCAAAATATGGTAAAATGAAGCAAAAACTCGAGGTTCACAGCTAAAATCAAGCTGCGGAAGTCGCATTTGCGATCCGGGGTTCGCAATTGCGAACCCTCGCAAAAACGAAGAAGTTCTTCGCAATTGCGAACAAAGAGAGGCTGGAAAGGGTCGCATTTGCGAGAAAAAGTTCGCAATTGCGAACTGGCATCGCAATTGCGATGGAAATGTTCGCAATTGCGAGCATACCAGAAGCAGCAGTTTTTCCCTGACACAAAAATAAGCATAACTTCCTCATACGATGTCCAAATTCGATGATTCTTTTTCCTATGGCTCCATAATTTCGATACGGATCTAATGGTTCAAACAAATTTAAATTTGGAGATCATTTACCTAATATGGTACCCCTTTATGTTCAAAGAAGCAAAGGTTGAAACATCAAATAAGAGCGTGATCACAACCCGAAATACACCCGAGGCCCCCGGGACCCCAATCAATCATACCAACCAACCCCAAAGCACATTACGGACTTGCTCGATGCCTCAAACCACATCAAACAATTCTAAAACCATGAATTACACCCCGATTCAAACTTTATGAACTATGAAGTTTCCAACTTCTATTTCCGATGCCGAAACCTATCAAATCGCATCCGATTGACTTCAAATTTTGCACACACGTTCAAAATGATATATCGAAGCTACGGAAACTTTCGGAATTCCATTCTGACCCTCGGATCAAAATCTCACCTATCAACCGAAATTCGCCAAAATACTAACTTTGCCAATTCAAGCTTAATTCTACACCGGTCGTCACAAAAATATTCCGGACACACTCCTAAGTCCCAAATCACCTAAAGAAACTATCCGAACCATAAGATTTGCATTTTGAGTCCGATATCAAAATTTTCACTTCCGGTCAAATTTTCTCAAAAACCTTCAATTTTCTATCTTTCGCCAAACGACTCCAAAATGACCCACGGACCTCCGAATTCACTTCCGATCGCGCTCCCAAATCCAGAATAACCATACGGAGCTACTCCCAGTCTCGGAATCCCAAACGGACATTAATAACACTAAAGTGCATTTTAAGCCAAATTGATGCAATTTCTTCTAAAATGCTATCTTCCATAATATGCGCCAAAACGCTCCCGGGTTATCCAAAACCCGATCCAGGCATACGCCCAAGTCCGAAATCATCATATGAACCTGTTGGAACCTTCAAATCTAAATTCCGAGGTCGTATACTCAAAATTCCAATCCTAGTTCATTTCTTCAATTTTAAGCTTTGGAAATGAGAATTTTCATTTAAATTTGACTCCAAACTTCTTGAATTTTAATTCCGACCATACACACAAGTCAATATACTTGAGATGAAGTTTCTCATGGCCTCAAACTGCTGAATGACGCGCCGTAGCTCAAAATGACCGGTTGGGTCGTTACAATCTCCCCACTTAAACATACGTTCGTCCTCGAACGTGCTGAGAACTACACTGAAGTAGTCTGAAATCCCTGGTTTAACATCTCATGCAACTTCCTGTGCTTCCGCAACTCATTTGAGCACATTAGCTCGATAACTCTATAGACATACTCCTTTATTCGAGTAAATAAGCCATTAGACCCAATTCCAACATCCGGAATTTCCTGCGCCTAGCATGTTTCCATCATACGACCACAATATCATTCTTCACACGCTGTACCCATACATGATTGCATAACTTTGTTGAATTCACACTTTGCATCACTTTACTAATGGGACCACAATAATATTCTTTAAATATAATAGTCGAAATTCCACAAATCCGATGCTCTCATTGCATCTCATGACCTACATGGGTCTTGCTCTAGCTTTTACAACACCGATACGACGGAAGAGATGTGCAGGAATTCATATTTAGTTGCCAAGTCAACAAATCATTCAGTCTATACTTCTAACAAGATCCATTACCTTGTCCTAAACCAGAAAATGTTATTTTCCTCTATAATATACTTCATATAATCAGTTTGCACTGACCCCAAATCCCATAACCTCATCTCACCCAGTACGAACTGCTCAGGCGATAAGCCACCTCAGACATAATCAAAAGTCCCACAAGATGACACAATGTGCCAGTAGGCTACTGATTCGTACGTGATACAAAAGGAAGGCGAACACTAGAGAGAACTATTTAACTCTCACATTAACATGGACCTCCTCAGAAAATAGGAAACAGAACACATAAAAGCAATTATAGACACTGAGATAAACATCACATTGTTGCGGCGTGCAACCCGATCCCAACAATATGACCATGGCGGCGTGCCACCCGATCCCAACAATATATCCATGGCGGCGTGCCACCCGATCCCAACAATATAGACTCACACAAAGAGTCATATGTCGAGCTGAATAGCTCATCACATCAAAATACTGAATATCGATCATAAGCACACTAAGGTGCATGATATCAGACTCAATGAAAACATATAGCGCTATAGGCTATGAACTCAAGCACAATTGAGGTGCGACATAAGATATGAGCCTCAAGAGCCATCATGCTCATATAACATCACCGCCGAGCGGAACCTCAACACATAAGGAACTTACCAAGCCGTCGCACACTCATACGTTGCAATATATCTTTACTTGAATTAACTAACCGCGAAATAAGACCGCGACTATCCCTCCATAAAGGGCGCATTGTTGGAAGAAACATAACTGGCCTGACGCAAGGCTCACTTCCACATTTAAATCTATCCACCGACCTTAAGTCTATCCTGGTCGTGCCAAGCTAAGTCAATAATATTTCACAGGTCTATAACCCACTAAGCAGAGTGCCCTCCGGGCATAAGTTCTCAAATGAATGATATTACCAAAATCCTCATACTTGGTTTAAATTTCTAATCAATCAAGTGACTACAAGTCACACCTATACAATCTTCTTGGGTCAAGCTCCCACCATCTTCCGAATAATTAAACGGGTCTGCACATTCAACCCACCGGTTGTACTAACACTGAAAAGTGATCAGGAGTCCCTAACCGGGATGCAAAGCCTTTCTCATAGAACACCGATCTCAAATGATACCGATGTTAATACCCATCTTACTCAAAACGACACTCTTTCCCTGCTCATCCGAGCTCTTTATATCATATTCATTGACCAAATTGTGACCTTGGTCCTTACTTCAAATTTTCATACTACTCACTGCACCCCACGTGCCGATATACGATAGGCACAATTTCCATCATAGCTCTAGAACTGACGATAGGCTAATACTTCATCACATAAGACTTTTCATTAAGCTCACTGCAGGAGAACTATAACATAATACGGCGAATTCTCATAACCATCGAATATGCCAATCCATAAGTAGTGGTCCAAGCCACCATAACCCTTCCCGAGGTCTGCCTACTCATAACAAGCCCTTAACAGAAGAATACTTCAGAATAACATCAATCACTGCGGCCGACAAGTCTCAAATGCACCGCCACAAATCACATGCATAATTCGATCACGTTGCATGAACCGATCATTGACACTAATACGCCAACTCAACTATGGCCGATCAATCTACTTCCTTCCAGGTTATCCTTGATTGCCTTAGAAATGTTAATATCTTCCTTCAATACCTAACTTATTCCAACCGCACTTACCCCGAGTGACCTTAAATCATGAGGCCATGCTATCTCGAGAACGACGACCATTTCATGTCTCTCAAATACTACACCACAAGTCAAAACATCATAGATCGTTTTGTGCCTTTCTTCATAAGTTGCTTCAAAAGCTTGAGCCTCAACTGTACTTATAGACTCAGAATTATCAGGCACCACACTATACCTCTTGAATTCACTAGGACCGCTATTGAGAGCCATCCGGCCCTGACTTGCCCCAGTACGCAACCAACTCTATTTAATTTTATTACATATGAATACCCTCTCGATAAAGCCCCCAACGGAACCACTTCCCGCGAAGCCTGCACCTATTCGAGGCATAAATCATGAATCTTTCCTCAAGTTTGAACACGAGCCAGTAAGGCTAACCATAACATGCATTCAACAATTTATATATACTCAAATTACCACTCATGGCCCTTTTCCGTGGCTGCAATAACACAATAATACGCTAGTATCCAGAATTCACACAGGTAATTAACCATGCGACCCAATCTTAAGCGGTGGGACTCTCCCATTTAGCCCAAAGCCACTATTACACGACTCTCGAACACATTAGAACCATTCTCTCAAGTCATTTACTATTATTCAACTCCAACTCACTTGATCCAACGAATATAACCACCTGTGCTCTATTAGCACTCTAACACCATATGGTATGACCTCATCCCAATACAACCAAACATCTTCTCGCTCCATGCATCGAGCATTATTTACCGCGACAGCATAAGACATACTGTGATTCTCACACCTACAAAGCACCATGTAGCCTTCACCGAAATCTTCCCTGCTTATAATGAAAGGTAGAATTTATTAGGCACACAGGAACATCTAAAGTCCCATCATCATGCCATACGAGCCTCAACTCTTGCCCATCCGCAAGTTTTCAAGAACTTTTTGAATAGTACCTAAATACATCGCAGGCCAAATCTGATATGACACATGACCCATAATTTGATCGTTGATAGTGAAATCCTTTCACTTGGCACGAAGCCTTAAGATACATCTTGCTAATCCATGACAATAGCCTTTATCATTTGTACGTCTTCATCATAAGACATCCCAAGACATTCGTTTGGCACATGTCCTTCTTAAGATAGTTAAACTCATATCCCCCTAGTATCTCTGCTGGCCGAATCCTTCGCTAAATAGATATCTCATATGAACCATATAGTCTTTATTACCACCAACCATCTTTAGATCTACATCCACCTTGTGATTCTACCATTGCTGTGACGATTAGGCAGTTAAGTAAACCTTCTCAAGACCGTACTTATCAATCGAATGTCGGAATCTAGTGCACCCCCATGTGCACAATTGAAGATCTCTCAATTCTCTTGCATTATCGATATGCATGACACGCGGTAACAATGGTTGAGTAAATTCTTGACTCCCTTGAAGTCCCTCTGCAGCAGCATGAACCGTCGGCGCATACTCGATACCGAGCGCACAAATTTCAATACACGAGTGGATGCAAAAGAACGTATGACATTGGCTCCAACTGAATAAATGGCGCACGATAAAGAATTCAAAGAATTGAAGAGTTTCCTAAACAGTTACATAGCCCCTCGTAAATAAATACAGACGTCTCCGTATCGACTAACGAGAATCTAAGTAACCGGTCTGTGTCCCGTGACACCTATGAACCTAGAGCTTTGATACCAACTTGTCACGACCCTAGTTCACCAATCGTGAACATGTCGTGATGGCACCCAGTCCCCACGACTAGGTAAGCCTAACATGTTGCGGAATATACCAGTTTATGAACATTTAATAAGAATTAGTGGAAAATAAGATGAAAGGAATGTAATCCGTACCGCTTGGCACATACACCAGTCAAATACGCTATTTAAAACACTACCAAGACCCGGAATCCCACGGGTAACACAGACTAAAAGAGATCATACAATTGTAGCTCTATGTAAAAGGAGTATCTAACAACGGAATGAAGGAAAAACATCTACTAGCACTAGAATAGAAGGAAGGCCTCCGGATCCGCGGACGTAGCGGATCATACCTCGAGGTCTCCCAAAACGTTGCTGAATCACCTGCTGTGAGCTTGCCCTGATGTACCTGGATCTGCACAACAAAAGTGTGCAGAAGAGTAGCATGAGTACACCACAGCGGTACTCAGTAAGTGCCAAGCCTAACCTCGATGGAGTAGTGACGAGGAAGGTCAGGGCCCTACTGAGAAACAATAATACAATGATAATAACAACAATAAGCAGTTTAAATGAATAATAAATTTCCGAACTAGCAACAATAAGATGATTACTATAATCATCTACAATTAAGCTAACAATGAATAGCCAACTCAATAAAACAAGTCCAGGACCTGTTGGCAATCGAACCCACAGTCCCATTGACAGTACCTCTGGGTCTCCGGGAATCGAACCCGCAGCCCATATCTCAATAAATAATCAATAACTCAGGATCTCCGGAATCGAACCCGCAGTCCCTACCAATAACTCAGGATCTCGGGAATCGAACCCGTAGTCCCTACCAATAACTTAGGATCTCGGGAATCGAACCCGTAGTCCCTACCAATAACTCAGGGATCTCGGGAATCGAACCCGTAGTCCCTACCAATAACTCAGGATCTCGGGAATCTAACCCGTAGTCCCTACCAATAACTCAGGATCTCGGGAATCGAACCCGTAGTCCCTACCAATATCACACCGGGTCTCTGGGAATCGAACCCACAGCCCTGGGTCTCCGGGAATCGAACCCGCAGTCCACAAGCACAGCAAATAAAGGAATTCACAGAGAGATCAATTATGCTTAACTATAACTTCACCGAAAAATAGTGCCAATAATTATCAAGGAGTTCAAATAAGGCAATTAGGCAACTAAACAGTTAAGTACTACCTAATCATGCTTTCCTAACCACTACCGGGTAAAAATATCAAATTAACAGCCAAAGACAGGAATATCGCTCATCGAACATTTTAATTAAAGTGCGTGTTCAACAACCAGCGCATGTATACGCCCGTTACCTCGCATACAAGGCATTTAAACTATCACATAATATCCTAGGGGTGAAAATTCCCCCACACGAGGTTAGACAAGCCACTTACCTCAATTCCGGTATAAAACCGCTAAGAAACGACTCCGTTGCCACGAGTATCCGACTCCGAGTGGCTCAACTCTATCCAAATAAATTGCATATTGTAAATAATAATTCAAGTAATTTATTCTACACATAAATTCTAAGCTAATACGTGAAATTATGTAAAATGACCAAAATGCCCTCGGACCCACGAGCTCGGAATCTGAAATTTTTTGAAGATAAAGATTACCCATGACCTTAGGAACTCAAATATATAAATTTCTCTTAATTCCATACTCAAAATCGTGGTCAAAATCCAAAAATCTCAATTTCTAGGTTTTTCTTTAAAACCCAAATTCTCCTTTTGGTTCTCATGAATTTTGATGTTAAATCTAAGGTATAAACACAAAATAAAAGTTGAAAACTAGTTAGAGGAACTTACCCAATGATTTGGTATGAAAATCCACTCTCAAAATCGCCCATTCTCGGACCTAGGGCTCAAAATATGGTAAAATGAAGCAAAAACTCGAGGTTCACAGCTAAAATCAAGTTGCAGAAGTCGCATTTGCGATCCAGGGTTCGCAATTGCGAACCCTCGCAAAAACGAAGAAGTTCTTCGCAATTGCGAACAAAGAGAGGCTGGAAAGGGTCGCATTTGCGAGAAAAAGTTCGCAATTGCGAACTGGCATCGCAATTGCGATGGAAATGTTCGCAATTGCAAGCATACCAGAAGCAGCAGTTTTTCCCTGACACAAAAATAAGCATAACTTCCTCATACGATATCCAAATTCGATGATTCTTTTTCCTATGGCTCCATAATTTCGATACGGATCTAATGGTTCAAACAAATTTGAATTTGGAGATCATTTACCTAATATGGTACCCCTTTATGTTCAAAGAAGCAAAGGTTGAAACATCAAATAAGAGCGTGATCACAACCCGAAATACACCCGAGGCCCCCGGGACCCCAATCAATCATACCAACCAACCCCAAATCACATTACGGACTTGCTCGACGCCTCAAACCACATCAAACAATTCTAAAACCATGAATTACACCCCGATTCAAACTTTATGAACTATGAAGTTTCCAACTTCTATTTCCGATGCCGAAACCTATCAAATCGCATCCGATTGACTTCAAATTTTGCACACACGTTCAAAATGATATATCGAAGCTACAGAAACTTTCGGAATTCCATTCCGACCCTCGGATCAAAATCTCACCTATCAACCGAAATTCGCCAAAATACTAACTTTGCCAATTCAAGCTTAATTCTACACCGGTCGTCAGAAAAATATTCCGGACACACTCCTAAGTCCCAAATCACCTAAAGAAACTATCCGAACCATAAGATTTGCATTTTGAGTCCGATATCAAAATTTTCACTTCCGGTCAAATTTTCTCAAAAACCTTCAATTTTCTATCTTTCGCCAAACGACTCCAAAATGACCCACGGACCTCCGAATTCACTTCCGATCGCGCTCCCAAATCCAGAATAACCATACGGAGCTACTCCCGGTCTCGGAATCCCAAACGGACATCAATAACACTAAAATGCATTTTAAGCCAAATTGATGCAATTTCTTCTAAAATGCTATCTTCCATAATATGCGCTAAAACGCTCCCGGGTTATCCAAAACCCGATCCAGGCATACGCCCAAGTCCGAAATCATCATATGAACCTGTTGGAACCTTCAAATCTCAATTCCGAGGTCGTATACTCAAAATTCCAATCCTAGTTCATTTCTTCAGTGTTTTAAGCTTTGGAAATAAGAATTTTCATTTAAATTTGACTCCAAACTTCTTGAATTTTAATTCTGACCATACACACAAGTCAATATACTTGAGATGAAGTTACTCATGGCCTCAAACCGCTGAATGACGCGCCGTATCTCAAAATGACCGGTTGGGTCGTTACAACAGTTGTGGTGTATTCATACTTTGCTTTTGCAGTTTTTTATGTATATCCAGGTACGTCTACTCGAGCCGGTCATTAGAGATTATTTGTAGCTGCTGCTTAGGAAACTTCCAGGTATGCTCCATCTCCGCATGCCTCCTCGCGTTCCTTATTTTACTTCGTGTTGTATTTCTTTCACATAGTGATGTATTAGACATTCTAGAATTATTTTATAAAGCTTATGACTCAGTTCCATAGGTTTTGTGGAGCCTTCTGTTGAGATTATGTTGATTCGGAAGGTTATATTAGTATTCAACTTGTTTAGTATTTGATAGTTTGTTACTGCCAAGTTATTATTATTTGTTAGGCTTACTTGACAATAACTGTGTGGATAGTGTTTACCATAAAATCGGATAACAATCTAATTTTTACGTGATTATTTTAAAGATGCGTGATATAATTTGGTATAAATTGAGAAGAATAAATTTCTATTGAAGTTGGCGATCTCGAGTTTAGTCACCCTTTGAACCAAAGATGTTTCAACCGGCTTATGAACAGAATATCAAGATAATAAATGCTAGAAAATGACAGTCTATTGCTTTGTATTGCGTGAATATCATATGTTTACAAATGATCATATCCCCTTTATATAATAGCGAAGTCCTATATTTGATACAATTCTATACGAGGTAAGAAATCCCATGGTTAGCTAATTAATCGACCTCTTCTTGATACGTGCCGGGATTTTCGCCGTGATCCTCGCCTGATTGTGGATATTTCGGCTTCCCATTATTTGGCTCAGTAAGCTTTCTTCGATCTCGTTTGATCTCTATCATTTTCGGTCTCGTTCTTGGTCGATCTCGATCTTGATCGGTCTCTGGTTTATAAGCTCGGCAATCTAACTTTGCACCATGATTCGATATAACATGAGGTTGAACCTTGGTCTATCATGTTCCATTCTCGACTAGCTATACAAAAGGGCAAGCCCGATTTTAACAGATAGATTTATTAGATTCAGCTCAAATTATATGCACGTGGTTGAAATATACACAGACACTAAGCAAGTATTCATTCATTATACAAATATATGATACTTTGCATATGGTGTAATTAAAGATTAGGAATTTTTTTCTACTATAAAACTAACACTCATGCAAATGATAGTGATCATATCTTCAACGAGGAAAAACCCTTAGTGAGAGGTATCGTAAGAAGTTAAGTCACAACTAGCGCTGCAAGAAAATTTCATTTTAAAGTGTACATAATAGTATCGTCTTTTAATAAAGGAATATATTTATATACTCCAGTTCTAAACCGCTCATAAATAACACAAAGTATATATTAATTTGAAGCACAAATTAATGCCTTAAAATTAGTACTATCTTAAATTAAACACACTTAGGGGTCGTTTCGTTGCCGGTTAGAGAGAAGTTATCCATGTATCAAAATTAGGATAACTTTATACATTGTTTGGTTAAAAGGGGAAAAAAATAATTTCCATATAGAAGCTAGCATAAGTTATACAATATTTGTTTTTTTCCCCTCTTTTCCACATAAAATGTAGCATTGTTAATACCATGTTTAGTTCATGTTTTTCTTTTCCACCATAACCAATGCATATATAATTAAGTTCTAAGGGTATCTATATATTATTTATGCAGGGTAGAAGTGTAATAACTTATACATATATTAGTAATACTTGTATTAAAATACAAAATGACAAGAATACCTTTTATTCAAACTTGTTTTTTTTTTGTTTAAAGAAATATATTTTAACTATACTAACAATTTTAATAAAATAAAGTAAGCTATAATAAATAACACTCACATCCCCCCGAAAGGAGCCCTACGCGGCGCGAATCGGATATAGTCGGGCTCCAATGTGGGTACCGGACACCGGGTGGGAAACCAAAAACAAAAAATAACACTCGCATCATATATACTTATATTACTAATCCTTATATAACTACCCGTATAACTAATTTCAACATAATTCAATCATGCATAACAAATTCCTACATAACTAATTCATATATTACTTATTCCTACATAACTAATACATACATAACTGATATCCGCATAAGTAATACATGTATAACTGCAAACAAAACGACCCCTTAAATATCGAATTGTGATAATAAGTAAACGGACATCTCTTGTATAAAATAAAATTATATATGCATCCGTGTAAGTTGAAAAAGTTAGACTATGAAGTAATCCCTCGATTTATTAATCTTCGTTTGTCAATTATTGAGAAGTAATGATGTCGAAAGGACATCCAACTCTGACTAATGCATAGAACTGTCACTTTCCCATGGATTTGCCATGACTTTTTAAATGATATGCCAATTATAAATTCATAATTAAGTACTTATTACTTACAAATTTTCTGTATCGTCCAAAATTCTGCATGCAAAATGACGAAAACTTCAACCTACTACATTTTTTGGACGTTAAAGTATTGGTAAAAACGCATGCGAATGTTGTCAGCTGATTTAGCGATTGTATTGCCTTAGATCTCACGTTATTACAACAATCATGTAACTATATTCACTCCCCCCTTTGACTGCTTGTGTACTGAACGACAAGAACAGCTGCATATGTTAAAATAATTATATTCGCGGCTAGCAGTGAAGCGAAAATTTTTTTTAAGGGTATTCAAACTTGAAAAGTGAAAAAAATTCTTCGACAGAGGATGTTCATTATATGTTATATAACTCTAAAACATATAATATTATCTATATATACAATGTAATATTTCAACAAAGTATCGTCAATTGACCGGTCTTTAACACACGTAGCTGCCCATATATGTTCACACCTAAGGGGAATTTGGTCCCAATTTTCCCCATCCCATGAAGCAAACAAATTTATTCAATTATTTGACTGTTCCACGATCCAACGATTTGATAAATTTAATCTGATTAATATAATCGATCTCCTAGTATTACAATGTTTTTTTTAATTCCATCCCTTCAAAATACCCTTAACGGTCATGCACTATATATATATAGTGTGTAACAGAGACATATTATTGACAGATTCATTAGAACAAACAGGGACCACTCTACAGTGAAGTCTTTTTGTCTTATCCTCTCGACAGCAGCTCATGTCACAACAGCTACTGTCTTTCTATAATGCTACAACTATGTATCTCTATCTTAAGTAACTTCTTAAGTAGTGGAGTGGTAATAATTTCTCTCTCAATTACTACGGGAATATATATCACTTCCTTCAAGTTGATCATGTACTTTTATTATTTATGGATCATTTGATTCACATTGTAATTGCCCAACCTTGTATTAGAAATAATCATAAATTAAAAACCGAATTGGAATTGAAGAAGGTTTGAAGTGCGAGAATGATTTTTTTTTAAAGAAAATGTTGCCCGTATTTTAATTGGGAAAACATAAACAATCTTCTTCGACATACAACAAACTAAAAATATACTTGCAGATATTTTTATATTCCAGTTGGAAATACTTGTACTTATAGAGCAACCATCCGACCTTTTCAAAAAGATATGTTCTTTCACAAATAGACGTATTTCTTTATTCAAATATATTTATAACTTAAAATTCAAGTAAAATAGTTTTTTTATTAGAGAATTAAATAAAATACAAAACAATTGTATTTTAGGTCCGACCCGACTCGCCGTCAAACCCCAAGTCCAAATTCAAGTCTCTGATATGTATGTATGTAATTGCACATATATAAGAGTATATGTTTTAAATTAAACACATAAAAGGATAAAGACTTATAATAGTATGTGTTCTAAATTAAACACATTAAAGAACAAACTTAAAAAAGCTCCAAAAGTGACTTTTCACCACCAATGTGGGATAAATCCCACATACTTCCCTATAAATTATAACAAACTATTCTACAATCCCACATTGGTTTATTATATTTTCTCATAAAATTATGCATACAAATTGAGAGTATCTTATTTAGATTTAAACTTGCAATTTGTATAAATATCGTAAAGTTCGACGAAGTTATAAGTACCTTAAATGTTTGAACCATAACTCTTTGCGTCAAAATTAAAAATATCACACGCACAATATTATATAGTGGCTAAGAAAATTCAGTATTTACTTTAGCACGTTTATGGTCATGTGCTTATCCTGACTTCATGAATACTTACGAGATCAACTCTTTAAATCTTACTTGAAGCGGCACCACTTCAAATTTCATATAGGTAAAATTAGATACAACGTCCCTATTACTACATACATTTACTAATTTCATTAAGATTTAACTCAACCTCTTCGTGTAATAGTTTACATTACGAAGTTTGTTATTTTGCCCTAGTTATTTAAGACATTTCAACAACTTCTTGAATCCTCACATAACAATACGCAATGCATTGAAATTAAGTCTCTGGAAGGAGATGAGCGCTTAAGCAACAAAAAGCAACTTGTTACTATCATATTGAACTTATTTTGTTAGAATGTCTATTGACTCAAGTTGGGTTCCCGTCGTTTGTATTTAGTTCAAGGGTTTAAGCCTTATTCCTTCAAAATTTTATTATACGACATCTCTGGTTAATGCTTTGGTAAGTGGATCTGCCAGATTCTTAGTTGATCTCACATACACAATAGTTTTAGTCCCATTTAGAACTAACTCCCTTATATAAGCGTGCCTCAAGTTTATATGTCTTGATCTTCCAATAGATATCTTATTATGAGTCACACACATGGTAGTCTCACTATCACAAACTACAGAAATGACTGGCATAGTTTGTGGTTACAACTTTATATCTAATAAAATGTTCCTCAACCATTCTGCTTCTTTCCTGGCAGCTGCTAATGTTGTGAATTCGGATTCTATAGTAGAATAAGATATACAAGTTTGTCTTGGATGCACAACTAATGGCACCACCTCTTATAGTAAATATCTATCTTGAAGTGGATTTATTATCATTAACGCTAGTAATCCAAGTTGCATCAGAATATCCTTCTAATACAGTAGAAAAATCATTATATAAAATGCCCAAGTATTTTACGTATTTTAATTATCCAACAACTCCAGTTGTTGCTTTTTAGTAATCATTACTTGGTTTATTGGTAAACCTTTAAAATTTACAAACAATGAATGCTATATGAGGTCTTATACTATGCATTATATATATATATATATATATATATATATATATATATATATATATATATATATATATATATATATATATATATAATGTGGGATAAATCCCACATACTTCCCTATAAATTATAACAAACTATTCTACAATCCCACATTGGTTTATTATATTTTCTCATAAAATTATGCATACAAATTGAGAGTATCTTATTTAGATTTAAACTTGCAATTTGTATAAATATCGTAAAGTTCGACGAAGTTATAAGTACCTTAAATGTTTGAACCATAACTCTTTGCGTCAAAATTAAAAATATCACACGCACAATATTATATAGTGGCTAAGAAAATTCAGTATTTACTTTAGCACGTTTATGGTCATGTGCTTATCCTGACTTCATGAATACTTACGAGATCAACTCTTTAAATCTTACTTGAAGCGGCACCACTTCAAATTTCATATAGGTAAAATTAGATACAACGTCCCTATTACTACAGACATTACTAATTTCATTAAGATTTAACTCAACCTCTTCGTGTAATAGTTTACATTACGAAGTTTGTTATTTTGCCCTAGTTATTTAAGACATTTCAACAACTTCTTGAAGCCTCACATAACAATACGCAATGCATTGAAATTAAGTCTCTGGAAGGAGATGAGCGCTTAAGCAACAAAAAGCAACTTGTTACTATCATATTGAACTTATTTTGTTAGAATGTCTATTGACTCAAGTTGGGTTCCCGTCGTTTGTATTTAGTTCAAGGGTTTAAGCCTTATTCCTTCAAAATTTTATTATACGACATCTCTGGTTAATGCTTTGGTAAGTGGATCTGCCAGATTCTTAGTTGATCTCACATACACAATAGTTTTAGTCCCATTTAGAACTAACTCCCTTATATAAGCGTGCCTCAAGTTTATATGTCTTGATCTTCCAATAGATATCTTATTATGAGTCACACACATGGTAGTCTCACTATCACAAACTACAGAAATGACTGGCATAGTTTGTGGTTACAACTTTATATCTAATAAAATGTTCCTCAACCATTCTGCTTCTTTCCTGGCAGCTGCTAATGTTGTGAATTCGGATTCTATAGTAGAATAAGATATACAAGTTTGTCTTGGATGCACAACTAATGGCACCACCTCTTATAGTAAATATCTATCTTGAAGTGGATTTATTATCATTAACGCTAGTAATCCAAGTTGCATCAGAATATCCTTCTAATACAGTAGAAAAATCATTATATAAAATGCCCAAGTATTTTACGTATTTTAATTATCCAACAACTCCAGTTGTTGCTTTTTAGTGATCATTACTTGGTTTATTGGTAAACCTTTAAAATTTACAAACAATGAATGCTATATGAGGTCTTATACTATGCATTATATATATATATATATATATATATATATATATATATATAGTACCATTTGCATTTGCACATTCTAATTGGACTAATGATCTTTCAGTATTTTTAGTTAGCTTGATATTGGAGTCATAAGGAGTATTAAACTCATTTATGCCTAAATGATTGAACTTAACACGGATCTTATCAATATAATGCGATCGTGATAAAGTTATTCTTCTTTTATCTCTTATGACTTTATGCACAGAATAATATCTATTTCATTTAAGTCTTTCATCTTAAAGACTAAAGTTAGATACTTCTTTCTTTAAATAATACATAGTATATTTGTACCAATATTAGCATGTCATCAACATGTCGACAAATAATAACTCCGTATTTTTTGTGAACTTGGAATAAATATATTTATCAGCATGATTATATATAAATCTGTTTGATAGTACAACAGTATCAAACATTTCATGTCATTGTTTAGGTGCTTGTTTCAAACCATAGTGAGACCTTGTCAGCTTACATACTTTCTTCTCATTTTCTTGGAGAACGAATACTTCAGATTGTTGCATATAAATTTCTTCACTAAGGTTGTCATTTAAGAATGTTATTTTAATATTCATTTGATACACACACAAGTTGTATATAGAAGATAATGATAAAAGCGCTTTAATGGATATTATTCTTGCTATAGAGACAAATGTATCAAAATAATCTTTGCCTTCTTTTTTAGTGAAATCTTTTGGTTGCTTTAAAGATTTGGATAAACCCACTTGTATTATACTTCCTTTGGAAGACACATTTGCAATTTATGGGGTTTGATCCAATTGAAAGATCAAACAAAATCGGAGTATTCTTGGACATTATTGAATCCATTTTATCATTAATAGCATTTTCTCAAAAGTCAACATCTATAGAAACTATAGCTTCTTAAAATGATTTTGGGTCTTCTTCAATATTTAATAACATAGGAATTTGATTACAGGAACTTTTTTTATCTCCTTCAACAAGAAAGAATAAGGATTGTGAAGAGATAAAATCAGAATCAAGATATTTTTCTTTTCTTATTCATTTACTCTTTCTTTATTCTATCTGAATATTGTACTTTTCTCTTTACTTGTAGTAATTTCAGAATGTGATTATCTATATGTACTATTATCACTTTCATTTGGTTCAATCATTTTCTCATCAATAGTATCATCTATAAATTTATTTTCACTAAGTCCAGCATGGATAGACTTTATTATAACATTAGATTCTAAATCCAACAATATCTATGTATTTAAATTTTGTGCATATTCAATAAAAATACTTTAATTTCTCTGAAACTTAGTTTGGTTCTTTGGTGATCATGAACTTAATAGAATGATATACACCTCCAAATTTAAATAATCTATTTAAGTTTTTATTTTATTCCAAAGTTCATATGATGAAACATGTAAACCTTTTGAACGCAACCTATATAATATGTGACAAACTCTTACAAGTGCTTCACCCCAAAAAATATGTGATAAATGTGCATTTGTCAACAAAGCATTAACCATATCAATTAAAGTCCTATTTTTTCTTTCAGCCGAATCATTTTGTTGCAGTGTATAAGGAGCACTTTTGGTGTATCAATTCATTTTCTTCGCAAAAGTTATTAAATTCAGAGAAAAAAAAATTCTCCCCCTCTATCACTACGATTTTTTTTTAAAAAATTTAGTACTCTTTTGGTTCACAATATATTTATATTCTTTAAACTTCTAAAATGATTCATCTTTTGTTCTAAGCAAGTAAACATATTGTCACGACCCAATTCTCACTGTAGGCCGTGATGGCGCCTAACGTCGCCATTAGACAAGCCAACATTGAACGATCCATTTAATCATTCATTTTATTTATTTTAAAGCCATAAATTTTGTTTAATAAGAAACTAAGAAAAATGATCCATGGTGATGTGAAACATAAAATAAAATAAACAAGTGAAATGGTGATATTAATAGATAATATCATAAATATATACTAGCAACTCCCAAAATACAGCGTCATAAGTGTACACGCAATCTAGTAGAATATACAAAATTATATACAATTATTGTTGTGACGACCCGGCCCGTCGTCTCAGATATTACCACCTCGTTTCTCACTTATTGTGTTGCATTATGTTTCATTATCGGTATTCGGTGCGTTAGAATTTAATTGGAGTAATTTTGGTAAGGAATAAGACACTTAGTCTCTTTTAAGAAGGCTTAAGTTGGAAAAGTCAACCGGATATTGACTTATGAGTTAGAGTGCTCGAAATTGAATTTCGATGATTCGATTAGCTCCGGATGATGAAATGTGACTTGGGAGTGCAATCGAAAGTAATTTTGGAGGTCCGGTGAAGAAGTTAGCCTATTTTAGCGAAGTTAGTATTTTGGCGAATACCGATTGATAGGTGATATTTTAATCAGGGAGTCAGAATAGAATTTGGAGAGTTGTAGTAGCTTCGTTAGGTGATTTCGGACTTGTCCGCAAAATTTCAGGTCTTTCGGACGTTATTTGGTTGGGTTTCAGATCGAATGTGAATTTTGAAAGTTCAAGTTAAACTTAAGCTTGAATTTGTTGAAAACGGGCGATTTTCATGTTAACGATAGAGTTTTGATAATTGGAACAAGTTTGAATAAGGTTATAGGACGTGTTGGTGCTTTTGGTTGAGGTCCCGGGGGACCTCGGGTGAGTTTCGGGGTGGTTTCAAACCATTTTTAGCCCATTTTAAACTGATGCTTTATGTCTATAGCAGTTTTCTACGCGATCGCGGATAATGGGTCGCGATCGCGGTGAGTAAAACGTGTGAAAAAAATTGATGAACCGCAATCGCGTGAAATGCTCCTCGATTGCGAAGAAGGAAATTTTTGTTACGTTGATTCTACTTTGGAAGCTTATATCTATTATTTATAACGAAATATTAGGTGATTCAAAAACAAAGTTGTAGCTCATCGCGTCTGGTTTTCAAAAAGCTAAAGAAATCGTGATTTGGACATCTGTGTAAAAAGTTATGGACGTTACACTATAGGCTGTCCGAGAAGGATCTCTAATACACATGTATAAATTTGTAAGCTTATATCTCGAAATGTGTAAGGATTCAGAAAATGAGCAACGTATGAAAGTTATAGCCCTATGTGTCTAGTTTCTAGAACACCAAACTATTTATCATTCGGAGTTGTGTGCAAAAAGTTATGACCATTATACTGAAGCTTATCCGGAGGAACCGGAATTGTGCACTGCGATCGCGAAGCATTTCCCGCGATCGCGAAAGGTAACTTTTGGGCCAAAAAATTTGTTCTATGCGATCGTGGAGCAATTCCAGCGATCGTGGTGAGTAATATGCCTGGACAGAATGTTTTAAAACATTTCAGTTGCGAAAATAACCCATTTTCCCACCATTTTTGGTCATTCTTAAGAGCTTTTGGATGGGAAATGAAGGGGTTTCAACTCGGAATCGTTGGAGGTAAGTTTTATGAGTTAATTACATATTTTTATACAAAAATCATCAATGGCGTTCATGAATTTATGGCTAAAAATCAAGAAAATAGGGCTTGGAGCAAAATCTTAAATTTAGGATTTGAAGGGCCATTTATGGTCCAATTTGGGAGTTCTTGGTATGTATGGACTCGTGGTGAAACGAGGATTCCGGAAATGTAAATTTCGTAATTTTTTGGAATGTGGGCCCGGGGCTCGTGTTTTTCCAATTTCGTATTTTTGGGTATTTTTCGAGTTCTTTCTATTGGGTTATGTTCCATTAGCATATTATGATGTATTACTTATGATTTTGGATAGACTGGACGCGCGTGGAGGCCAGTTTGAGGAACAAAGGCATTGCAGGCTAGAATTCTCGCCGGTTCGAGGTGGGTAATATTTTAAATGGTGTCCTGAGGGTTTGTAAACCCCGGACTTACACATCCTAGTATTGTATTGAGGTGACTTGCATAC
This sequence comes from Nicotiana noctiflora, assembly GCA_032618575.1. Taxonomy (NCBI): domain Eukaryota; kingdom Viridiplantae; phylum Streptophyta; class Magnoliopsida; order Solanales; family Solanaceae; genus Nicotiana; species Nicotiana noctiflora. The sequence goes on along the minus strand of JASVEL010004489.1, from coordinate 246,889 downwards.
CGGATAACGGGCGTGGGGTAGAGCACCATCGGGGATTGTGACTTGGTCCATCCCGCTCAATAAGAATACTACCTAATTGCTTGAAATTGAATTGACACTCTAATAAGGATATTAATTATCATGAACTGGACTGATTGTCATATTATGGGCTTCATGCCGAATAATTGGATCTTGTATGCATTGATATCGCTGTTTTGCGTTAATGTGCATATTTTATCTCAGTCTAAGGTTTTAAAAAGGGTGTTTTGCAACTCAGCATTTTATTTCAAGATTTGAAAACTTAAATAAGATTTTGATGATAGTTTCAGCTGAGAGATGCTATGTTACTTGTGCCCAAGAGACTTATGTGCATTCATGACTATGCATGGATCAAGCTGCACGCCGCAGTGGGAGTGATATTGATATCGCGCTTGAGCTGTAAGAGCCCCTCTGGAGTCTGAACCCCCACAGTGAGCGTCGGGCGCCCAGATAGATCGGGCTACGCGCCGTAGTGGTCATGTGCATTGCATTGCATTTATGCATTGGTTGTTGTTTGTACTACATGGCATGACATTTAACACTCATATATATTATTGGCATGCATATATTACTTGCCTTGTTGACTAGACACTCTGGTGTAAAGTGTTAAATGAGTGCTGAGCCCGAGGGGCTGATTTGTGTACGGACTTGCACTACTTGCTGTTGTTGTCACATGCGTAACTGTTAAAAAGAAAAGAAAGAGATGTTTTTAAAAAGGGTTTTCAAACTGAGCTAGATGTTTTATAAAGGATTTTCATGGAAAATATTGTTGTCTAATATGTGATGTACTGTATTTCATAGCATGAGGTAGTGCTCTTACGTGGTTCTTTCTTCTCAGCGTTATTTACTTTTATTACCGCTAAGTTGGAAGCACTCACTTTACTCCTTGCACCATGTGTGCAGATGCAGGTATTTTGCGAGCTTAGCTGAGCTCGTCACTAATCTATAGTTTTATTGGAGTTATCGAGGTAGCCGCCCGACGTCTGCAAGACCCGACTCCTTCCCTATTTCTTTATTATTTTCCGTAGTTTGATCATTTGTAGTATGGAGTTTTATCACTCTATATTGTTAGAGGCTCTAGACTCATGACCCCCAGGTCTTTGGGAGATTATTTAGTTAAGATTGCATCTTTATTGTTAATAATGATATTCATATTCTTGGTATTGAGCTTCAGGCTCGGGTTGAGTGAGTAAATGGTCAGGCTTGCCTAGCAGTTGTGTTGGGCGCCATCGCGATCGGTTTTTGGGTCGTGACAATTGTCTCGAGCAAAATAGACATAATAGTAAATACAATAAGAGGAGGCTCCGGGTGCTGTAGAATGGAGCATGGAAAGCTGCTCACCACTAGGCCTCCGGGTAACGCGGATGTGCACCTGGACATATACCAGATGTACTTGCCTCGTGTCTGCATAATTTGTGTAGATGTGTTGCGTGAGTACGTAAACAACGTGTATCTAGTAAGTATCTAGTCTAATCTTAAAAAGTAGCGATGAGGGGTTGTCATAGACACTTACTAGAGGTCTACAAATAAAGTGTAGAAATATGAATAGCCATGAAATACAACAGTAATAATGGAATAAGAAACGATAAGTAATAATTCCTTAACATAATATTAATTTAAAATATCCAAGTATCACATGCCAATATTTTGACATATATAAACCACCAAATGATTATCAAGTCTCAAGTATAATTAGACTCCTAGAAACATCACACATAATTTATGCCGAGGTCGTACAATTGGATCCAGAATAATGTATACACTACCGAGGGTCAACTAACGTGAACCATAGATGCATTTAAATATACTGCCGAGTCGTTCGACCTGTTTCACAAGAATAGAGAAACTCTATAAACTTCGATCAATGACTACTACATAGGGATAATAATCAAAGAAATCATAATTTCCATTAACAATCAATTATTGTGCAAAAGAAAAACTCTAAGGTAATGAATCTCTGTCTCATAAAATACCTTATCCAATTTCAATTATAAACTAAAGTAATTAAACTAACAAGTTTAAGTCCTCTTTCCGATCCTCAAGTCACACTAATAGACTCAAACCAGTGCCGAGCAATCTAAAACTAGCTAAAGGTCGTACAAACTAATCAATATATGCTCAAAAGTTTATAATTTAAGACAAACTAATCAATATATGCTCAAAAGTTTATAATTTAACTATTAGAGTAAATATATGAACACATGCCAAGTCCAAAATTATTTTTAATGACCCGACCAATCATTTTTAGTATTGTAGCCCCGTTCCCCCATTTACTACTTATTATATGCTCAATTGTTGTTATGTGACTTGTCGGGGCGGTTAGTTTGCTTCCGAGAATGTATCAAAATGAATAGGGATACTTAGTCCCAAGGTTGAAAGCTAAAGTTGAAAGAGTTGACCGGATAACTCTATAGAGTAATTTTAGACTTAGGAGTGTGTGATTTGGAGGTCCTTGGGTGATTTTGGCTTGAGATGGCAAAATTTGGAAAATTTCAAGTTTGGAGAGTTAGAAGTTTGACCGAGGTTGACTTTATAGTTTCCGGGCTTGGATTTTGGTGTCGGAAGCTGGAATAGGTTCATTGTATCATTTATAACTCGTGTGCAAATTTTGAGGTTCATCGGGGTCGATTTGATAGGTTTCGACATCAAATGTAAAAGTTAGATGTTCATAAGTTCATTAGGCTTGAATCGATGTGCGATTTATGGTTTTAGTATTGTTTGGTGTTATTTGACGCTTCGAGCAAGTTTGTATGAAGTTGTAGGACTTGTTGGTATATTTGATTGAGGTCTCGGGGTCGTAGGGTGTGATTCAGATCATGTTCGGTGCATTTTGAACCTTGAAAGATTTCTGATTTTAATGGTGCTGGTTTTCTTGTACGTGATCGCGAGAGGAGGATTGTGATCATGTCATGTTGTTGTAGCAGCTGGGATATTTGTTCTATGCATTTGTGAGCTAGGGTCTACAATCGCGTAGGTTGATGAGGTAGTGATTTGCAAAGTCTAGTCGTGTTTGGGAAGAGGAAAAGAGGAGACTGGGTTCACGCAATTTGTTATTTTGCTCACATGATAATGTTTGCGATCGCATAGGTCTGGGATTTTCGTTAGTGGCGTTCATATGGGATTTTTCTTGTGCGCGTAGAGTAATGTTTTGGCAACTTAGGGTTTGTGCTTCGTTATCGGGAAGCATTACCCGCTATCATGAAGAAGGACATCTGGGTAGACTCTTAAATATATTAAAAAATGAGAGTTTGAGTTATATTTCACGATTTGACACTAATTATGAGAGCTCGGATTGAGGCAATTCTTGGAGTGATTTTCAAGGGAGCTATTAAGGTAAGTGATTCTAAATCGGATTTAGTTAAAATACATGAATATATCATTGTCTTTATCATTTAATTTGTGTCGTGGGTTAAAATTTTTAGGGAAAATTGTAGAACTTCATAAGCTTGAATTTGAAGATTTGAAGGTCGACTTGTGATCGAATTTGAGTAATTTTGGTATGGTTGGACTCATGGTTGAATGAATGTTTGGAATTTGTGAGTTTTGTTTGATTCCGAGGCATGGACTCAAGGTTGACTTTTTTTAGTTGACTTTTTCAATTTTGAATAAGAACTTATTTTCATATGGAATTGATTCCTATAGCTTGTGTTGATTGTATTGAGGTGTTTGTGGCTAGATTCGAGGTGTTTGGAGGCCGATTCGCGAGGTTATGCCTTATTGGAGTAGATATTTGCACTATTTGAGGTAAATAACACTTAAACGTGATTCTGAGGGTATGTATGCTTGAAATTTTGTATGTAATTGGTGTTGAGGCGATGCACATGCTAGGTGACGGACGTGTAGGTGTGCATCGCAGTAATTGTCATTTAGTCGATTTCATGGAACTTTGTTGTCATCTTATTTGAATATTATTACTGTACTCTATGTGTTAGAGAACTTGAGCCATGATTTACGTTAGAAATTATGTTTAGGCTATCTACTAGTGCTATTGGTACCTACATCGGTCGTTCTTTACTATTGAGTTATTTGCTTAATTACGGTTATGTACTCCGTCACATTCATCATTGCGTATCATATATCATTCTCAGTTATCATATATTGTCACACCATGTATCAATGATTTGGGTTGCTTGGAATGAGTGTTGTGAGCCCAAAAGACTAGATAGATTGATGACTGAGTAAAGCTGTCACGACCCTAAACCTGGACGTCGTAAACATGATAAAATCTCAAAAATAAGAAATTAATAGTATAATTTGGGGAAACAAACCTAACATAGCCCGACATTTGGATGACACTAGTCATAAGCATCTACTATGGTTCGAATACAACAAGAGTCTAAAATGTACTAAATATAGTCTAATAAAACCGAGGGGGAGAAAAGCAGTACTGCGAATGTCGGGAAGCTACCTTGCTAAACTCTGATGCCTCTGCCTCTGCCTCTGAGCAACCATTACCCTCTACCGGGTTAAGAAATACATGAATCTGCACACAAGGTGCAGTGAGTGAAGTGAGTACTTCCAACACAGTGAGTAATAAAAATAAATGAAGGTTGAGTAATATGAAGCCACGTAAAACACAATATTAAGCTACAAGAGGCATAACAAATTAGTAATTATAATTAAGCAGTGAAATCTCATAAACCTCTCTTAAATACCTAAACAATATACAAGAAAACAACTAATAAGTAAACACACAATAACTACCCGGGCACAGTAACAACATAATCAGGACCTCGGGCAATGTCACAGAACAATACCAGCCCCTCGAGCTATACCTCACATCACTATAGGTACCGGCGGTCACTGAGGGTGTACAAACTCTGGGAGGGGCCCCTTATGGCCCAAGCGCATAATCAAGCCATCTCGTGACATCATAAATAGGCTCTCGGCCTCATATAAATATCAAGCCACCTCGTGGCATACAATCTGTCACGACCCGGATTTTCCACCATCGGGAGTCATGATGGCGCCTACTAGTGGAAGCTAGGCAAGCCAACTGTTACTTAGATTTTTCATTAGTTACCACTCTCTTCTTAAGACTTTAAATAAAATCATATAATTACAGCGAAATAATTAAACTTAGCGGAAGACCTAGTCAATTTTATCCAAAATGATACAGAAAACCCAAACATGATACACTACCCAAGACTGGTGTCATAATACTCACGAACTTCTAAGAACAATACAGATAATTGTCTGAAAGAAATATAAGTTGTTTATCCCGAATACATGAGATAACAGAATGAAATACATAGACTGAAGAGACAACGGGTCCTGCGGACGCCTGCAAGGCTACCTCGTAGTCTATATAGTCAGAATATCCACAATCGTGCTACTGCCGCTACTATTGTCCATAACCTATATCTGCGCAAAAATAGCGCAGAATGTAGTATCTGCACAACCGACCCCATGTGCTGGTAAGTGTCTGGCCTATCCCGACGAAGTAGTGACGAGACTAAGACCAGTCACCCACATAAACCTGTACAATTGAGATATATATATATATATATATATATATATATATATATATATATATATATATATATATACAACATAAAACGTTATCGAACGTTTATAAGGAAAGAATCTGCTCTGAAATAACAGTCAATAACTCACAATATCCGGAGTAATCTGATCAACTGAACAAATCTTACTTTCATGTCTCAATTCATTTTTCATTTCATATCTTGTGGTAGGCGTACCACCCGCTCCCAAACGTAACCATAGGCTTTTCATATCTTGTGGTAGGCGTACCACCCGCTCCCAAATGTATCAATAGGCTTTTCATATCTTGTGGTAGGCGTACCACCCGCTTCCCAAATGTATCAATAGGCTTTTCATATCTTGTGGTAGGCGTACCACCCGCTCCCAAATGTATCAATAAGCTTTTCATTTATTGTGGTAGGCGTACCACCCGCTCCCAAATGTATCAATAGGCTACCGGAACCTATGGCCAATGCCAAGATTCAAATCACTTTGTGGTTGGCGTGCCACACGATCCCAATTCTTTAATATATAAGTGGTCGGCGCGCCACACGATCCCAATTTTTTTAATATATATTACCGGCCATAAGCTAATAATCTCTTATCAACAGTGAATGTATAAAAGTATTACCGGTATTAAACCAATAATCTTCACTTCAACAATATTTATACTACCGGTGTAAAACCAATAAATGACAATACATCAACGATACATCCCCGTTACCGGTGTAATACCAATAACTCTTAATCAACAATTTATATGTACTTTACCGGTATAAAACCAATAAATGATAATGAATCAACAATTTACCTCTGTTACCGGTGTAATACCAATAACTCTTTATCAGCAATTTATATGTATTTTACCGGTATAAAACCAATAAATTATAATGAATCAACAATTTACCTCTGTTACCGGTGTAATACCAATAACTCTTTATTCAATACTCTATATGTATTTTACCGGTATAAAACCAATAATAATTTCCCTTCACATAATCACTTAGCATTAATAAGAATTTAATCCATTTTTAAGACTCACAGTCATGCTCGACCCCCAACGTATAGATACTCGTCACCATGCCTATACGTCGGACTCCACATATCACAATTATACATAAACTCAATTCCTATTCCCTCAAGCTAGGATAGAACAAACACTTACCTCGAATGTTTACGAACAACTCAATCCGTAGCAATGCCTTTTCCTTTCAAATTCAGCTCCAATCCAATTGTATCTATACACAATTGACTTAATATCAATTCTACTTAACAAACTAGTTCATAAGGCTAAATATAATTTTTACAACATTCTGCCCGGAATAGTGAAAATCGACCCCGGGCCCACATCTCGAAAAATTTCGAAATTCATATTTCCGGAATCCTCGTCTAGCCACGAGTCCGTACATACCAAATTCACAAAATTGGAGTTCATTTGACCCCTTAAATCTCTATTTCTATCCAAGAGGGTTTTTCTACCCTTCTCAACAAAAATTCTTAAATTAAACACTAAAACTTGCAATAGATTCGAGTTATATCACCAAAATTGAGTTAAGAATACTTACCCCGTTGTTCTCTCCAAAAATCCCACGAAAAATCGCCCTATCCGAGCTCCAAATCGTCAAAAATGGCAATATATTTTCGGACCTCAAATATATTCTGTCCGGCACTATCCACGATTACTGTTCACGGTACTGTTCACGAACACTATTTCACGGGCACTGTTCATGGATATTGTTTCACGGGATGCCCATTTTTTAAGTCCGAAATTATTCCGAGACACCTCCGAAACACTCCCGAGTCCTCGGGGATCCAAACCAAATATGCACATTGACTCTAAAATATCACACGAACTCGCTCGAGTGATCAAATCGCCGAAATAACATCAAAATCATCAATTTCATCAAATCAAGGCCTAAGTTTCCAAAAACTTCCGAAAATACACTTTCGATCAAAAACCAGACCAAACGACGTCCGAATAACCTGAAAATTTGCGTACATATCCAAAATCACCTAATGAAGCTACTGCAACTGTCCGAATTCCATTCCGACTCCCGGATCAAAATATCACCTATCGATCGGATTCCGCCAAAATTCCAACTTCTCCAAAATAGGATAACTTCTTCACCGGACCTCCAAAATTACTTCCGATTGCTCTCCTAAGTCTTAAATCATCCCCCGAAACTAACCGAATCATCGGAATTCAGTTCTGAGCCCTCTAATTCATAAGTCAATATTGGGTTGACTTTTCCAACTTAAGCTTTCCTTAAAGAGATTAATTGTCTCTTTTCCTACCAAAATCGATCCAAATTGACTCAAAGTTTGCACACAAGTCACATTCGATATTACGGACTTGTACCAACTTTCGGAATCGCATTCTGACCCCGATATCAAAATTTTCACTTCCGGTAGAATTTTCTCATAAACCTTCAAATTCCTATATTTAGCCAAATGACTTCAAAATGACCTCCGGACATCCGAATTCACTTCCGATCGCTTTCCCAACTCAAAATCACCATACGGATCTATTCCCAAACTCGGAATCCCAAATGGACATCTATAACTCTGAAATGCCTTCCAACCCAAATTTATGAATTTTTTCTAAAATACTAACTTCCACCATATACACCGAAATGCTCACGAGTTATCAAAAACCAAATCCGGACATACGCCCAAGTTCAAAATCATCATACGAGCATGCTGGAACATTTAGATCCCAATTCCGAGGTCATTTACTCAAAATTCCAATCCTAGTTCATTTCTTCAACTTTAAGCTTTCAAAATGAGAATTTCCATTTAGAATTGACTCCAAACTTCCTGAATTTTAATTCTGACCATACACACAAGTCAATATACCTGAGATGAAGCTTTTTATGGCCATAATCTGCTGAATGACGCGTCGGGGCTCAAAACGACTGGTCGGGTATTTACAATCTCCCCCACTTAAACATACGTTCGTCCTCTAACGTGCTGAGAACTACAATGATGTAGTCTCAAATAACTTGTTTAACACATCGCGCACCTTCCCGTGATACCGCTACTTAGTTGAGCACATTAGCTATATAATTCTGTAGATATAATTCTTTATTCAAGCGAATAAGCCATTAGGCCAAATTCCAACACCCTGAATTTCCTGCCAAGTATGTTTCCATCATTCGACCACCATATCAATCTCCACACGTTGTACCCCAACATTAATGCATAACTTTGTTGAATTTACACTTCGCATCACTTTACACATATGACCACAATAACATTCTTTATTTACTGCAGTTGCCTACAATACCCAAATACCGATGGAAACCTCTTATTAGTTGAAGTCTTATTCCAACACTTTCATATACTGCCAACGATAAATAAAACACGGGCTAAACCGTAAAAATTTCTCAGATCAACCATTTATGAAGCCATTTCTCTTTTGACTTATATTACAACGGATTTTGGAGCCAAATCTCGATATTACCTTTATAACCAACTGAAATCACATATGCTCGCTCTCAATAATGACTCCAACGATCATTTCGATCATAACACACTGCATTGGTGACATGATGTGAGCACGTGATTTTTGCCCTATACGAGAATTACTCCCAAAATGTCAAAATAAAAGAGTTTTTGTGTTTGTTTGGAATATTTGTGGATTATATGTTCATTTTCTTATTGTTTGTATTTGTGTGCCCATGTCTATTTGTTTAAATTAAAAAAAATATACAAAATATGTTGCATTTATATTTTTAGGATTAGTTCCGTACTTAGAAATAGTTAAGTTTATTTTTACGAAAATGAAAAAAAATCACAAAAATGTATTTTTCGCATTTCTTGTCATTTAATGTACAATTGTGGGATTTGGTATTTAATTATGTATGTTAATTGTTAGTAAAAATTAATTATATGTGTTACAAGTTAATCTGATTATATATATATATATATATATATATATATATATATATATATATATATATATATATATATATATATATATAGAGTCTAGTTTTAGGAAATAAAGAGATAAGGAAATTAGATTTGGGCCAAACCCAGTCCAAAACCAGGCCCAATCGAGTTATCCCAAACCCAGTCCGGTTCACCTTTAATCATGGTCGTTCATTTCGAATTGATCCGATGGCCAAGATCACCTCTACTACCCGTTTAGGAAGCATTAATCTGGGCCGTTTGACTCAGTTGATCCAACGGCCAATACCTCACCCTCACGACCCGAGCTTGCCCGGCCCAGTCCGCCCACAGACCAACCCGACTTCAATGATACCCAAACGGCATCGTTTGGATAAGTGAAATGATCCAGGCCGTTGATCTCATCAGATCAAACGGCCAGGATTCGTTTCCCACGCAAGTATATAAGTCCCAAGGCCTACCCAGCCCCCCTAAGCCAGACCCCCCTCATCTTCATCGTCTCTCTTAGAGACGAACTGAGCCTCCACCGTCCACCACCGTGCTCCGCCTACCGGAAATCGCCTCACGGCGGTTCCGGTAGTCCAAACCACCCCAAATTAACACCATAGAATCTCCCAAGCCCCCTCTACATGGATCTGGCAGTCGTTAGTCTCGAATATTGCTCGAACGTTTCGAATATTAGTTTGAAGTTCGCCGGAACTTGAACGTTTACCCCAAGCCGCCCCAAACTCACCCCAAGCACTCCCTTGACCTCCCTCACACCCCTACTAACCCTGGTTTAGTTCGAATCTTACCAGAAATGTTAAAGCCCTAAATTCGAGCCCCAAGAACCCTAGTTTTCAAGAAGCCCAATTCGAGCCGGATTAGTCGTCAATTGAAGTGCAAGGGACTTTAGTCTAGGTGTTCTCAATCGAGAACATCTCGATTAAAGCCCATTTGGCTTCAATAGTTCCAAACCAAGTTCGAACTTGGGTCGGCAGATTTTCATCTGAGGTAATTCATTCCCTTACGATTTCTGTTTGCATTCCGTATTTGTATTTGTGTTTTGGTTTTAGAAGTTGTTTTAGCATTTTTCTACTCTTCCCATCTCGACAGACCTTTTATTTGGTCAATTCATTTTTGCTCTTGTCTGTTTCAACTCGTAATTGTTGTGGTGATTACATTGTGTGTTTAATCTAATTAAGGTCGTCAAGCAATTAGTTCTTATCTGTTGGTCTCCTGAGTCTGCCCAGAATCCTAAATCACTGATTTGTTGGGCCTTTATTTGTTCTTGATTGTATATGTTGCGATCAAGTAAGTAAATGTTATAGACCAAGTAATCGACTAGATAAACACTGTCGTAGGTTTGTTTAGGATGCCATTGGCATTGCAAGACTAATCCGAGCCACTATTGGTTTAACAGATTTTTGAATTAACAATGATGTTTGGATATAGCTGTAAGATGACTTGAATCGGGAGGTTAGTATTTTAGGATTAAAATGCCCTGCACAGCCTAGTGGAACCTGCTGTACAGCATGGTATCCCACTAGCTCCCTGCACCTGCCAGTTTTTAATTAAAAGAACCCATACTCAGACACAATATAGTGGCACAAGCAGAGGGATGGGTCTGCCTAGGGGAATCTACTGGGCTGGGCAGAGATAGGGATGGGCAGGGGTTTAGTTTAGGATTTTGGTTGCCATAAGGAGTTGATAAGTATAGAGTTTGCACAGAATAGAGGGGAGGTGAAAAAAAGAGATAGAGAGAACAAATACAATCGAAAAGGGCAGACACTTGGGAAAAGAAAAATTGATAAGTCTTAAGCATAGAGAATAGGGAGAGAAACATTTTTTCGGTTAAGCACTGTGACATTGTCTCAAAAATAAGAAACAGTTCGAGCTTCTCTTTGTTCCCATTTCACATTTGAAGTTACAACTGAAGGGTCTATTCATTCGTTTGGCTTGGTCTTTGCTGTTTAGACTTTCTGGACACTGTTGTTGGTCTATTTTTAGGTTCTTTGGGGATTGATTTCTCTCCGGAATACTCAGTTTGTTCCCTGGGGTTGTATGCTGCTTGTTTCATAGGAGTTCTAATTTGTTATTGGTGGCTGATTACTGGGTTTTGCTATTGCCGTCTATTGGTTCTGTTGATAACTGCTGATTGGTTGCTGGGATACTCCGATTTGCTGAATTGTTGTGCTGTTGTTTAGCCTGAGCTGTTACTGATTTTTTTCTGCAATCTGCTGTTGTAAATCCAGGTATACTTTGAACACTCTGGATATAGCTTTGAATTGAAGGATGATGGGAGTCCGAATCAAGTCTGTTGATGTTATGAGATCATCTGAAAACTGTTAATTGAATCCATGGCTATCATCTTCACTGAAATCATCCGTTAGAGACATATTATGTGAATTGTTAGCTTTAGGATTTGGTCAAAGTTGAAATGTTATCTAAGAAATATGACTGTAATTGCGTTCCTCTAAATCTGTACAAATCAACAGTGTGAATGGTGTATAATTGCTTATAATTGGGTGAGGTAGTAACTAGCCATTGATGTAGCTTAATCTGTAGTCCTTTTGCTATATAGATAGCTGTGATACAACTGCAGAAAGTAATCCAAATATGTTTAAGTTTAGTGTATTACTGGTACCACAATTCATCAGCATGCTTGAACAACAAGTTTGTGTCTTCAAACTATAACGATTGATTAGGATTCTTCACATTATCTCAAAAATTCTCTTTTAGGAAATCTTAGCTATTATAGATTGACCTTTAAAAAATAAATGAGACGAGCCCCGCTAAATAACGGATAAAGCATGATGCCCTCGTAAAGGTATATATTCAAATGATTAGAATTTTGGGACGAGCCGTTTAGCTAATTTCATGGCCCTTCGCAAAGTAGTAATATGTTAGTTACTTTAGGTGTGGGTTTAATCCTTTTTTTTACTTTCTTAAAAAATGAGTGTGCATTTCATGCAACTCGAATCCAAATTCAGCAACGTTGAATAAGAATGTGTCGAGGATCCGGGTGCATTTCATGTGACGTGATCCGAAAACATGTTCTTAAACAACATTCATTTTCTTAAGTAGTAAGACAAAAGCGGTAAATAACATTATAATTGCACTGTGGGATAATATGTTTTAAAATCAAGTACTTTAGCCAAATACGACAGTTGAGCGACCGTGCTAGAACCACGGAACTCGGAAATGCCTAACACCTTCTCCCGGGTTAACAGAATTCCTTATCCGGATTTCTAGTTCACGGACCGTTAAATAGAGTCAAGCTTTTCCTCAATTCGGGATTCAAACCGGTGACTTGGGACACCATAAATCTCCCAAGTGGCGACTCCGAATCTCTTAATAAATGAATCCCGCTTTGATTGTCCTTCAATTGGAAAAACTCCTTCGCGCCCTCGCGGGTCAGCGTAAAAAGGAGGTGTGACACATGACACCTCAAACACCGGCCTAAGCCGCGATGAGCACAACATAGGCTCCAATAGAAACGTCTGAACACACTCAAATCATGACAACTGTCTCCAGCAAAAGAGCTGTAATTCAATTCCTTTGTGCCATCATAACATAGAACTGAAATCCCGTCTCACATCATAGAGTACGTGAATCCTCCTCGAGAAGTCATAACATCATGTGGCCTTGCCACGATTCGTGATTCTATCCAAACACTATTACTCATGAAGCACCTCATATGTATGCACATATTTGTGACTCTAAAGTCTGGCCATAAGAGTTGTTCTTAGGTTATAACATTGTCAATTAACCCTGTTATCAGATATCTTATTCCAAAATTCCCACTTTACTCACAATGAGGTATGGAAACCTCATGATTACTTTCCCGAATTAATGCGTCATATTTATCCTTACCTGGTGCTCGTCTCAAAGTCTAGAGAACTCAACGGTCACAAAATAGAAATGGCTAAATATGAATAGAAACTATGCAAGGATTGTCAAATAATCCTAACATGCATGGCTCAAATTTAGGATATTATGCTAGATTTTTTTATTTCCAGAAAGGAAAAATTTTAAACACAAACTTTTTATCACGAGGACCTTGTCCTCATATAATATTCACCGCAGCTTGCAGCTCGGTTTTTAAAACAAATATTTTCACGCTATACAAAAATTTTGAGGATCTCATCCTCCACTCTAAATCACAAGTATTTACACATTGTGCCACTGATGTTTTTCATTTCCTTTCTTTCTTCTTTTCAACTATTGTCTGTCAAAGAGTATCACAGCATAAAAGAACCCTCATACCGATAGGGTATATAATTTAACCATTGAAAATAGTTATTTCAGGAATTACATCAATTCCCATTGTAATAATTAATATAAAGTCACTTTTGACCTCATCAATTCCTAGTGACCAATACATAATAATAGAGATAATTATATCCATTTAATAGCATAGTGTGAGTATTCACATAAGTAGATTTGATGATTACGAAGCTCACTCATGAGCAGAGCATACTAAGAGGACTTGCCTCAATTTTTCAAAGATCAAATCAAATTGAGGAAAAATATTCCTTTTATAACAATCAGCATTGTACATGTGATAACATCATCTGGTGTAGTGACCTCAGTCACACCATAGAAATTATGTCAACAACTAGATCTCCGCCTTTAGGAGTCTCATCTCCGCCTCAAACATCCTGACCTCTAACTCTGGCTGGTCATGTGAGCTAAGTATTGACTGCAATGGGCACGTAGCTTGAGTGCCTTCGTAAATTATATTTCTCCAACCTGCCACATTCATAACAACTCCTTTGAGGACCAGCTAACTTATTGGACATGAAGACATATTCAGACACTATCATAATAACCTGGCATGATCGTTCAGACCATACATGCCATACCTTTCAAAGAGTCAGGGAGGTAAACTCTTCCAAAACATTTCTACAAATAGGGTTGAGTAGGTAATGTCGCATTGGCCGATCTGCCCTCTTCATAGGCTTGTCACAAACATTGACGACCAATTACCTCTCTTGCTATGCTAGCTTGACACTGTGGAACTACCCTATTTGCTCATATACTCTTTATTATTCTTTGGGCTGATTCTTACCCACTGCAGAGTACTAAGCCTCAAATATGCATAATTTATTTGGGGGACCTTTCCATACCATATATATACATTCCAAGCCAAAACTGACATAACACATGGCCATCCGATCCATTCACTAATAGTGGATTTCCCCTTTTGGCTATAAGTCAAAGTCACAACATCTGATAGTCCACAATAATTATCCTTCACAGCTTCAAATTAAATCAACCGGACGTCAAGGTCCATTAAAACCACAGCTGGTTAGTAAATACATTATGTTTCCACTACTTCACTCGCTACCTGAAACACAGTAGAATCAACCCTCTCACCTTCAACTATTCCCGCGTTCTGCAATATCTCATAGCAACAGTCAATAAATTACCTTGGGTTCTCAAATGATGCACCACTGAAAGAGATAGCGAAGAGTTTGGTGAAACTTATCCGAAACTCCGTAAAGCTTCTGAAGGCATCGTTGATCTATCACCAACCTGTGCCATTGTCGACTGAAGAAGCGGTACATGCCTTCGCCATTCGTGGGAAGACAAGAGTAGAAATTCAACTTAACATTTCAAGAACAAACTCGCACGATAGGAAAGAATGAAGGTGAAAATTTCCTAACTCTGTAGCTTCTAAGGGATAAATACAGACGTCTCCGTACCGATCCCTCAGACTCTACTAAGGTTGTTCGTGAGTTGTGAGACCTATGCAACCTAGAGCTCCGATACCAACTTGTCACGACCCGGATTTCCCACCATCGGGAGTCATGATGGCGCCTACTAGTAAAAGCTAGGCAAGCCAACTGTTACTTAGATTTTTCATTAGTTACCACTCTCTTCTTAAGACTTTAAATAAAATCATATAATTACAGTGAAATAATTAAACTTAGCGGAAGACTTAGTCAATTTTATCCAATATGATACAGAAAACACAAACATGATACACTACCCAAGACTGGTGTCACAATACTCACGAACTTCTAAGAATAATACACATAATTGTCCGAAAGAAATATAAGTTGTTTATCCCGAATACATGAGATAACAGAATGAAATACATAGATAGAAGAGACAACGGGTCCTGCGGACGCCTGCAAGGCTACCTCGTAGTCTCGATAGTCGGAATATCCACAATCGTGCTACTGTTGTTACTGCTGTCCGTAACCTGTATCTGCACAAAAAGAGCACAGAGTGTAGTATCAGCACAACCAACCCCATGTCCTGGTAAGTGTCTAGCCTATCCCAACGAAGTAGTGATGAGGCCAGGACTAGACACCCACATAAACTTTTACAGTTGAAATATATACATATACAACAAAACATCAGGAAACATTATTGAACATTTATAAGGAAAGAACATGCTCTGAAGTAGCAACCAATAATATATAATATCAAAAATAATCTGAACAATGGAATAAATCTTACTTTCATGTCTCAATTTATTTTTTATTTCATATCTTGTGGTAGGCGTACCACCCGCTCCCAAACGTAACCATAAGCTTTTCATATCTTGTGGTAGGCATACCACCCGCTCCCAAATGTATCAATAGGCTTTTCATATCTTGTGGTAGGCGTACCACCCCTTCCCAAATGTATCAATAGGCTTTTCATATCTTGTGGTAGGCGTACCACCCGCTCACAAATGTATCAATAGGCTTTTCATTTATTGTGGTAGGCGTACCACCCGCTCCCAAATGTATCAATAGGCTACCGGCAACTATGGCCAATGCCAAGATTCAAATCACTTTGTGGTCGGCGTGCCACACGATCCCAATTCTTTAATATATAAGTGGTCGGCGCGCCACACAATCCCAATTCTTTAATATATAAGTGGTCGGCGCGCCACACGATCCCAATTTTTTTAATATATATTACCGGCCATAAGCCAATAATCTCTGATCAACAGTGAATGTATAAAAGTATTACCAGTATTAAACCAATAATCTTCACTTCAACAATATTTATATTACCGGTGTAAAACCAATAAATGACAATAAATCAACGATACATCCCCGTTACCGGTGTAATACCAATAACTCTTAATCAACAATTTATATATACTTTACCGGTATAAAACCAATAAATGATAATGAATCAACAATTTACCTATGTTACCGGTCTAATACCAATAACTCTTAATCAACAATTTATATGTATTTTACCGGTATAAAACCAATAAATGATAATGAATCAACAATTTACCTCTGTTACCGGTGTAATACCAATAACTCTTTATTCAATACTCTATATGTATTTTACCGGTATAAAACCAATAATAATTTCCCTTCACATAATCACTTAGCATTAATAAGAATTTAATTCATTTTTAAGACTCACAGTCATGCTCGACCCCCAACTTATAGATACTCGTCACCATGCCTATACGTCGGACTCCACATATCACAATTATACATAAACTCAATTCCTATTCCCTCAAGCTAGGATAGAACAAACACTTACCTCGAATGTTTACGAACAACTCAATCCGTAGCAATGCCTTTTCCTTTCAAATTCAGCTCCAATCCAATCGTATCTATACACAATTGACTTAATATCAATTCTACTTAACAAACTAGTTCATAAGGCTAAATATAATTTTTACAACATTCTGCCCGAAATAGTGAAAATCGACCCCGGGCCCACATCTCGAAAAATTTCGAAATTTATATTTCCGGAATCCTCGTCTCGCCACGAGTCCGTACATACCAAATTCACAAAATTGGAGTTCATTTGACCCCTTAAATCACTATTTCTATCCAAAAGGTTTTTTCTACCCTTTTCAACAAAAATTCTTAAATTAAACACTAAAACTTGCAATAGATTCGAGTTATATCACCAAAATTGAGTTAAAAACACTTACTCCGTTGTTTTCTCCAAAAATCCCTCAAAAAATCGCCATATCCGAGCTCCAAATCGTCAAAAATGGCAATATATTTTCGGACCTCAAATATATTCTGTCCGGCACTATCCACGGTTACTGTTCATGGTACTGTTCATGGACACTGTTCATGTGCACTGTTCACAGCAGATTTTTCTGCAATTTCTGCCCATTTTCTAATTCCGAAATTATTCCGAGACACCTCCGAAACACTCCCGAGTCCTCGGGGATCCAAACCAAATATGCACATTGACTCTAAACCATCACACGAACTTGCTCGAGTGATCAAATTGCCGAAATAACATCAAAATCATCAATTTTCATCAAATCAAGGCCTAAGTTTCCAAAAACTTCCAAAAATACACTTTCGATCAAAAACCAGACCAAACAATGTCCGAATAACCTGAAAATGTGCGTACATATCCAAAATCACCTAACGAAGCTACTGCAACTGTCGGAATTCCATTCCGACTCTCGGATCAAAATATCACCTATCGATCGGATTCCGCCAAAATTCCAACTTCGCCAAAATAGGATAACTTCTTCACCGGACCTCCAAAATTACTTCCGATTGCTCTCCTAAGTCTTAAATCATCCCCCGAAACTAACTGAATCATCGGAATTCAGTTCCGAGCCCTCTAACTCATAAGTCAACATTGGGTTGACTTTTCCAACTTAAGCTTTCCTTAAAGAGATTAATTGTCCCCTTTCCTACCAAAATCGATCCGAACTGACTCAAAGTTTGCACACAAGTCAAATTCGATATTACGGACTTGTACCAACTTTCGAAATCGCATTCTGACCCCGATATCAAAATTTTCACTTCCGGTAGAATTTTCTCATAAACCTTCAAATTCATATATTTAGCCAAATGACTTCAAAATGACCTCCGGACATCCGAATTCACTTCCGATCGCTTTCCCAACTCCAAAATCACCATACGGATCTATTCTCAGACTCGGAATCCCAAATGGACATCTATAACTCTGAAATGCCTTCCAACCCAAATTTATGAAATTTTTCTAAAATACTAACTTCCACCATATACGTCGAAATGCTCACGGGTTATCAAATACCAAATCCGAACATACGCCCAAGTTCAAAATCATCATACAAGCATGCGGGAACATTTAGATCCCAATTCCGAGGTCATTTACTCAAAATTCCAATCCTAGTTCATTTCTTCAACTTTAAGCTTTCAAAATGAGAATTTCCATTTAGATTTGACTCCAAACTTCTTGAATTTTAATTCTGACCATACACACAAGTCAATATACCTGAGATGAAGCTTTTCATGGCCACAATCTGCTGAATGACGCGTCGGGGCTCAAAACGACTGGTCGGGTCGTTACACAATCTCAGGCCCTCAGCCTCATTTTCATGATCAATGTATCATTACTTTGGCGTGCAGCCTGAACCAAATGTATCCTCACATCACAGGCCCTCAGCCTTACTCAATCAGAGTCTTATAAGCCCCTCGGGCATCAGTAAAATATGAAGCTTATATCAAATACCTTTAAAAATATCATTTAATGTGTTTAAAACAGAATAATACAGATGAGTTTTTAAAATAGAAAAATATAGTATGACTAAGCACCGGTATGAAATCAATCAGTGAGGAAAATATCATTTAAAAATTCCTAAGGGTTCAAACAGTTGGCACGAAGCCCACATATGGATTTTAGCCCAAAATTTAATAATATCAAATAATTAGCGATTAAATACGCAATAAAATAATCATTCGGATGGACTAAGTCACAATTTCCAGCGGTGCTCTATCCCACTCTCGTCATCTAGCGTGTAAGTCACCTCAACATAGCCGTATGCTATGAAATCCGGGATTTCACACCCTCATGACATCATTTAAAATCATTACTCACCTCAATCTAACCCGAAATCTAGCTTGCAATGCCTATGCCCTTCGAAACGACTTTCGAGTGCTCCAAATATTCCAAGTTTAGATTTTTATCAGTACATTACGCTAAACATATGAATTCAATTGAAAAATGTCGATTTTAAGCACAAAATCCGAAATTAGTCAAAACCCGATGCCTGGGCCTACGTCCCGGAACTGGACAAACTTTATACTAAAATGTTCTTCATCAACTCACGAGTATGTACATATAAAGAACTCGAAAATCGGAGTTCGTTTGGCCCCTCAAATCATCCATGAAAGGTCTCATAATCTGAAGTCCTAACTCCACCGTTTTCTTCCATGAATTTACACTGATATTTTCGTTCCTTGATCATGAATAATCGAGTTTTAGGATCCAAAATCCTTACCTCAATGAAGAACAATGATTTCCTCTCTTCAAAATCGCCTCTAAGCTCTTTTCCCGTTCAAAATTGGTGTAAAAAGGGTTCAAAGTCGCGGAACAGGTCTTTAAAGCATTCTACCTAGGTATATACTCTTCACGATCGCGGAAAATGCTTTGTGATTGTGAAGCACAACTATTCTCAGCCCAAATTTTGCCTTTCGCGATCGCGGACAATGTTTCGCGATCGCGAAGAACAAGTTCCTAGCTCTTTCGGACAGCCTCCAATGTAATGGTCATAACCTTTTGCACACAACTCCAAATGATAAATGGTTTGATGCTATGAAAACTGACACCAAGGACTATAATATCATATGTTGCTCCTTTCCTGGCTCTTTACATATTGCAAGATATAAGCTTCCAATGTCATCCCTGTGCATTAGAGATTTCTAAATCCTTCCAGGATATCCTATAGTTTAACCACTATAACTTTTTATACTAACTTAAAATTCTAATTAATTTAAATTTCTGAAAACTAGACACAAAGGACTACAACTTTTATTTTGGGATCATCTCCAAATCCTTATAGATTGTGAGATATAAGCTTCCAAAGTTCGATCAGTGCAACAGAATATTTACTCTATGCGATCGCGAAGGTTCATCCGTGATCGCGAAGCACTGGTATTTTTTTCACATTTTACTCATCGCGATCACATCCAATTCCCCGCGGTCGTGTAGAACACTGCTGTAGCAAAAAAATAGCTTAGAAACGGACTGGAACCACCCCGAAACTCATTCGACGCCCCAGGGACCTCAACCAAACAAGCCAACCAATCCTAAAATATCATTCAAACTTGTTCCGACCTTCATAACACTCAAAACAACATCAAAACATCGAATCACCCTCGGATTCAAGCCTAAGAATTTTCAAAACTTCCAAATTGCAAATTCGATCAAAAAGTCTATCAAACCTCGTCCGAATGACCTGGAAGTTTGCACACACGTCATAAATGACACAACGGACCTACTCCAATTTTCAGAATTCCATTCCGACCCCCATATCAAAATCTCACCTATCAACCGGAAAATGCCAAAATTCCAATTTTGCCAATTCAAGCCTAAATCTACTCTGGACCTCTAAAACACATTCCGATAACGGTCCTAAGTCCCAAATCACCTAACAGAGCTAACCAAATCATTAAAATTCCAATATTAGATCATATGCTAACAAGTCAAAACTTTCAAAAATTTAAGCTTAAAACGGAGAACTTTTCTTCCAAATTCATTCTGCTCATCCTAAAAATCAAAATCGATGAGTTAAATAAGTCATAATACATCACGCGGGGCAAGTCATGCCCGAGATCTGGAAAGCAAAGTGCAAAATCTCAAAATAACTTGTCGGGTCGTTACATCCTCCCCCATTTAAACGTACGATCATCCTCCAACGTGCCCAAAGTTGTTCTAAATGCCAACCAGTCACCGAATTACCTTATCATGCATATACTCGGGGGTGATCCTATGTCACCCTATCTCATATAGTTCCGATAACACAATGTATCTACATTTTCACATTCCAATCTAGCCCATAAGCCATAGAACCACATCTCCACTTCCAAAATCATTCACAAGATCAGAAACTCACATCTATATCCAGAATCCAGAATACGCTCGAACAAGCTGTAACCACCCATACTTGCAATCACAGGAGCAATCACATGACATACCACATAACTCAAACACTCGCAGCGATAACTTCTAACCACAACATTTGCATATAACAACCGAATACAGATAGAAAACCTCTTATCAACTAAAGTCCCATTCCAACACCTCCATATACTGCCAATGATAAATGAAACACGCAATAACCCATAACCATTTCTCAGATCAATCATTCATGAGGCCACTTCTCCTTTGGCAAGGACCATAGCAAATTTCTGAGCCGAACCTCGATCTTTATCCTCTTGACATGCTGAAATCAAATCCGTTTGTATTCATTAAAGATCCCAAGGATCTCATCTAATCTAACACAACTACTCAAGTGACATGACGCCTCTATACAGACTAAGGCCCCAACTTGTGCAATACGCGCACCAATAAGCAACAATCTGAATGTACTCAAATCATGAAAATGACTCAAATGAAAGAGTTGTACTGTAAGCTCACCAGCACCACCAAAACACAAGGCTGAGAACCCGTCTCACATCATAGAAACAGGCACATAAATCTAACCCGCATGATCATACCTCCACATAACCTTACTGCAATACGTGACCCTATCCAAATACTGGTCCCCATGGAACACCTTAAGTCACGCTGCTCGAAATTGAAAACCACTCGCAATTGATGTGTAGAACCAAATAAAATTATCATACCCACAACGAAGATACACCACACAAACCCGAAAGAACATAACCGATACACTATTTACCGAGCAACACCCAATCACTCTTCCCGCTTGACTTTCATTATGAAACCTCAATAGAACAACACCATATGTGTCTATATTCAACAAATCATAACACCTCACAACATAGAAAGGTACCTCATGGATCTTCTCAGATCACTAATAAGCACAATAACAATCAAATCAACACATCCCTCAACATTACAACTCGGAGCGAACTAAGCTGAATCAAGTTAGAACACATATCCACATTGGCATGCCAACAGACCTAATAACTATGATTTTAACATGTTTTATACCCATTCTTGCCTAAGCTTTATGCATGAATTGCCATAAATTAGTCCCAAAATGCTAACAAATTGCACTTGATTGCAGGTTTGAACGACAAGATGACAATGGTCACAAAAACGGCTATACAAGGAGTGAAATCTGCCAAGTGTGAAACTAAAGTAAAGTGAATATCAAACAGACCCTGCGCGGACCGCACTTATTTGTTGGTTGGCCTCTACCTCTAATGGTCCGATCTCCACCTCTATGATCTCTACCTCCACCTTTATGACCTCTATCCCTGCCTCTAGCTATCTGGGCAGTTCGTAGATCACCTGGTGCCTGAATCATGGGGCATAGACCCTGCTACTGGGAACTACCCGAATCTCCAGGGCAAAATCTAACAATGTGCCCTGGGTCACCACAACCGTAATAAGCCCTCGGCTACTAAAACTACTGACCATGTCGACCTGAGAGTCCACCCCGAAAACTCTGAAGTTGTAGGGCACTAATGGGTCCTGATGGGGAAATGTGAAGCTGCTGATCAGAATAATACAGCTGAGAACCACGACCATCTGAAGTACCATGAGAGAGTAGGAGAGCTGACTGAAAGGGCCTTGGAAGATGGCCTCTACTATAAGAATCCCAAACTCCAGACGAGGTACCACTGAACCTACCTGCATGACGGGGCCTCTTATCTGACCCATGACCACCTCCATGGGCAAGATCCATCTCAAGCCCATGGGCCGCATTGGCCACCTCCTGAAAAGAAATCTCACTCCTGTCTCCCACAGCCATCTAGAGACGAATCGACTGAATTAATCCATCAATAAACCTCCGTACCCTCTCTCTCTCTCTCGGTGGGGAGTATAACAATAGCATGGCATGGTAGATCAATGAATCGGGTCTCATATTGAGTGACTGTCATAGAGCCCTGATGGAGGCACTCGAACTGCCTGCGAAGAGCCTCACGCTGAGTAACTGGGAGAAACTTCTCCAAAAACAACTCTGCAAACTGGTCCCAAGTCAATAATGGCGACCCTGCTGGTCTAGATAAACAATAGTCCCTCCACCAAGTCTTGTCAGATCCTGCCAGTCGAAAGGTGGCGAAATCGACCCCGTTGGTCTCCACAACGCCCATAGTCCGAAGAACCTCATGGTAGCTATATAAGAAATCCTAGGGGTCCTCTGTAGAAGCAATGCTGAATATGGTGTGATGAGCTTGGTGAATCTATCCAGCCTTCACAAAGCATCTGCAGACATAGCCGCTCCACCATTGGTCTGAGTCACAATACCCGGCTGAACTACCAGAGCTGGCTGAACTACTAGAACTTGAGCATGAGGAGCTACCTGCTCCGAAGTGCGTGTTGCGAGAGTCTGAACTCCTCCCCCAGTCTGAGAAGTGGCTGGTGTTACTGGAAGCAAACCCGCTCTAATGATGCTCTCCACAAAGCCTACCAATCTGACCAAAGCATCCTAAAGAATTGGGGTGAATATGAACCTTTCTGGGATCTGAGCTGGGCCCATCAGAGCTGCTGGGGCTGGAACCTCCTCATCATAATCAACATGAGGCTCCACCTCTGGGATTGCTGCCCGGGGCTGAGCTTTGCCCCTGCCTCGGCCTATGGCATATCCTCGGCCTCGCCCTCTGCCCCTAGTAGAAGCTGCTGCTGGGGGCTCGGGCTATTGCACAGTAGAAGAGGAAGCATATATTCTTGCCATATGCGAAAGAATAGAGAAGAAAGACAATCAGTATTTGAGAAATAGAATCACACGACAAGAAAGAACAAAAGTGAATTTTTCCCTAACTCTGTAGCCTCTAGGGATAAATATAGACGTCTCTGTACCGATCCTTCAGACTCTACTAAGTTTGTCCGTGAGTTGTGAGACCTACGTAACCTAGTGCTCTCATACCAACTTATCACAATTCGGATTTTCCACCCTCGGGAGTCGTGATAGAGCCTACTAATAGGAGCTAGGCAAGCCAAATTAATTCACTTCGTTTAGCAATTATCGATCATTTAATAAAATCAAAAATATGATAAAGCGGAAGTCTCAATATATAATTAACTAAAAGAAAATGCAGAAGTTTAACGGAATCCTCTACCAAAGAACTGGAGTCACAAACTCACGAACGTCTAGATAATACTAAATATAACGTATGAATAAAAACATAATGTTGTTTATTCTAGTACAAAGGATAAAAAACTAAAGTAAAGATAGAAGAGACTCCGGGCCATGCGGACGCCAACAAGGCAACCTCGGGATCTATAGACTGAAGTCAGCTCCAAAAACTCCTACTGCTGTCTAAAAGCTACTCCGACTCCGAAATCTGTGCAAAAAAATGCACAGAGTGTAGCACCAGCACAACCGACCCCATGTGCTGGTAAGTGCCTGGCCTAACCCCGACGAAGTAGTGACGAGGCTAGACCGGACTACCAAACAAACCTATGCAGTTCAATACATATATTTGCAATAGAAAAGAATATAGAAATTAACCAGTCAAGAGGGAGTGGAGCATGTTGTAGTGGCTGTAACAGTTTAAAATACAAATTCACTAAATAATGAATGAAACGGTACAACTACAATGTCAACGAGAGCAGGAAAACAATAGTTGCACGACACCACCCTTCGTGCTTTTACTCTAATTTTCACCAAAACAATCATATAATGTGCACGACATCAACCTTCGTGCTTTTCCTCACATAACAATCATTCGTGGTACATAATAACCCTTCGTGTATTAGTAATCAAAACATGGCACAGAATGTTCCTTCATGCATTAATAAACAAAACATGACACAGAATGTTCCTTCGTGCAATAATACTCAAAACATGGCATAGAATATTCCTTCGCGCATTAATAATCAAAACATGGCACGGAATGTTCCTTCGTGCATTAACATATCCTCAACACAAATCGTGCACGGCATCAACCTTCATGCTTTATCACTCTTCCTCACCCAAGTAACAATCAAAACTAATGGGGTGAGGGGGATAGACAAACAGTAATAGAAGTCCCAACAAGGGAAACACAAGTAAACAATTATATCTTGGCAAGGGAACAACAACAATAACTTGCACATTTTGGTAAGGGAGACAATCACATTTCTTTCCCTTTCCTTCATTTTTTACTCAACAATTATTTTATCATTCAAGCCAACTCTCCAAAGAATTCACAAATCATAATTCTTTCTAATACTCTTCACATTATATATAAATCAACAATTACACAAGGAAGAGTCACAATAAAATTAGAATAACCACAAATAAGAACTCACGGTCATGCTATACACAGTGTATAGATTCTCGTCACCATGTCTATACACCGTACTCGATAATTAGCAATTAACAAACAATACTCTAATCCTATTCCCTCAAGACAAAGTTAGATCAAACACACTCAACTCTCACGGCTAAATCAATCCACAACGACCGTTTTTCCTCTCGAATTCGGCTCCAACTCAATCAAATCTAAGAAATAACGACTTTATAATATCAATAATAGCTAAACAAATCAAACCCAATGGCTAAATATAGATTCCCAACCTTTCCTCCAAAAATTCCAAAAAAATTGACCCTGGCCTGCTTGGTCAAAACACGAGGCCTGAACCAATTCTCTATCACCCATTACCCCATGAGCTAGAATATACAATTTGTTTTCAAATTCGACCCCAAAACAAGGTTTAAATCGAAGAAAATAGAAAAGCCCTAACTCTATCCAATTCCCCCAATTTCAACCCTAGCTTACATGTTTTAGGTCTAGGATTTCAATGGATGATGATAGAAAATGAAGAAAATGAGTTAGATAATACTTACCCAAGAAGATTTAGTGAAGAATCGCTGTACAAGTCGCCTAGGGGCTGTGTAGAAGAAGAGCTCGTGTGAATTTTTGATTAAAACCGGTCATTGTTATGATTTTAGCTTTTAAAATCACTGGGCAATAGACAAATGAAAGACTTTCTCAAGATTCTGATTCATCCACTTGAGATTTTAAAATTAAAATAGGATGGGTGAGCTTGCAAATTCACTCAGTCTCAGTGAATAGAACCTTTCAACGAGATAGTGCCTTTTCAACTCTCTCAAAATGGAATCTATTCCAAACATATATGCCATGGTTCCTTACTTCGACAGGGTACAAATATCTAAATTTGATATTTTTAGATATTTTTTCATACCTATTGCCAATACAAAGTAGCAGTCAAAAAATCGATCTACTTTCATTTGGTATTTTGGCCTAAATTCCTTGACTCCTCGATACTCAAGCAAATCCTCTTTTTTTTTATGACTGAATGCGTTTCTACAGTCCCATATTTAATAATGCCCGAACTCTTTCTTCTGTATCGAGGATCATCGAAATAAGCAAGAATACTATTTCGACGGAAAATACCATTGACGGGGATTTCAATCGAGATACCTGAACAGGGCATTAGTTCATTCTCGAGTTCTTGAATCGAGTGTAATAGAATGATGAATTTATTTCTTCGCCTTTTTGAAAATAAATCATAATTCTCGTGGAAAATAGGCGAATATACGAGATTATACTGACCAGCACATATGATTCGATTAAGGTCTGAATATTCAAAATCATTCCATTCAGGATCTTTTAATCTGTCAAAACGTCGGATTTCTAAATTTTTGTAAGGCCCTCCTAGAATTCCTTCCTGAGCCTGTTGAATAATCTTTATGGATTTTGTCATTTCACTGATTCGTTGATTGGAATAGAAAATTTTGGAAGAATTAGGTTCGAATAAATTTACTTGGGATCCTCTTCCTTTCGAACTACAAACATGGGAATCGTTCAAATAGCTCTTTGATTGAAAGAGGATGATTCCTATAATACATTACTCCAGTTGAGTCCAATGGCATTTCAAAATGAAGATATTTTCATTTTATTCAAAACGTGTTGCAGAACGATCTCGAAAGCAATTGATATTGATACAGTTAGCTTCCTTAACTCAATTAGTAGGACCCCTAGAGTCCATTTTTTCCCCACACTTCGAGTGAAAGGGAAAATTAAAGACTACCATTAAAGCAGACCAAGCAAGACTTACTATATCGATATGAATTATGTCCCCTATCTCTATAAATATAAAGGAATTGTCCCATTATTCCTCACTAATAATAGTGGAATCAATGACGCAGAGTCACAATCCCTATGCGATCGCGAAGCAAGGGATGCGATCGCATAGTGAAAGGGGTAATTGGTCACTACGATCGCCATGAGGACATTGCAATCGCATAGAAGGAGCTGACTGACCATTGCGATCGTGAATGAGGCGATACTATCGCATAGAGAAATTTTTTTGGCACATGAGACCTGCACTATGCGATCGCGTGGCAAAAACTGGACTCCTGGAATTTTACACTATGCGAACGTGGAACCAACTATGCGATCGCATAGAACAACGAATTGGGCAACAACAGACAGCAAATTCTGCAATTTTTCCTAAGTACGAAACACTCCGACTCCTATTCGAAACTCACACGAGCCCTCCGGTGTCCTAAACAAATAGATACACTAACTCAAAAATATCCTACGGACTTAACCGTGCGATCGAATCGCCAAAATAACATCATAAACGAGGAATCAAACCTCAAAATCATCACTTTTTTCATCAAACTTCATAAATTTTATTTTTAGATATTTAAGTCCGAAACACGTCAAATGGTGTCCGATTTCAACCAAATATCATATGAAGCTCTTAAACCATATATAAGATCTGTACCGGGCGCCTGAACCAAAATACAGGCCCGATACGAACATTTTCTAATCCATTTTCACTTCACATATCAATTTCAGAAAAAATAATTTCTTTTAAAAATTCATTTCTCGGGCTCGGGACCTCAGATTTCGATTTCGGGCATGCGCTCGAGTCCCATATTTTTCTACGGACCCTACGACACCGTCAAATCACGACTCCGGGTCTGTTTACCCAAAATATTGACCAAAGTCAACTTTAATCATATTAATATCAACATTCATCAATTTTTACACAGAATTCATATTTAAGCTTTCTGGCTACGCGCCCGGACTGTGCACTCAAATCGAAGCGACTAAAAGTGAGGTTTTCAAGGCCCCGGAAGCGCGAAAAAGAAAAGAAAACAGGCGATGACCCTTTGAATCGTCACAGATAGTATAAACAATACTCAACAAATAAATACTTATAAGATGTGAAAATAAATTAAAAATAAGAATAATTAGATTAAAAAACATCATAGAAGGAATTAATACATTTATTAAAATGATGGACTTTGATGCTATTTTGTCCCTCTTCTCTTCTGAAATGATCCAGATATACAGCAACAATAAATCCAGTATAAATATATAATATTATTTACATTAATGTAACTTGAGGAATGCAAAAAAGAAAAAAGTGGTAGAAATGAACTCACAAAATTATAAATAAATATATGTGTGATTTCATCTTTCTCTAATGTATGTAGAATCTTGAAAGTAAGAGAAAGAAGCGGATAATATATAGCAGAGTTATAAGTTATATGATAATATCTTTTATCGGACATATTCATATTCTAGAGCTATTTATATTGCAAACGATTTACTACAAATCGTCCTGACATTTCATTAGAGTTGCCATGTAATCTTGTTTTACAAGAAAAAGCTTGGGATACATTAAAAAACCATATAGCTAAAGAAAAAAGTGTTCAACTTACTTTTATCACATATTCATGTTGACGTGAATATAAAAATTAAAGTGTAAAATTTGCTAATAATCCTAGTGTATGTATATGCAAGAAAACCTAAAAAGTTAATAATGTGTTTGCTTTGGCAGTGTCGTGGAGAATTCGACAATGGACAGTGATCAATTTTGTATGTGAAGAGTGTGGGATAAAACCAGGGGCGGATCTATGTGAAAGTTTCCGGGTGGTACGCCACCCGCAAGCTTCGGCAAAAACATTACATATATATGTATATATGTATAATAAATATGATATATATTTAAAGTGCCACCTTATAAAACAAAAGTGGCAAAGATGCCAGTGGCAAAGGTGCCAGTGGCAAATGCCTGTGTTTTCATTCAATAGGGCATGAGTTCGATTCCAGGTGGGAGCAAATGTTTTTTTGGCTTACATTCAATTGCAATTTTAGGGGGTCGGCACCCGTAACCCCTAAATCCTGGATCCGCCTCTGGATAAAACTATGGGAAACTTAATTACGTGAACTATATATGATAGCCTTTAAATTTCCAATAATCCAATGGAATGACACGGGAATAAATGACGCCAAAGTAAGTAACTCTTCAAACATAATCCCGCTTCATGAACTTCCTACATTTTCTTCTTTATGATTTTATTTGCTAACCGTTGGATTGTTACCCACTGACCTTATGGAAAAGAGACTTATTTTTCTTCTTCTTAATTAAAATAATATTATTAAGCAATATATATTTTTATCGGTAGGGAATTTAGGTTATTTAAAAGGACATTTTAGTAATTCAGTTTTTAACTTTTGGGATTCCTACTTTTATAATACTATAGATATAGATAGATAGATATATATATTAACTTTTGGAATTTCTACTTTTATACTAATATAGATATAGATAGATGATATGATGATTTATACAATTTTCCCTCAAAATTTGTAGAAAAATAAATGCAATTACCTCAATAAAGGTCTTGAAACTTTTCTGGACTCATGAAAAGCGCATAATCCACAATACGAATTGCAAGATTCAAATCCTGACGCATGATTTGGCACCCTCCAAAGTAAGAGGTTTTCATTTTTGGGAAATAGGTAGTCAAAGCAAAGTACTATGCATAGTATATATATTACTCACGGACGTGAAGATTCCTATCTGTTCAAATGTGAGCCCAGCTGGGAAGCTCGAAGCTCCTTCAATGGAAGCAATTAGAGCAGGAAGAGCTAAGAGAGAAAATCAGAATTGGGGAATGTAAAGATTATATTACCTGAATTTGTCAATCTCTATATATACAATTGAGTTTCCTAATCTTCTCCACTAACTATCAAAATGACAGTTAAGCTACAGCTAAAAATAATTTTTAGTACTAACAACTAACAACCACTGCTAACTGACCGAATACAAGGCCATGTAAGACAACACATATATGTGTATATTAATACTCCCCCTCAAGCTGGAGGGTATAAAATATTGAGCACTCCCAACTTGCCCATTAAATAAAGGTGTTGCACTTTGCTTAGCCCCTATATCAGCAAGTCCGCTAGTCGATCTTTGGTGCCAATAAAGACAATGCGGATAGTTCCTTGATCTTATCTCGAATAAAGTGACAATCAATTTTGATGTGCTTCGTGCGCTCGTGAAAGATTGGATTTGCAGAAATGTGTATAGCCGCCTTGCTATCACTATGAACCACGATAGGTTGGGTAATGACAACTCCCAAATCTTGAAATAACCCAAGCAACCATGTTACCTCAGCCACAGCAAAAGCCACGCTTCGATATTTTGCCTCTGCAGAGCTTCTTGAGATAGTTTGCAGCTTCTTGGACTTCCAAGACACGAAAGATTCACCACACTTGACAGCATACCCAGTCACATATCTCCTAGTGTTAGGACAAGCAGCCCAGTTAGAGTCACACCAACAAGTAAGATGCTATGTTGGTTCTGCCTTCATAAACACTCCTAAACCAGGTGCATTTTTGATATACCTCACCACTCTTATGGCCACTTCCTAATGTGATTGTTTAGGCTCTTGCATAAATTGACTAAGTGTCTGCTTTGCGTAGCCAATATTAGGCCTAGTGATGGTCACATTTAGCAGTTTCCCTAGCAACCTTTGATAAGCACAAACACCCTCCAGTGGCAGATCATCTATTGCACCTACTGCCTTATCATATTCCATTGTAGTCAACTTTGGGTTTGTTTCCAGTGGTGTTGCATAAGGCTTTGCGCCACTGAGTCCCATTTCTGAAATCAATTCAAGTACATATTTTCGTTGATTCAACAAAATGTCTTGTTGAGACCTTAAGACCTCTATGCCTAAGAAGTACTTAAGCTCCCCTAGGTCATTGACTTTGAACTTGTCATGCAATATACTCTTTGCATTACTCACAAGCTCTTTACTACTTCCTGTGATAAGTAGATCATCCACATAGACTAGAATGATCACCATATCCTCATCCTTTATCATGGTGAATAGAGAATAGTCATGATTGCTCTGAGTGAATCTTGTGCCAGGGCTTCAGTCAAATTAATGTTCCACTGCCTTGATACCTGCTTGAGTCCATACAAGAACTTGCATAGCCTGCACGCCTTCTTCTTCCCCTGACTTCTAAAACCTTTTGGCATCTCCATGTATACCTCCTCAAAAAGGTCTCCTTGCAAAAAGGCATTATAGACATCCATTTGAAACAATTCCCAGCTCTTTGATGTTGTTAATGCTATGATGGATCTTACTATAACCATCTTTGCTACAGGAGAAAAGGTATCATGATAATCCAACCCTTCCTTTTGACTGCAGCCTTTGGCAACCAATCTTGCCTTAAATCTCTCTACTACCCTATCTGTTTTGAACTTGATCTTGTATACCCACTTTGATCCCACAGTGTTTCTGCCTTTCGGCAAATCAACTACTTCCCAAGTTTTGTTTTCTTCAAGTGTTGTGATCTTTTGTTTCATTGCTTCAATCCACTTAGGGTCTTTGACAGCTTCCCTAAAATTCGGCTCAACTAAGGAAGAAAAACTTGCAAGATAGCTTTGATATTTTTCGGAAGTGCCTGCATAGGATAAGTAGTGTGATAAAGGATATAAGTTGCAATGTGACTTGGGTTTAGCCTTAGTGACATAGTCCTTCATCCATATAGGTTGTTTGCCTTGCCTGAATGATTTCCTTACTTCTGTCGTAGTAGGCATACTAGTAGGAATTGATGGAATATTGTCACTAGCTGAAGTGTCTTCATTGGTCTTAGCATCATCTTCAGGAGTGGATGCAGATGTTTCAACTTTAGGGTTCTTACTGTCTTGACATTGTGAGTTAGGAACTATGATGTCCTGGACATGAATTTCCCCCCTCTTATCTCACTTCTAAAGCAGAAAATGTATTATTTGATGCAGCAGTTGTATCTTGTAAAGGATGAAGCAAGATGACATCTGGAAAAATAGAAGCATGAGGAGCTGTGCATCCTAAAGGCACCTATGTTTTGAATGAAAAATTTGTCTCCCTAAAAATCACATCCCCGCTAACAAAGAACTGCTTAGAAGCTAAGTCTAGCAAGATGTAACCCTTTTGTGTTTCTGAAAAATCAAGTTATACAACAGGTTTAGCCCTTTGTGCAAACTTATCTCCCTTGACCAAGTTAGTTGCATAGCAGAGACAACCAAGTATTCTAAGATAACCTAGCTTGGCATTTTTGTGATACAACTGTTCATATGGTGTGCTACCTAATAAAGCAGTAGAGTGCAGCTTGTTTATCACGTACACTGCTGCCTTTTACACACATACCCCAGTATCTGAGAGGGATAGATGCTTGAAATCATAAGGCTCTAGCAGTATCAAGGATGTGTCTATGTTTTCTCTCTACAATACCATTTTATTGTGGAGTGTAGGGACAACTATTTTGATGAATAATCCCTAGCTTAGTGAATAATTCAATGCATTGTGAGTTAAAAAACTCAGTTCCATTATCTGACTTCACTATCTTGACCATAATGTTAAATTAGTTTCTTATCATTGTCAGATATTGTTTTAATAATATAATTACTTCAGATTTTAGCTGCATAAAATAGATCCATGTATATCTAGTATGATCATCCACAATAGTGAGAAAATAATATTATCTATCAAATGTGAGAACTTTATAAGGTCCCCAAAGATCCATGTGTACAAGATAAAAAGGAGCTTCAACTCTAGAAGTACTAAGTGGAAACTGCAGTCTAGTTTGTTTGCCAAGGGATATATATGGCATTTATTCTATGTCATGTTATTAATACTGTCATGAAGTTCTAATATATTATTTATAGTTGCTAATGAAGGATGTTCCAACCTCATATACCACAGGCTGTTCCTTCTTGCATTCTCTACTGCATGTACTGCCTTTCTTTCTTTAACTTATTCATCATCATCTTGTCCACTTCTCAGCACATAAAATTCTTCATTCTCCTTACCAGTCCCCTTCACCCTGCCACTGTAAAGGTCCTGAAATACAACAAAATCAGGAAAAATTTGCACAGAATAGGACAACTGTCTGGTTAGTTTTGACAGTGATAGTAAGTTGAATTTAAAGTAAGGCACATAAAGCACATTGTTAATGGTCTCCCCATTGAACAGTTTTGCACTACCAACATGTGTAATATCTGCTTGTCCTCCTGTTGGCAAGTGAACTCTATCTTTACTTGTTTTGATAGTTAATTACTTTTACTCAACAAATCTAAGGTAGAGGTGATGCGGTGAGTAGCTCCTGAATCTACAATCCATTCCCTTTGTTGTTTGAAATTAGACATTAGACAAGTGACAATACCTGCCATGTTGTCTTGATGATCTCCAGACGCCTTTTTTAACAAACTTAGGATTTGATTGTATTGTTCGTGTATGGCGAACAATCCCTTGTTCCCGGCTACCTTGTGATTGTCTTCCTCATTTTAAGCAACTGATGGTGCTGCATTTGCACTATTAGTAGCAGCTAAGGGTTCCTTCCTCCATCCTTCATGAGATCCACCTCCAGGAAGCTTCCAACTATCAGAATTACAAGCACCAAACCTCTTCCTTTGCTTGAAATCAGATGGATAGCCTACCATCTTATAGCAGTTTTCCCTAATGTGACCTTTCATCTTGTAGTAGTCACAATATAAAAATTATTGTTTGCCTTTAATCCTTGGCCTCACCATGCGTGCATAATCAAGGGATCAATTTGGTTTGTTACAACATTAGCATTAACAACTTGTTGGCTTTCATCCTGAATGATCATAGCATAGGCCTGATTTAGAGTTGGTTCAGAAGATTTCATAAGAATTTGTCGCCTGGATTGGTCATATGAGTCATTCAAACCACTAAGAAACTGCATTATTCTTTGTCTATGAAGATGTTCTACATGCTCCTTAGACTTTGGACAACCATAGTTAGGGGATGGTATGATCACATCATATTCATGCCATAATTCCTTCAATTTTGAGAAGTTAGCAGAAACAGAACTAGATACTTGTGACAGAGTAGCTATTTCTCTGTGCAATTGAAATATACAAACTCGACTGATGCATACATAATTCTACCTAGGAGTTCTTCAGACAATGTGTTCATGATCCATGACAAAATGATTGGATTACAGGTCTCCCATTGCTCATGCATCACCTTTTGAAAGGTCTCCATTTTGCATGTGCCTGTTACGAACCCTAGCTTCTTCTTCCCCAGTAATGCAATGCGCATTGATCTGCTCCAAAGACCATACTTCTCTGATCCTGTAAACTTTACAAGAATTAAGATTGGTCCTGGAGTGTCCCCTGGGCCTACATACAATGGATGTGTATAATCAATTTTTAGTTCCGCCATTGTTGACAATTTGAAGAAATCTCAAGCTTCGATGCAATTCAGTAGTGAATCGATACACATGAAGTAGCATAAATTTTTAGCGAATTCCTCTGGTCTCTACCGCTGTGATACCATGTTCAAATGTGAGCCCATCTAGTGAAGCTCGAAGCTCCTTCAATGGAAACGATTAGAGCAGGAAGAGCTAAGAGAGAAGATCAGAATTAGGGAATGTATATATTAACTGAATGTGTTAATCTCTATATATACATTTGAATTTCCTAATCTTCTTCACTAACTATCAAAATAACAGCTAAGCTATAGCTGGAAATAATTTTTTGCACTAACAACTAACAATCACTACTAACTGACTGAATACAAAGCCATGTAAGACTGCACATATATGTGCATATCAATACTATCCTTCAACATATACAACAGTTGCAACATCGATTAGTTGAGGATGTATTTCACTATCTGGAAATTTAAAATATTTTGGTGGCTGCAGGATAAACAATAGCCAAATATGCGCGTGCAAATCCCAATAGAAACAATTTTAACACTAAGTGATTTTCTATCTAAATCTTGATAGGCACAATACTTGATAGCTCTTAGTGCACCCATTGGTCATTCTAGAATAAACTTTTTTGGTGGAAGCATCTACTTACAGTATCCTGTAATTCAACAATAGAAGTGAACACCCCTTTCACTATTTCGAAACAATCTAAAAGGAAATTGAACACACTAATTGAGAATAAATAAATGTGTTAAAGATGCATCACTCAATAGTTCATTACTTTCTCTTTTCCAAAATAAGTAATTTTTAGCCTCTTTTTTTTTCCAAAATAAATAATTTTTCAGATTTCAAGAATGAATGAATCCCTACCCCCTCCCCCTCTCCCTCCCCCCCGCACCATCCCCGCCCCCTCCCCCCCCCCCCCCGCACAAAAAAAAAATTACTTTTTTTTGTAATTTAAATTTTTATTTTTTTTCGATTTACTGCCCCCAGCCCCCCCTCCCCCCGAAAAAATTTTAAAATATATTTTTCAGTTTTTAATTTTATTATTTATCATTTAAAGACTCAATATTTTACAAGTTCCAAAATTATGAGTTCGGAAGTTTACGGGTTTAGAAATTATAAATTTACCAATTCGAAAATACGCGATTTTTGCGTTAAAAAGTAAAGCATCACATTAGTTCCTTTAGATTGTGTCAATTTTAGAGACTTCGGGAAGGGGAGGGGTGGGGGAGGTGGGAGGGGGAGGGGTAGGAGAGTTGCAAAAAAAATATTTTTCTAAAAAAACTATTTTTTACTCTTTAACCAAACATAGAAAATATTTTCCGGAAAATGTTTTTCACTTACCAACCAAACAAGAGAAAATAAGTGATAAAATCACTTATTTTCCATGAAAATATTTTCTAGGAAAACATTTTCCATGAAAAACATTTTCCTTAATAACAAACACACTCTAAGTGATTTTCTATCTAAATCTTGATAGGCACAATACTTGATAGCTCTTAGTGCACCCATTGGTCATTCTAGAATAAACCTTTTTGGTGGAAGCATCTACTTACAGTATCCTGTAATTCAACAATAGAAGTGAACACCCCTTTCACTATTTCGAAACAATCTAAAAGGAAATTGAACACACTAATTGAGAATAAATAAATGTGTTAAAGATGCATCACTCAATAGTTCATTACTTTCTCTTTTCCAAAATAAGTAATTTTTAGCCTCTTTTTTTTTCCAAAATAAATAATTTTTCAGATTTCAAGAATGAATGAATTATTTTTTTTAATATTATTCTTGAAGTAAATAGTGTTGAAATATGTGTTAGGATTGTTTATGTGAAATAGTAAAGGTTAATA
Source organism: Nicotiana noctiflora (assembly GCA_032618575.1). Lineage (NCBI taxonomy): Eukaryota > Viridiplantae > Streptophyta > Magnoliopsida > Solanales > Solanaceae > Nicotiana > Nicotiana noctiflora. The sequence goes on along the minus strand of JASVEL010004489.1, from coordinate 210,315 downwards.
TGATCAATTTCATTGCTAATTAATGTTAAAGTGTGAATTTATTAATTTATGTGAAAATATCCAAAAAATTAGTTATTTTGGACCGAAATGAGTACTAGTTTGCCATATAATACGAGATACTAATTCATATAATTAGTTTTCCAAGGAAAAGAAGTAAATATCATTGATTATTCATTTTTGATATTGTAAAAGGTAATTTCCTTTTACAATAAGTTAGTAAAAAAACAAAAAGCTCAATATCACATATATTAATATTATACTATTAATAATATACTATAAAAAGAGATTTTTATATGGACAAATATGAGAGAAAAAAAATGAAGAGAAAGAAGACCTAAAAGTGGTAACATTATCCACAAGAATGGGATATGGTAACATGTGGCATTGCGTGAGTGGATGAAGTAATGGGGTGTGGTAGCTAAGTTGATCTTTAGTCCACGAAAAAGATATTCCATTAACTCAAAGCCTCTCAAATCCTACTTGTGTTTTTGCCTCAATACATTAATTTTTCTGCTTCATCATTTCTTTGCAGCAGAGACAAAGACAGAGAGATCAAGAAACATGGCAAGTAGCAGCATGGCTTCTGCTGCATCTGGTTTTATGGTGGCCACACCCAATATTGCCACCTCTAACACTGCTCCTCGCACCTCTATCTTATTCTTCTCCTCCAGCTCCAAGAACAACACCACCACTACCAACTTCTCGAGGCTCGTTGTTAGGGCGGCGGAAGAGGCTGCGCCGCCAGCTACTACTGCCACTGCTGAAGGTGAAGCTCCTCCTGCCAAAGCTGCCAAGCCACCTCCAATTGGACCCAAGAGAGGAACCAAAGTAAGTACTCCCATTTCATTTTATTGTTAAAAGCTTGACTTAGCAGAGAATTTAAGAATGAAATGATAACTTTAGGACTCTTTTCGTTCGTGACCTTGTTCGACCAAACACAGAGTTTAAAAAAGATAGAGCGAGCGCCATATGGAATTAATGAAATAGATTGGAGTAGTTCAATAACATGCAGACCAACATATCTGGTACAGCAGCAAGAACTCAGCTCATTGTTAGGAGTTAGGACCGAAGAAAAGCATAAACCTTAAGCTGACCATAAATCCAATAACAAAGAACAAATTAAAAGAGACAGGAACATTTAAGGTGGTTTGGTCAACTGAACTATGTCCATAACGGAGATAAGCACTATAATAAAAGAGTACAAAATATCGAGAACAAACTCACGAAGAGGCAAACACAAGTGACATACTAAAACTTGGAATAGAGAGGAGTACATATTATGATCTTAAACATTTGTGTGGCTATAGTAGTATGGAAAAGTTTAAAAGTCAGAAAGTTTATAAATATAGGAAGATCATTTTCTTTTAACTGATTAAAAAAGATAGAGCGAGCGCCATAGGGAATTAATGAAATAGATTGGAGTAGTTCAATAACATGAAAATCAAATATGATAAGAAAATTATGGCAAACACCTAAATTTTATAAATTTCGATCTGTATTTTGTGGACCAACTGCACCTACTATACAATAAGTTCTAGCTTAATATTAATATATGTTCAACTCTATAAATGTAATTTGATTTGGAAACGTTGAATAAGGTAATTCAAGTCGAAGACAGTGAGTGTGTTTGGATCTACTTCTTTCTGTATACAACCACAAATAATAGCAGCTATTCATCCAAGATTATATATTCTAAAATATTTACTAAATACAGGTGAGGGTTTTAAGGAAGGAGTCTTACTGGTACAAGGGTGTTGGTTCAGTTGTAGCTGTTGATCAGGTAAGTAACTTGATTAGAATCCGTATGTGTCTTTAATTTTATGTGTGTGTGAAATTTTAAAATCTTAACTTTGATGTTTTTCATTGCTGGTGGTGATTGGTGCAGGATCCAAAAACACGTTACCCAGTCGTAGTAAGGTTCAACAAAGTGAACTATGCTAATGTATCTACCAACAACTACGCATTGGATGAAGTCGAAGAAGTGAAATGAAAGAATGGAAGTAATTAACTAGTTCATGGTTTTTCATATTTGTAATATGCCCGACCCTGTGGCCTGTGTTTACCATGTTTAATATCTAGTTATATACTGGCTTTGAATGTGAATCTGTATCATATTTTCTTGCAAATTTCTCCTTCCTTTTCTTTTTAAGTTTATTGGAAACCGTCTCTCTGCCCTCTCGGGTAGAGGTAAGGCATGTCTACATATTACCCTCCCCAGACCCCACCTTGTGGGAATATACTGGGTTGTTGTTTTCTTTTTAAGTTTGTTGGCATTGTTCAATCCAATTCTCTCCAACCATCTTAGCTTGCTAATTTTATACTTTGGAAAGGTTTTACCGTTTGCTTAGTATTAGTTCGTTGGGTCTGTTTAGCTGAGGACTTAAAGAGGAGGATCAAACGTACCCCATCACTTTAATATATAATGCATCAGAATGTTTAATCAGCTTTATAGAAAACAGTAATTATATATGGCAACATTAACAATTTGAGGACTTTGGTTTCACATACAGTAGACAACTTTCGTATCAAATAAACTTAATACTAGAAATGACAATACCTCCTTTCACAATTTCACAAGAAAAGAAAGAAGTAAACTAAGGCAAATGAAAATTCGGCAGATGCTATAATTATGAGTTGAAGAGGAAAAAAGAACCATATTGTTAACATAATTTACTATAATTCTTCAAAAAAATAAAAAGAGAAATCTGATCTCATTTCTTAAACTCTTCCATCCATGCCATCAAGAAGACCAGACCAAATTCCTTTTACTGGTGGTAATTGCAATACAAAAGCATTCCAAGGAGGATAACCAACACCACTGCCACGCACACGGCCATCCAGGCGTAAAGATAAATACCTGCACATGATAAAAATTTCAAAAATTTAATCGACATACTACATTTAGTAAACTCGTTCATGATAACAGCTAAACTCGTATTTCAAGATTTGTTAACAGATTCAAGTAAAACCATGATAAAGGTACATTTTGCTGAACACGATAAAGCTAACCTACGTTGCGCGGACTATCCAAAATGTTGCCGCACCGGTGTCGAATCCTTCAAAAATGTACTACGTTTGGAGGTCCGACACATATTCGGCCACATTTTCGGAGAGTCCGAGCAACACAGAAGCTAACATTTGTCATTTGGACACACCCTACAAAGAAGTTAATCAGCCGATCTATCTTTTAAAAAGCCACATATACTACTAATTGTTGTAGAATACTTACACTGGAGATTCAGGAGATACATTGGCCAGTTTCTTTTGTTCATCTATCCACCTATCACGAGTAAGCCAAATATGAGAATCTTTGTTTTCACCTCTTAATGTTAATCTAATTATCATTAATGCCAGCAGCACAAGTGAGAGGAGAAATAGTTTTCAAGCTAGACAAAGTTCCATTTTGTTGATAACACACTTACTTGGTCCACGCAGTGGCATAGAGAGGAGCAAGCTGCCACAGCCTTTTTCTTCTGGATATCTTCTCCTGAAGTTCTTCATTCTCTTCAAACTCAAAACTAGGAGAAATTCCGTCTGTTGCAAAAGGAACCACAAGTACCCCTCTTTCAAGAAGGCCATCAGTAAATGCTTCGCTTAGTTTGAAACATTCTGAAATGAAAGCTGAAGGGCCAGCAAGAATGACCAAACGAGCAATTCCTCTGAAAGCACTCAAGGGAACAATTTTCTTCTCATCCACACGAAGCTTAAGATTTGCGAGATTTTCCTCTCTTACTAATCTTGCCACCTGAGCATTTTTTGCTCTATTCTCCCTATAGTACAGAAAAGCAAATATAGAGACTGCGCCGAGGTCTATGCCAAGGCCTTTTAGGATCTCAGGAACTTCTGCTGCTCTTGATGAATTTGCAAGTGCCGCAATTAACCGTGTAGAGGCAATAAGTCCTCCAAGACCTCCACTTGCAATGAAAGCAAGGTAGAAGAACATCCGAACAGACCGAAAGGGAGTAAGAACTTCACTTCTTATCTTGGCTGTGGAACTAAATAACAAATAAAATCAAGATTGTAAGATTACTTCACTTTAAAGAGATCCTGATATCATACTAAATGAATCTGAAATTGGGGGGTATATGTACAGAACACATCCACGCTAAAAGTTAAAATTAAGCTTAGCACATTTTGAACAGCTGTTAGAAACTCGGGAAAGGAACAAACTTGTTATGGCTGAATTTGTAATACAAGGACCTTAATATTCACAACACTATGTCTTAAAAGAACAACGATAACACTTCCTATCATTCAGCTAAAAGAAAAAATCATGAGCTAAGCTTATTAATTTAATATTCTTATTATTAATCCCTCCCTTGTTTTGAGCCAACAGCATTAATCCTCTTGTGGACCAACAAGTTCTTCTCTGTTTCTCCATCAGCAAAACAAGGCCTGAATAATAACCTTTTAATAAGCGAACTTCCTCAAAACAAGTTCTGCTACAGAGGTAAACACGTATTTGTAACAAACTTTTTCTCAAAGGAATTCCATTTCTAATGATTCAGAGAGACATTGGAAAGGAAGATTATGGTTGACACTGAACTGCCACTAGAAGGAACGTCTAAGTAGCAAATACATCTATATCCTGAGACTTCTTTCCATTTTTTATGATTAAGGTAATTTTATTGAAGCTACCACGGGGCGAGGAGGATATTTACCCTGAGGTTTATATCGAACAAACTAATATTTCCCCCAACCAAAAGTTGTGTGATTAGTTATAAGTTGTTTCATATGTTACGCTCTGCTTTGCCGGCAGCATATTTCTGTTCCAACGAAATAGTTTCTTAACAGATGCCATATACAGGTCAATGATATTGGTAATAGCTAAATTAAACAAAATGCAAACTCCATTCCAACCAAGAAGTGAAGTAGCAACCAAACAAGCCTATACCCATATACAACTTGGTGCTTGCAATAAGCTAACAATAATAATTTATATACAAGGCATGACATCAGACATGCATAACCTATAACTCACCAACTAAAAATCAGAATTCACATAAATTGCAGGTACTTATTTTGGATAGATTTAGCCTACATGTCAAATGATTACGGAGTTAAATGTTTTTAAATTAAAGAGAATATGTACCAAAAGAGATCTTTTAGAAGATTGTTTTTTAATTGGTAAAGAATTAAAAAAGAATGTAGTACTAACATGTGAATCTTTTGTTTTATACTATATGCACTATGGCATTTGCATGTCACATTCTGAAAGGGCAAGATACTCATTCCCTGCATCTAACAATGACTAGATTCATAACCAAACTCTTCTTCACAATCTAGCAAATGATAAGCAATGAGTGGAAGAGTCTACTGTGAGTTTTATAAAAGAAGCTCTATCTACTCTTGTGCATTCGCTAGTGATATGATAAACACATCACAAACAACAGATTACTAATTGTAACTAATGAAGTCAATAAGTACTTCCTCCGACTAAGCACGGAGTTGAAGAAATAAAGGACGGCTTTTGAAACTTGTGATCTTAAACATGTTATACCGTTTTTGTGGTTGTGAGGGCTTCCCATTACGGCTAATATTGGAATCCTAAAACAGAGTTTCCTTATCAGGAAGGGGTTCATTCTTTTCTCTAACTAAAAAGAAAATAGGTTGACACATGAATTGAAATGGAACGGGTACTGGTTTTACAATATTTTTGCTTTCAAAAGAGGTCGTTAAACTACGCCATATCCTTCCATGTTAATAATCCTCACAATTATAACAAAATCTAACCAACAGAAGCATCTAATTTCAAAAGACGAGTTGAAATGATACCTTATACTATCAGAAGAAGGACTCGAATTGCTACAAACTACGGAGAGGAATTTGGGTTTACGTCTGGAGCTGGTGACATCAGTATAGAAGTTCGCACCATCTTTCAATTGGCGGGAAAATGCAAACCGTTTATTAGCGCTAAGATGGAAGTTGGGTGAATTGACGGTAATATAGGAGAATTGCGCCGCCGTAGCCATAGCTCAGCAACGATTTTCCGGCAGAAATGCAGTGGTTTTTGAAGGTTTAAACATGGCTGCTACCACCGCGACTTTGGGGATGGTGGATATTAATTTTGGATGATCCAAACACTGCCACGACGATATTGGCTTTGTTTATGGTAGTGGGGAAATTACTTACCAAAATGATTTAAAAATAAAACTTGGAAAATACTTTTCAGAAATTCCTAAATGGGAGAACGAATCAAAATACAGCTTCTTTAAGTTTCTTTTATGCAGAATAGGTAGACAGATACTTAAACTATAAAAGAAAATTCACTTAAATACCTTAACTAATATATTTTCCACCTTAATACTTTTACTATATTTTTATCGTACCAATTTAATACTTCCGACTGACATGATAAATAATGTGAATATTACTGCATTTGAGCGCGTGAATAGCAGAAATATGCTGACGAAAAGCGTATTAGCAGTACAATAAACGGTAACATCCTCCTTCCTCCAATAATATAATTAGATCCTCCTCCCTCTTACCAGCCCTAATTCATCACCCTTCCTTCAGAATCCAGTCCTATTTCTTCATCTTTTTCTTGATTTTGTTTAAAATTTCTATTTTTCTCTCCAAATTGTGTTCGAATCTTGGCTTAATAAGCTCTCTATTATGTCTCTTAAAGCAAGAGTCGATTCATGTCTGTGTAGTCATGAATGTCAATTGAAAACACCATGGACCCCATCTGATCATGGAAGGAGGTTCTATGGATGCAAAATTGAAAAGGTAAGTGATAATTAACTACAATTAATTACATTTTAGTCTTGTTATTTTTTGGGCTAATTTTAGTTTGAATGAATTTTTTTGAAGGACAAGGGTGGATGTAATTATTTTAAGTCGGTTGATGACGAGTTTCCTAGCCAAGCCAATAGGGTTATTTGGGGTTTACTTAATAGGGTCAAAGCTTTTGAAGAAGAAAGGGATCGATCAAGAACATGGAGAAAGAAATTGGCTTCTATTACAGTCTTGATGCTGATTATTTGGGTTTGCTACTGTGTTGTTAGTCATTGAAGTTGCTATGATTTTGCTGGTGGTTGAAGTATTTTGTGGGCAGTTTGTAGTGGTGGTAGATATATTTTGGTTGTATCTAGTTTGTATTCGGTGTAATTGTGGCATATGACCTTACTTCAATGAAATGAAACAACTTATGTTGTTTGATGTGTATTGAAAATTTTTTATGCAATTGGTTATGCCTAGGTGAAAAAATTTATGCAGTTTTTATGTATTAGTTCAATTTTTCCGGAGCCCCAACTAAATGCATACAAACAACAACAACAACAACAACAACTCAGTATATTCCCACAAGGTGGGGTCTGGGGAGGGTAATATGTAGACAGGCCTTACCTCTACCCGAGAGGGCAGAGAGGCTGTTTCCAATCAACCCTCGGCGCAGGAAAAGAAAGGCAAACAAAAATAAAAATCGCATTAGTTATACCAGCATACATCGCAAAAAATTGTCTAAACATAAGAGGCATAAATACCATCAATAAGAAGGTATGCATGCAATGATATTAAAACAGTAACTACCAAAAATGACTACCACAAGAGAACACAAACTAATCATCTATGGGCGACCCTACCACACCTCACCCACCATCAGAAAGGAGTACGAAAAATCTAGAAGTCCCTATCCTACAACCCTGATACTAGACCTCCAGACTTTCCTATCAAGGGTCATGTCATCGGAAATCCGCATCTTGCCCATCTCCTGTCTAATTACTTCTCCCCAGTATCTCTTAGGCCTCCCTCTGTCTCGCCTCACACCAACCACCGCTAGCCGCTCACAACTGCTCACCGGGGCATCGGGGCTTCTCCTCCGCACATGCCCGAACCACCGAACCTCGCCTCTCGCATTTTCTCATCCGCTGGGGCCACCCCCACCTTCTCCCGAATAACTTCGTTCCTAATCTTATCTAACCTGGTGAGCCCGCACATCCACCTAAGCATCCTCATCTCCGCAACCCTCATCCTCTAAACATGAGATTTCTTCACCAGCAAACACTCCGTCCCATACATCATGGCAGGTCTAACCACAGCTCTATAAAACTTTTCCTTGAGTCTCTATGGCACTTTCAAACTGAATGCATACAAAACTGAATGTATTTTTCTGTAGTTTAATGCTAGGCATGCTTTGGTGTTACTAGCTAAAGTTTTGAAACAGAGGTATCTAAATTGCATTAAACATAATGCTACCATTGCATTCCAGCTAAAGTGTTTTCAACAATTCCAAACAACTAGTTTTCAAGCTAAAGTATTTTCAACAGTTCCAAATAATATTCCAGCTAAACTGACCCAAGAAAGACAAAATAATCAATTTAAGTTTGGATACATAGCAAAATACATGAACTGCAATTCAAAACAGCACAATCCTAACACAACTATGGCACTGGAGTGGCTGGACTTGCAACTGAAGAGGTAGTTGCTGAAGTTCCAATTTGGTTTCTCTTGTTTGCACTTAGTTGTTGTAGCTGGGAAGTGTCACACCTCTTTTTTACCGCACCCGCGAGGATGCAAAGAGTTTTTCCAATTAAAGGACAATCGAGATGGGATTTATTTTAATTACTTCAGAGTCGCCACTTGGGAGATTTTATGGTGTCCCAAGTCACCGGTTAAATCCCGAATCGAGGAAAAGAATGACTCTGTTTAACAGTCCGCGAACCAGAAATCCGGATAAGGAATTCTATTAACCCGGGAGAAGGTATTAGGCATTCCCGAATTCCGTGGTTCCAGCACGGTCGCTCAACTGTCTTGTTTGGCTTATCTATCTGTTTTTTACAATTATGTACTTAGTGCAAGTTAATACCCCTTTACCGCTTTTATTATTGGTTATGATTTACGAAAGAGAAAGTTGCTTAAAAATATGCTTTCGAATCGCGTCACATGAAATGCACCCGGATCCTCAACATATTCTTATTCAACATTTCGGGGTTTGGATTTGGGTCACATGAAATGCACACCCGTATTTAAAAAGGTAAAACTAAAATATGCGCCTGGGTTGACTACTTATTTACATTTGTTGAGAAAGGCGTGATATTCGTTAAGAAACGACGCATCTCGAAACCTAAGTATTTATATGTACATTTATGACGGCTATGTGATTAATGTAACTATTAGGCGAGGTGTACCTTTGATTCAAATCTAAAGCGAACTACATCTCACTGTATCTTACTTAAGAGTTGATTCCAAATTACTTAAAACTTGCTACGAACCACATCACATGAAATGCGCCTGTGGTTCTCAACATGCTTTGTTTACTCTTGCCCGAAATTGGGGTCGGGTCACATGAAATGCACCCCCGACTCTTTTTAATCTAACTACGTCATTCCGTTAAGTAACAACTCCTTAGCTAATTTTGCTCTTAACACAAGGTCTATCATTTAACAGGTTTGGAGATTACGCACATGAGTAGGGAAGATTGAATAGAGATACGAAGACTAATTCAGGTTTACATGCTTATCTAACGACAATGTAACTTTGGCCTAGCTACGCCTTTCCATAACCAAGGCTAACAATACAAGCTTAATTGGAGACTAACAGAATGTAATTGAACATAAGACGACTACATGTTTCAATAGACTTTATGCATAAGCTTCAAATTTCATTCTTGTCGAACCAAGGAATTACAATAAAAGAGGTGTGTACCTGGAATGCGGAAGAACAAGGAAGAGTGAGCAATGGTAATGCAGTGACAGTAGCAGGAACAGTAACAGCAACAGTAAACCAATAACCAATAGACCAGCAACCAAATAGACCAACAGCCAGCAAAATAATGAACTAACAGCACCAAATCAAACCAACAGTATCAAATGAACCAAGAAGAAACAATACTGGACCAACCTCACTTAGACCAAAACCAGTGACAAACTAATGAAACAACACCAACAACCAGCAGCAACCAAATAGACCAACCAGCCACACAATAGACCAAGTGCAACAAACTACTGACCAACAGCCTCAGTTGGACACCACAGCAACAACAATAAGGACTAACAGCTATCTTTGAACCAAGCAGTAACAACACACACTGCCAGGCAGCAAACCAACAGACCAACCAGCAACCAAACCAAGCCAGCAATATCAATCGACCAAACAGCAACACCACAGACCACAAACAGCAGTAGAAAATCCAGGCAGCAACAACTATAAGCCAGCCAGCAACACTAATGACCAAGAACAGCCACACTAGTGACCAAACAGTCTCAAACGAGCACCAAGTCAGATGTAACAGCTACGACCAAGACAAGCAGCAACAACAATAAGGACTAATAGCTATCTTTGAACCAAGCAGTAACAACAACACTCCCCAATTTTTTAGGCAAGCCGAACCAAACCAAGCCAAGCGAACCAAGGCAAGGCACGCTAAGCCAAGCCAAGCCAAAACCAACTCAAATCAAGCAAAGCTAGATTAGGTAATTAGTTTTAACTGGACAGGTATATATCGTAAATAGTTTTCAAATTCAAAGCAATGAAACAGTAGCCAAGAGATTCGATGAAACAGTGACTCCAAACCAAGGAAAACAGTGACCTTTTGTCACTCTCAGTGTACTCTCCAGGTATTTTGCTTATCACAGATGCTCTCAAGTGTTCTGTCTCAAGTGTATCTATATCTTATCAGTGTCTATATGAATGAATGCCTATCAATGTATATCTCCAGGTATTTTGCTTATCACAGATGCTCTCAAGTCTGTCTCCTCTCCAGTGTATGTCTGTCTATGCATCAATGTCTATATTGATGCTATATTTATAGCTCACAGCCCCTCCAGAACACCTGCCCCTAATTAACTAATCACCCTGCCCACTCCCAACTCTGCCAGACCCATCAAATGCCCTGCAAACCCCACTAACTACTGTCCAAAGATGGGCTCAAGCCTTAAACAATAAGCCTGGCAGTGTTCAGTGGATACCCTGCTGTGCTCAGTTCCACTAGCCCTTTGTATGGGTGTATGATTAAACAATTATACTATTAACTACACCCAATTATCCCTTTAATCTGAATTAAACAGTAACCAACCCTATACCAGTGAATTGCACCAGGCGGATTCAAGGGACTAATGTTACGAACTATTTGACGACTTTAATCATATTGGACTCATGATTCGTTTTAACTACTAAAACAGAAGAATTGGCCAAATAAAGGGCCTCGAATGAGAAGAAACAGACCAAACGGGTATGGGAAATTAAAAACATGAGAAACTGAAATAATGAATGAAACAAACACACATATTCACACCAATCGACTTAAAACGACCAAAGAAGGAGTGAATACCTCAAAAGAAGACTGCCGACCAAACTTCGAACTAAAACTCGGACTTATTGAAGCCAAACGGGCTTTAATCAAGATGTTCTCGATTGAGAACACCTGGACTAAAGTCCCTTGGACTTCAATTGTGGCTAACCCGGCTTGAATTGAATTTCTTCAAAATTAGGGTTCTTGGGCTCGGATTTGGGGCTTTTGCATTTCTGGTTAGATTCGAAGCAAACCAATGCCGGGGGGAGTGTGGGGGAGGTGTGAGGAGACCGTGGCGTGAATTTGGGGTGATTTGGCATAGGTTCGAGTTTGACTCGAATCTTCAAATGAAGATTCGAGGAGCTCCGGCATGATTCGAGGTTAATGGAGGTTGGGATCGTGATGGGGGAGGTGAGGGGAAGGGTTTGGCATTGGTTTGGTGGCGATTGGCCTACCGGAACCGCCGTGAGGCGATTTCCGGCAGGCGGAGGAGGGCGGCGTTACACCGGGTGTTTGAGAGCTCTGAGGGAGATGAAGGGAGAGGGGGGTGGCTTGGGGGGGGGGGGTGCGTTTATGAGGTTTATATATGTTTTGAGTAGTTAAATCCTGATCGTTGGATCAAACTTGATCAACGATCAGGATCTTCTCACTTAAACCAAACGGCGTCGTTTGGTCAAGTCTTAGGCTGAATGCATATTAGAATTAAAGGATTAATCTGGGCCGTTGGATAATAAAATCCAACGGTCCAGATCAAGTGTTACACAGGCTGTAGCTGGGCGGGTGTTTGGGCTTTTAGAAGAAATCCGTTTGGGCCTGGCTTTTAGGCTGAATTTGGCCCAGATCGGATATTATGTGTATTATATGCATATGTGTATGTATATATATATATATATATGTATATATCCATACATATATATATATATACACACATATGTATATATACCAACCTATAACGCCGCTGTTTTTACTACAATTAACGCACACAATTACATATTACCCAAAAAATGTGAATCACATGACTTCGATATCAAACACTGAAAATGCAAAGCCTAGCATATATTTTTTGTATTTTTAAATAAATAAACGTGCACACAAAAGATAAAAATAACACAAAATCACACAAATCATGCCCAAAGCGAGACTATTTTTATTTTTGAATTTTCTGGGAGTACTTCTCGAGTAAGGCAAAAATCACGTGCTCACAGCTGCCCCTCTTTGCGCGTAAACACGCAGAGTTTTCGTGCAAAGATAAATGAGCGGATATAAGCGATTTTTGCCCATCCGAACACTCCGTATGAAGCATTTTGGAAAAGTTTTGACCGAACCTTGCTTCAAAGGTCTCCTACATATCCATATCCCTGGCTAAAAAGGGAATCAGGTCAGTAGTTCGGGAAGTTCTGGTAGCTGGGACTACCATGCCTGTTGCGATCTCGCTGTTACTGCTGTTGCCGCTGTTACTGCTGTTACCACTGCTCAGCTGACTTCCTTGTTGCACCGCACTAGGCAACAAAAACAAGAAGTTAGACTAAGTTACAGTACTACAAGTTCTTATCTATCCTTTTTTAACTTGATCTTGTCGCGCTCCTTGCCATCCCGTCTGACTTGGCGTTCCTTCCGATGCTTCTTCTCTTCTTATGAACTTGGATTCATGCCGGGGATTTCCGTTGCATTCTACCGCTTTCCTCTACCAACTCAAAACAGCTTGCCACTCCATTCTCCGGGCGGGCTCCCTGACTTCAACTATAACTTCAAAATAAATCGCCACTCCGTTCTCCGGGCGGGCTCCACGACTTCAACTACAACTTCAAAATTAAATCGCCACTCCATTCTCCGGGCGGGCTTCCCGACTTCAACTACTACTTCAAAATTAAATCGCCACTCCGTTCTCTGGGCGGGCTCCCGACTTCAACTATTACTTCGAAATTAAATCGCCAGCTCCGTTCTCCGGGCGGGCTTCCGACTTCGATTACTACTTCAAAATTAAATCGCCACTCCATTCTCCGGGCGGGCTCCATGACTTCGACTACAACTTCGAATTAAATCGCCACTCCAGTTCTCCGGGCGGGCTTCCCGACTTCGACTACAACTTCAACATTAAATCGCCACTCCATTCTCCAGGCGGGCTCCCCGACTTCAACTACAACTTCAAAATTAAATCGCCACTCCATTCTCCGGGCGGGCTCCCTGACTTCAACTACAACTTCAAAATTAAATCGCCACTCCATTCTCCAGGCGGGCTCCCTGACTTCACTACAACTTCGACATTAAATCGCCACTCCGTTCTCCAGGCGGGCTCCCTGACTTCAACTACAACTTCAAAATTAAATCGCCACTCCATTCTCCAGGCGGGCTTCCTGACTTCAACTACAACTTCAAAATTAAATCGCCACTCCATTCTCCAGGCGGGCTTCCTGACTTTCAACTACAACTTCGAAATTAAATTGCCACTCCATTCTCCAGGCGGGCTTCCTGACTTCAACTACAACTTCAAAATCAAATCGCCACTCCATTCTCCAGGCGGGCTTCCTGACTTTCAACTACAACTTCAAAATTAAATCGCCACTCCATTCTCCAGGCGGGCTTCCTGACTTCAACTACAACTTCAAAATCAAATCGCCACTCCATTCTCCAGGCGGGCTTCCTGACTTTCAACTACAACTTCAAAATCAAATCGCCACTCCATTCTCCAGGCGGGCTTCCTGACTTTCAACTACAACTTCAAAATTAAATCGCCACTCCATTCTCCAGGCGGGCTCCCTGACTTCGACTACAACTTCAAATTAAATCGCCACTCCATTCTCCAGGCGGGCTTCCTGACTTCAACTACAACTTCACCGATTTCATCCTATCTTGATTACCTTCCTTGCCTCTTGTACCATTTCCTTCTTCCTGCATTGCCTCTCGGACCACCTTTTCTCCTGAATTATCCTGTCTCGGAATTGCTTTCCCCCGGTCGTATTACTTTTCTTCCGGCTGCTGGGGATATTTTTGGAACTGTTTACCCGCCTGCTGGGGGTGATGCTGCTGAGGAAGTATTCTTTGTTTCCTTCACCCCTCATTCTCTTCCTTCTTCCCCTACCTCTTCCGGGACTCACGCTTTTGTTTCCTTGATCAAATTATAGGATGTAATACTGCTGGGGGAATCTCGAAGCCATTTTTCTTTTCCCGATAACTGCTGGAAATGATATCCGGCTCAAAGATCACCCCATCTGGTGTTGCTTTCTACACTTATCCTCTGAGTCTTGCTTTCCAGAAAATTTTCGCAACCGGAGAAAATTTTCTGCCCCAGTGTGATAAACTTCTGGACGGTATGCTTTTCTGCCGTCGGACCCTCTTTTCCTGCTTTAAATCAAAGAAAAATTGTTAGTTTCAAAACGCCGCGAGTGGTCGTGCCACTCTTGTTGAGGCCATTCTCTTTCCGCTGCTTGGCCTCTCTCGAACTTTGAGGACGAAGTTGACGCTTGCTTGGGAAGATGCTTTTTCCACGAACGACCTCTCATCTTTCCTTTTATTCCACTCTTTGGTTTGGTCCGACTCTTCTAGCCGGTGATCTGTCGCGTGAAATCATCTTTCGGACATGCCACGTGTGTCCATCATACTCCATAATTCTTGCGAACCTTCCACTCAGCCTGTCATCCCAATCTCACTGTCGTAACGACTTTTGTCTCATTGCCTTGTTCCATGCCTATTCACTTTCAATATACTGCTTTGGGAGACTTGGTAGTAAGCTTTGAAACATCAATTTTCGAAAATGAAAGAAAAGAAGAGAATACTGACCGCAAATGACAAAAGGAGAGAAAAACTTTTCTGAACTCAAAAAATAGGGAAAACTTATCTGAATGTGTGCCTGATCCAACGTTATGCCGCGCCTTTGAGATTAAACTACCCAGTCTATTCATGTCAATCACTTTCTGATACCGCGTCCTGCTAGAGGTAAACGGATGTCCCAACCTTGTCTCATGCGGACATCTTGTAACCATCTCATCCTGCCACCTCACAGTGCCCTTCAAAGGGTTTTCACTAATGAGATTCTCTCATTTCTCTCTATCTCCCGTCGCCTTAAGGTGCCCGTAAAGGTTTTCGCCGTAAGACTCTCTCATTTTATTTCTCTCGACTTCCTTCGCCTTAAGGTGCCCGCGAGGGTTTTCACCGTTAAGACTCTCTCATTTATGCTTTCTTTCCTTGCGGCGGGGTATCACCCCTGAGATTCCCTCTAGAGCGTTATCCCCTTTCGGCTTGTGCATTCTGGATTCAATCGAGGGTCGGGATGTCACTCTTGGCTTTCATTCGCATGACTTGGCACTTCTCAAATACTGATCGAGAGGTCTTTCTGGTTCTTGATATGGTTTCTGCGCGTGAGGCCGAAGAAAAGGGTTTAGCCTCAACGGTTAGCTTATTACAACTTTCGGAATCCACACTATCTTTCAAACGAAACAATGACTTCTGCCCCGGTTTTGTTGCTTGGGGGATTTTTGATTTTTATTTTATTATGACCGAGCCGTGTGGCGCCTACGTATCCTTCTTGAGGAATCAGGTCGAACGTAGTTCACTTTTTCTTGTATTACTTTTTGTTTCTTTTCTATTCTGTTACACATCTTCCTTGATGATTCCGAAAGAGGGTATATGAAAGAACAATTAAGGCTCAAATGGGGAAACAAAGGTTAAAGTGTTTGGGTAGTAGAAAAATTGCCTCTGTCATTTCATTCTCCGAAAAATGCCAAATACACACAAACGAAACCAAGCGTTGACAAATGCATTAAAGAATTACACATAATATCTCTTAACTGCATCAGAATTGATAGCCATATCGGTGCATCTTCCCTCGACATCGGTCAGACATAGAGCGCCGTTGGATAATACTCTAGTCACCACAAAAGGTCCCTGCCAATTTGGAGCGAACTTGCCTTTCGCCTCGGCCTGATGTGGTAGAACTCTCTTCAGCACATGCTGTCCCACTTCAAATTTCCTGGGACGCACCTTCTTGTTATATGCTCTCGCCATTCTCTTTTGATACAATTGGCCGTGACATACTGCTGTCAATCTCTTTTCATCGATCAAGCTCAATTGCTCTAATCGGGTTTTGACCCACTCGTCGTCGTCAATCTCAGCTTCAGCGATGATTCGGAGGGATGGAATCTCAACTTCTGCGGGTATTACTGCTTCAGTCCCGTATACCGACAAGTAAGGAGTTGCACCTACCGAAGTCCGGACGGTAGTGCGATAACCCAACAGCGCAAATGGTAACTTTTCATGCCATTGCCTAGATCCTTCTATCATCTTCCTCAATATCTTCTTTATGTTCTTGTTTGCTGCCTCGACCGCACCATTTGCTTTTGGGCGATACGGTGTGGAATTTCGGTGTGTAATCTTGAACTGTTGACATACCTCTTTCATCAATCCACTGTTAAGATTTGCACCGTTATCTGTAATGATCATCTTTGGAATTCCAAACCTACAAATGATGTGGGAGTGTACGAAGCCCACTACCGCCTTCTTGGTCACTGATTTGAATGTCTTGGCCTCCACCCACTTGGTAAAATAATCAATCGTTACCAGAATGAACCTATGACCGTTGGAAGCTGCAGGCTCGATAGGTCCAATAACATCCATACCCCATGCGACAAACGGCCATGGTGCGGACATTGTATGCAATTCAGTCGGCGGAGAATGAATCAAATCTCCGTGTATCTGACACCGATGGCATCTTCGCACGAAACTTATACAATCCCGCTCCATAGTGAGCCAATAATATCCTGCTCGAAGAATCTTCTTTGCCAATACGTATCCGCTCATGTGTGGTCCGCAAACTCCCGAGTGTATATCCGTCATCACTGTTGTGGCTTGACTCGCATCTATACATCTCAACAATCCCAAATCTGGGGTTCTTTTGTACAGCACCCCTCCACTAAGGAAAAATCCGTTCGCCAACCGCCGAATAGCTCGCTTTTGATCTCCGGTTGCTTGCTCTGGGTATACTCCTAACCTGAGGTATTCCTTGACATCATGAAACCATGGCTCACCATCCACCTCTTCCTCTATCACATTACAATAAGCATGTTGATCCCGGATCTGGATATGTAGTGGATCGACACGAACCTTATCCGGGTGATGTAGCATTGACGCTAAGGTAGCCAACGCGTCGGCAACCTCATTATGCATCCTTGGGATGTGCCTGAATTCTACCGATCGAAAGCGTTTGGTCAAATCATGCAAACACTGACGATATGGGATAAGCTTTAAATCTATGGTTTCCCATTCTCCCTGAATCTGATGTACCAGAAGGTCCGAGTCCCCCAAGACCAAGACGTCCTGTACGTCCATGTCCACCGCTAATCGCAACCCCAAGATACATGCCTCGTACTCGGCCATATTGTTGGTGCAATGAAAACGCAGTTGAGCAGTAACAGGATAATGATGTCCTGTTTCAGATATGAGCACAGCCCCTACTCCGACTCCTTTCGCGTTTGCCGCTCCATCGAAGAAGAGCTTCCATCCTGGATCCTTGATTGGTTCTAACCCCTCAACCTGCAATACTTCCTCATCTGGAAAATACGTCCTCAAAGGTTCGTATTCGTCATCAACGGGATTTTCGGCTAAGTGATCGGCCAGGGCTTGAGCTTTCATAGCCGTCCTCGTCACGTATATGATGTCGAATTCCGTAAGTAATATTTGCCACTTTGCTAACCTCCCTGTAGGCATGGGTTTCTGGAAAATATACTTCAACGGATCCAACAGCGAAATGAGGTACGTGGTGTAAGAAGACAAGTAGTGTTTCAGCTTTTGGGCTACCCAAGTCAGGGCGCAACATGTCTTTTCTAGATGAGTGTACTTGACCTCGTGGACTGTGAACTTCTTACTGAGGTAGTAAATGGCCCGTTCCTTCCTGCCAGTAAGATCATGCTGCCCCAGTACGCAGCCAAACGAATTCTCCAAAACCGTTAGATAAAGAATCAGGGGTCTACCTGGCTCAGGCGGAACTAGTACGGGTGGATTTGACAGATACCCTTTGATCCGGTCAAACGCTTCCTGACATTCTGCCGTCCATTCTATCGCGGCGTCTTTCTTCAATAGGCGGAATATGGGTTCACGAGTTGCCGTAAGCTGGGCAATAAACCTACTGATGTAATTCAACCTTCCCAACAGACTTCATTACCTCTGTTTTATTCTTCGGCGGGGCTAACTCCTGAATGGACTTGATTTTGGACGGGTCCAACTCAATGCCCCGTCGGCTGACGATGAATCCTAGCAACTTTCCTGATGGAACTCCGAATGCACATTTGGCCGGATTAAGCTTGATGTCGTACCTTCGAAGTCTTTGAAAGAACTTCCTGAGGTCGGCAACATGGTCTTCTTGACGTCTGGATTTTACGATCACATCATCCACGTACACTTCAATTTCCTTATGTATCATATCATGGAATACCGTAGTCATCGCCCTCATATAGGTTGCCCCTGCATTCTTCAAACCAAACGGCATCACTCGGTAGCAATAAGTCCCCCGCGGTGTGATAAAAGCCGTCTTTTCTGCGTCCTCTTCATCCATCAAAATCTGATGATATCCCGCATAACAGTCCACAAAGGATCCAATTTCGCGTCCGGCGCAATTATCAATCAGGATATGGATATTGGGAAGTGGGAAATTATCCTTAGGACTTGCCTTGTTGAGATTGCGATAGTCCACGCATACCCTGATCTTTCCGTCTTTCTTTGGCACCGGTACTACGTTAGCCAACCATTTCGGGTATCGAGTGACACGAATGACTTTCGCCTGCAACTGCTTGGTTACCTCCTCCTTAATCTTCACACTCATCTCCGTCTTGAATTTCCGCAACTTTTGCTTGACGGGAGGATATGCCGGATCAGTGGGTAATCTATGAACCACTAGATCAGTGCTGAGTCCCGGCATGTCGTCGTACGACCATGCGAAAATATCTTTAAACTCCATGAGTGTTTTGATCAATTCTTCTCTCAGATTGGGTTCAATATGGACACTTATCCGGGTTTCTTTGACGTCATCCGCATTCCCTAGATTAACGGCCTCAGTATCATTTAAATTCGGTTTGGGCTTTTCCTCGAAGTGACTTAATTCTTCACCGATTTCTTCCACGGCTTCATCGTCGCCGTACTCTGACTCACTCTCGTCACTTCTTATTTCATGTGTTATTATTTCCAAACCCGATTGACTTTCTAGGCTGGGTTGATTAATCTTTAAGTGCGCCATATCATTAAGATCAGTTGCAAGAAGGCTGTTCAGAAAAGTAAAAAAGAAGAAAAGATAAACAAAATTAGACACGAAGGGACCAAATTTCATTGATGGGAATTGTACAAAGGGAAAACAAACTGCAAACTTAAATCAAAAATAAACAAAACAAACGGGATTTTACTCCGGGGACAAACCCCCGATACAAAACTTCGAAAGAAAAACAATCCAAGACAAACTACCAAGACTCCTTCCGGACAGGGAGAGGAGTAGCCTTCCAGTTATTCAGTTTTGCCTTTGGTCCCACAAATTGTATCTCGGCCTGACTAGATCCTTCACCATCTTCGAGCATACATACATCTGTGAATAGGTTTTCGAACTTCCTGAAGAACTCTTCGTCTGGCCTGACCGTAGGACCGGGAATCTTTGGCGCCGGATGTCCTCTTGCTCCGGACCTGACAAAAGATTGGGAAAGGCGTGGAACAGGCTTTGGGAGCACCCATGTTTTCTGCTTGCTCCTCTTTGCTCGCCGGATGTCCTCTGAGGTTGGCTGGAATCCCAAGCCGAAGGTTCCCAAGTTTTCGACCACTGATACCGGTTGTATAATTCCTTGCAGAGATGCACCTAGCCCTTTACCGGGTACGAAACCATGTCGCAACATTTCATGCGCCACCATGACATCCGCAGTAATTGTTCTGTCGCCGGGAATACATTCCCCTTCCGGAACTCGGTGGGCGGACACCACATCGCAGACCTGATATACCCACGGCCCAACATCTTCTTCTGTTTCAACAAAGGGAATGATGGTGCCTGATTGTGGATCGTTCTCTCCATGGACGACGATCTCCTGCTGGTCCCATTCAAACTTGACGAGTTGGTGTAAGCTGGATGGAACTGCTCTTGCGGCATGAATCCATGGTCGCCCTATTAGGAGGTTATATGACACCACCATGTCCAGCACCTGGAATTCCATGGTGAACTCCACTGGCCCGATTGTCAAGACTAGCACTATGTCGCCAACCGACGCTTTGCCTCCTCCGTCGAACCCTCGAACACATACGCTGTTCTTGCGTACCCTGCCGATGTCTACCTTCAATTTGCCCAGTGTAGAGAGAGGACAAATGTTAGCACTGGACCCATTATCGACCAAGACTTTGGTAACCACCGCCTCTTCACACTTCACCGTAAGATATAAAGCCCTGTTATGCTCAGTGCCTTCCTCCGGCAACTCGTCATCGGTGAAGGTGATCCGATTTGCTTCGAAGATCCTATTGGTGATCTTCTCCAAATGGCTCACTGAGATTTTATCCGGTACATGTGCCTCGTTCAGGACTTTCATCAATGCTTGCCGATGTTCTTCAGAATGTATCAGCAAGGATAGCAATGATATTTGCGCCGGAGTCTTCTTCAGCTGCTCTAAGACGGAGTAGTCATGCAGCTTCATCTTTTTCAAGAATTCTTCCGCCTCCTCATCAGTTACCGGCTTTTTCAATGCTGCCGGAGTGGTCTTCCTCAATTCCGCAGGGGCGAAACATCTCCCCGAGCGGGTCAACCCTTGGGCTTCACAAACTTCCTCTTTCACCTCCTTTCCTCTGTAGGTCGTTGTAATCCGAGCATAATTCCATGGTACAGCCCGGCTATCAGTTACTGGCAGTTGTGTTGCCGGTTGGATGATGAAAGGATCCATTCGAACGCCCGCTACTGTCAAGATGGGCTTGATTGCTGCCCCTGGTACAACTATCTTGGCCGGCTTCACCGGTACTTCGTTCACACTTTCCTTTCCTGCTTCCGACTCTCCTGGTATGTTCTTCTTGCAACTGGGCGACTCATCAAAGCTTGGCCCTTTTCTCGTTCCTGCCCCGCTAGACTTAATCATCATTACAGTCTGAGAGGCTTTCTCCCTTCCTTCCTCCGCCCGTACCAACTCGATCATATTGGTCTCGTGATGAGTTGGAAGCGGGTTTTGGTTGATGTTGGGCTCTGTTGGAGTCTGGACCTCGATCCTGCGGGTGTCAATGAGCTCCTGGATGGCCGTCTTCAGCCTCCAACACTTTTCTGTATCATGTCCCGGACATCCCGAGCAGGTAGGCACAATTTACTGAATGGTCCAGGTTTTTCGGAAGAGGGTTTGGCAGCTTAGCTTCAACCGGATTCAGCAAACCTACTTGCTTCAACCGGTGGAACAGACTGGTATAAGACTCTCCTAAGGGAGTGAAAGTCTTTGGCCTCGGCGCCCTGTCGCCCCTGAATGCCTGGTTCGGACGGAAACTCGCGCCCGAGGGATTTCTGTAAGCTCTTGGGGGTGGATGATTGTTCTGGGGGTTTGGTGCACGCCACGGTGCATGAGCGGGAGGTGCAGAATAGGACTGTGCATGGTGGACAGTAAAATGAGGATCAGGTGCGGGATAGTAATGTTGCGGGTAGCTATATGGGTTGTGGGGGTAATTTTGGTGGTGAGGCTGGGGTGGGCTATATTGGGGTGCGGGGCCTCTATTTTTGAACCATGCCCCGGACTCGACGGCCGCAACTTCCTCTCTCCTCTTCTTCCCCAGTACTCCTCCAGTACCGCTTTGGATAGCCTGAGTGGTGGCTTTCAGTGCTGAGTAACTCGTGATCTTGTTGGCCTTCAAACCCTCCTCGATCATACCCCCCATTTTTATCACCTCAGTGAATGATTTGCCTACGGACGTTACCAGATGTCCGAAGTAGGTGGGTTCTAATGTCTGCAAGAAGTAGTCCACCATCTCGCTCTCTCTCATCGGTGGATCCACCCTGGCCGCCTGTTCCCTCCATCGGAAACCAAATTCCCTGAAGCTTTCAGCAGGCTTCTTCTCTATTTTCAGCAATGATAGGCGGTCGGGGATTATCTCAAGATTGTATTGGAACTGGCCGATAAAAGCTTGAGCCAGATCATCCCACGTAAACCATCTACTGGGATCCTGTCTAGTGTACCACTCCAACGCAGATCCTCCCAGACTCTGGCCGAAATAAGCTATCAGAAGCTCGTCCCGTCCTCCGGCCCCTCTCATTTTACTGCAAAACCCCCGCAGGTGGGCCACTGGGTCACCATGCCCCTCGTATAGGTCGAATTTGGGCATTTTAAATCCTGCCGGCAACTGGACGTCCGGAAATGGACACAGATCCTTATAGGCGACGCTGACCTGGTTGCCTAAACCGTGCATGTTCCTGAAGGACTGCTCCAGGCTTTTAACTTTTCTGGCAACTTCCTCGTGTTCCGAACTTTGGAAGTGCTTTTCCGGTTCTGCCGGATTATCCCAGTGAGGTGTATGTGATTGTGGTTCAGGAGCCCTGAAAGTAGGCTCTGGAGGATAGTAAGAGTTGTCATGGATGTGAACATATGGCTCGCTGGCCGGCCTTTGCAGAGGAGCGGGTGGAGGTGCCACAAAAACAGGGGTGGCTGGAGGAGGATTTGGTTTGGCTGGTGGAATGTGGGTGGCATATGGATTTTCCCCCTGAAAGTATGGATAGCTTGGGGCGCTTGTTGAAGGATCGATGGGCGGATGTTCGGGAGCTGAGGCGAGAGTAGGGCGGTTTGGTGAAGACTGTTCCCTGGCCCAGGCCAGGTGCATCTCTGTTATCTGTTGTTTTAACCGGTCTACTTCTTCCTTCATGATTTGTAGCTCGGATTTTTCTTCCTCGAGACTCTTGCCAGAACTCGACATGCTTACTGTAACTGGTCCTTTGGATCTAGTACGGTAGTGATGGCTGGCCAGGATATTCTGTCAAACCAACCGCTAAACTTTCTGGAACACGCAACAAACTTGTTAGTTCACCGAGTTTGACAGGATATGTTATAGCACGTTGGATGCAATGCACCTAACCAAATAGCCCTTTCTACGTGTACTCTTTAACATGCGTCATTCCGGCCCTTTTTCTTTTTCTTTTTCTTTTTCTTTTTCTTTTTTTTTTCTTTTTCGACTATCTTTGCAAGCCTTATTGTTATTTAGCCTTTGGATTCTTTTTCTTTCTTTTTAGTGGTGGTCGAATCTTATGTGGATTGCCTACGTATCACGACCCCGCGTGAATCAGACCGAGCGTAGTTCTGGCAACAAGATTGTGGCAAAATTCAGTAACTTTTATATCAAATAAAACCGTGTAGTTACAAAACACGTCTTACAACAATCAACAAAACAAAAGAAAATGCTTGACTTGGGAAAGTAAAGATAAAAATGCCAACTAGCTTGACTCAACATTTCAGAATACATTTTCAATTAAAAATCTAATGCCCTAAAACTCCTGGGGGCCTGCGAGGCATCATTCGGCCTTGCCGCAGGCCTCGGTGTGAGGTCTTTGTGCAGTTCCCTCAGCTCTTCCATGATCCGATGAACATAACCCATGATTGAAGCGAAAAGGTCGACGCGGGGCATTCGTTCACAAGCTAGGCACTTCATGGTGACATAATGCCCGATTTCTCCAATTCTATCCTTGATCATGTCCCTTTCTCCGAGTAGCCGCTCTATTTGCTGGTTTTCGCCCCCAATCTTCGAGCATTGTTGGTGACTTGGTCTAAGAGCCTATCCACTTGTTCTTGCAGTCGGGCCATCAAATTGTGGCAACGGTCGAGGTCTGCTCTGGCATCCCGAGCTTGCTTGAAAACCCGCTCCCTGAGGATAACATTTGCTTCCCTTAGATTAGTGATGATCTCAGTGTAACCTTCTTCCACCCGCTTTAGGTGAAGTGCATGTTGATGTGCCTCCTTTTTCCAGCTAGCACGGATCCTCGTTATTTGGGCTTTTGACTCGTCCAATTCTCTTTGGACGTCGGTGACTTGGCTTCTCAAACCCCTTATCAATTTTTCGTCGGCCCGACTCCTCGATTGTCTGTCAGCATCTCTTTTCATTTGCTGGATTTGAGCTCTCAAGAAGTCATTTTCTTGTCCCAACTTCTTTTTGTCGCCTTCATCGGTGGCAGCTTGCATGTTCTTCTCGAATTGGAGGTCCCGGACCTGCTGTTCTATCCTGCCGATCTTCGTCCTGTACCCCTCCTCTTTTGCTAACCAATCCCATTGTTCCCGTGAATCTTCTGTGAATTGTTGGACATGGGCTCTTTTAGAACATTTCCGACGAATCTGAAATCTTTTTCCGAACCACACGTTGTACTTTGGATCCACCTCTCCCTTAGATAGTTCCCGGACCATGGTTTTAGGCTCAAGGAACCGACATTCGTGCCACAGCCTTCTAACCTTCTCTTCGGGGAAGACAACTCCCGGGCTCAACTCAATGGCGTACTTCCTTAGGTCTTGATCGGTAGGAATAACCCGAAACCTCCCTAGTTGACGTAATACACGGTGAGGGACATATGGTTGGACACTGCGAATCCCCATCAGAAGGATATAACACTCCTCGGCTGCCATATATATTACTTCAGTATCGGGTAACCACCCGAATGCCCATTCAATCCGATCGGCTTCTATTGAGCTCAGTCGTGCAAGCCATGCCTCGACGCCTTCAGGGAATACAGCACCCATCATCCGTTCTTCGAAACCCCTGATACAGTTTTTTCCGGTCAACCCATGGTTCATGTATTGTGTTCGGTGATGGAGGTGTTCTTGCATCCATAGTTGAAGTAACAGATTGCAACCTTGGAAAAAATTGCCCCTTTCTCGGCATACAGTCAAGGCTCGATAGATTTCGGACAAAACCAAAGGGACCACCGTGCTGGTAGCCTTTTTGATTGCAACATCGGCTATCCCTACCAGACTTATCTCTATCTTATTATCTTCGCATGGACAAATCACAATCCCCAAGAATGTCGTCATGAATGCTAGAATTCGTCTGGCCTCCCACTTGGTCCTATTCCCTGCGTGAGTCAGTCCAAGGTTTGACTCTTCAAAACCCCGAGGAGTGCCGTACCGTTGATATAAGAATTGAAGGTCGCAACACCCTTTTAGCAGATCATCATTTTTCACCTTTCGACTAATGCTCAGCAGATCCAGAAACCCATGTGGAGATACCGGTCTTGGTGAGAGTAGGTATTGCCCTCTTAATTTCCCATTAAGTCCTGCGTAGCCCGCAATTTCCTCTAACGTGGGCGTCAATTCAAAGTCCACAAAACGGAACACATTGCGGGTCGGATCCCAGAAAGATACTAGTGCCTTGATGATGTCTTCCCTTGGCTCAATATTCAACAGATCAACCAAACCTCCCAAAATTCTCCCTACGACCTTTTTGCTACTGTCTTCCAAATCGTTCCACCATATACGGAGCTGTTGAGGGACCTCACTAAAGATTGAAAATGATTTATTCTGATTCGTGCTCATCCTGCACATTTATTAAGGTGATTTGAATAAGAAAACAACTTTGTTTTGCTAAACAAATAAAAAATCAGTTTTCAATCACGGCCTTTCAACGTCTCGGGGACGAAGGCTTTTAAGGCTGTGGGGTAAATTGATCGAAATCAAAATTGACCCAAAGGTGGCCGTTTATACGAAATTAGCCTTCCGGCGTCCCTTCCGGGAACATTCGGCTATTTTTGAAAACAGCGTCACCGACTTATTTAGTACAAAAATTAATTTTTCACAAGGTGAAGTTGGACCCGATGGAGGTTGCCTACGTATCTCACATCCGATGAGAATCAAACCCCCGTAGTTCGGTTTTGACGAAACAAACGGCATTATTTATTTATTCACTTTACTAAAGGAAAACAAACAAGCTATTTCTATCTTAAGAGCAAAACACATTTTTTTTTTTTTTTTTTTTTTTTTTTTTTTTAATCTCTAAGAGCCGGTCAGCATGCAAGTATATAACAGATAAATGCGCAAGACAAACAGGATGCAGCAGGATAGTCTGTTCATTTCAGGTCACCTATCCTAGACGGACCCAACCCCTGTGTTGAGTCCCCTAAGCCAAATGCAACATGATGCAAATAAACGTTTCCTACTAGGGATCCGGCATGAAGCTTTGTTATTCTAGGTTTAAAAACCTGGGTTTATCTGTTCTAGACTTGGCTTACCCGAGCGGACAGCTCGAGCCGAGGAGGAGGCAGCAACCCGGGAATACAGAAGCTTCACCGGTTTTGCAACTTATCCAAACCTCGTTCTAAAATGGGAATTAGACACTATACAGAAAAGAAGTCACACGAAGTGCACCCTTCTTCATGATTTAGAAGACTCAGAAAGGAGATTGGTTCCGGCACAATTTATATGTACAGTTCATACAATATCAAAGCGGTAAAAACAACATTTTGCACATTGATGCCAACATGTAAAAAAAATCAGATAATAAAATATGCCAAATACAACAGTTATTCCGAGCTCGAATTCTAAACCAATCCCCAGCAGAGTCGCCAGAGCTGTCACACCTCTTTTTACCGCACCCGCGAGGATGCAAAGAGTTTTTCCAATTAAAGGACAATCGAGATGGGATTTATTTTAATTATTTCAGAGTCGCCACTTGGGAGATTTTATGGTGTCCCAAGTCACCGGTTAAATCCCGAATCGAGGAAAAGAATGACTCTATTTAACGGTCCGCGAACCGGAAATCTGGATAATGAATTCTATTAACCCGGGAGAAGGTATTAGGCATTCCCGAATTCCGTGGTTCTAGCACGGTCGCTCAACTGTCGTGTTTGGCTTATCTATCTGTTTTTTACAATTATGTACTTAGTGCAAGTTAATACCCCTTTACCGCTTTTATTATTGGTTATGATTTACGAAAGAGAAAGTTGCTTAAAAATATGCTTTCGAATCGCGTCACATGAAATGCACCCGGATCCTCAACATATTCTTATTCAACATTTCGGGGTTTGGATTTGGGTCACATGAAATGCACACCCGTATTTAAAAAGGTAAAACTAAAATATGCGCCTGGGTTGACTACTTATTTACATTTGTTGAGAAAGGCGTGATATTCGTTAAGAAACGACGCATCTCGAAACCTAAGTATTTATATGTACATTTATGACGGCTATGTGATTAATGTAACTATTAGGCGAGGTGTACCTTTGATTCAAATCTAAAGCGAACTACATCTCACTGTATCTTACTTAAGAGTTGATTCCAAATTACTTAAAACTTGCTACGAACCACATCACATGAAATGCGCTTGTGGTTCTTAACATGCTTTGTTTACTCTTGCCCGAAATTGGGGTCGGGTCACATGAAATGCACCCCCGACTCTTTTTAATCTAACTACGTCATTCCGTTAAGTAACAACTCCTTAGCTAATTTTGCTCTTAACACAAGGTCTATCATTTAACAGGTTTGGAGATTACGCACATGAGTAGGGAAGATTGAATAGAGATACGAAGACTAATTCAGGTTTACATGCTTATCTAACGACAATGTAACTTTGGCCTAGCTACGCCTTTCCATAACCAAGGCTAACAATACAAGCTTAATTGGAGACTAACAGAATGTAATTGAACATAAGACGACTACATGTTTCAATAGACTTTATGCATAAGCTTCAAATTTCATTCTTGTCGAACCAAGGAATTACAATAAAAGAGGTGTGTACCTGGAATGCGGAAGAACAAGGAAGAGTGAGCAATGGTAATGCAGTGACAGTAGCAGGAACAGTAACAGCAACAGTAAACCAATAACCAATAGACCAGCAACCAAATAGACCAACAGCCAGCAAAATAATGAACTAACAGCACCAAATCAAACCAACAGTATCAAATGAACCAAGAAGAAACAATACTGGACCAACCTCACTTAGACCAAAACCAGTGACAAACTAATGAAACAACACCAACAACCAGCAGCAACCAAATAGACCAACCCAGCCACACAATAGACCAAGTGCAACAAACTATTGACCAACAGCCTCAGTTGGACACCACAGCAACAACAATAAGGACTAACAGCTATCTTTGAACCAAGCAGTAACAACACACTGACCAACAGCCTCAATTGAACACCACAACAACAACAATAAGGACTAACAGCAGCAATTGAACCAAGCAGTAACAACAACACTGCCAGGCAGCAAACCAACAGACCAACCAGCAACCAAACCAAGCCAGCAATATCAATCGACCAAGGCAACAAACCACTGACCAACAGCAACACAGCAGTGTAATAACAACAACAACCAAACCAGTGCAGCAACCAAACGAGTGCAGCAACCAAACGACCACAACAACTCAGCTATTGAAATCAAAGCAACGAAACAGTAGCCAAGAGCAAGCCAGCAATATCAATCGACCAAGGCAACAAACCACTGACCAACAGCAACACAGCAGTGTAATAACAACAACAACCAAACCAGTGCAGCAACCAAACGAGTGCAGCAACCAAACGACCACAACAACTCAGCTATTGAAATCAAAGCAATGAAACAGTAGCCAAGAGATTCGATGAAACAGTGACTCCAAACCAAGGAAAACAGTGACCTTTTGTCACTCTCAGTGTACTCTCCAGGTATTTTGCTTATCACAGATGCTCTCAAGTGTTCTGTCTCAAGTGTATCTATATCTTATCAGTGTCTATATGAATGAATGCCTATCAATGTATATCTCCAGGTATTTTGCTTATCACAGATGCTCTCAAGTCTGTCTCCTCTCCAGTGTATGTCTGTCTATGCATCAATGTCTATATTGATGCTATATTTATAGCTCACAGCCCCTCCAGAACACCTGCCCCTAATTAACTAATCACCCTGCCCACTCCCAACTCTGCCAGACCCATCAAATGCCCTGCAAAACCCCACTAACTACTGTCCAAAGATGGGCTCAAGCCTTAAACAATAAGCCTGGCAGTGTTCAGTGGATACCCTGCTGTGCTCAGTTCCACTAGCCCTTTGTATGGGTGTATGATTAAACAATTATACTATTAACTACACCCAATTATCCCTTTAATCTGAATTAAACAGTAACCAACCCTATACCAGTGAATTGCACCAGGCGGATTCAAGGGACTAATGTTACGAACTATTTGACGACTTTAATCACATTGGACTCATGATTCGTTTTAACTACTAAAACAGAAGAATTGGCCAAATAAAGGGCCTCAAATGAGAAGAAACAGACCAAACGGGTATGGGAAATTAAAAACATGAGAAACTGAAATAATGAATGAAACAAACACACATATTCACACCAATCGACTTAAAACGACCAAAGAAGGAGTGAATACCTCAAAAGAAGACTGCCGACCAAACTTCGAACTAAAACTCGGACTTATTGAAGCCAAACGGGCTTTAATCAAGATGTTCTCGATTGAGAACACCTGGACTAAAGTCCCTTGGACTTCAATTGTGGCTAACCCGGCTTGAATTGAATTTCTTCAAAATTAGGGTTCTTGGGCTCGGATTTGGGGCTTTTGCATTTCTGGTTAGATTCGAAGCAAACCAATGCCGGGGGGAGTGTGGGGGAGGTGTGAGGAGACCGTGGCGTGAATTTGGGGTGATTTGGCATAGGTTCGAGTTTGACTCGAATCTTCAAATGAAGATTCGAGGAGCTCCGGCATGATTCGAGGTTAATGGAGGTTGGGATCGTGATGGGGGAGGTGAGGGGAAGGGTTTGGCATTGGTTTGGTGGCGATTGGCCTACCGGAACCGCCGTGAGGCGATTTCCGGCAGGCGGAGGAGGGCGGCGTTACACCGGGTGTTTGAGAGCTCTGAGGGAGATGAAGGGAGAGGGGGGTTCTGGCTTGGGGGGGCGGGGTATGAAATGAGCTTATATATGTTTTGAGGAGTTAAATCCTGATCGTTGGATCAAACTTGATCAACGATCAGGATCTTCTCACTTAAACCAAACGGCGTCGTTTGGTCAAGTCTTAGGCTGAATGCATATTAGAATTAAAGGATTAATCTGGGCCGTTGGATAATAAAATCCAACGGTCCAGATCAAGTGTTACACAGGCTGTAGCTGGGCGGGTGTTTGGGCTTTTAGAAGAAATCCGTTTGGGGCCTGGCTTTTAGACTGGAATTGGCCCATATCGGGTATTATGTGTATTATATGCATATGTGTATGTATATATATATATATATGTATATATCCATACATATATATATATATACACACATATGTATATATACCAACCTATAACGCCGCTGTTTTTACTACAATTAACGCACACAATTACATATTACCCAAAAAATGTGAATCACATGACTTCGATATCAAACACTGAAAATGCAAAGCCTAGCATATATTTTTTGTATTTTTAAATAAATAAACGTGCACACAAAAGATAAAAATAACACAAAATCACACAAATCATGCCCAACGCGAGACTATTTTTATTTTTGAATTTTCTGGGAGTACTTCTCGAGTAAGGCAAAAATCACGTGCTCACAGGAAGTAGTTATAGCATTTCTGCCTTTAAACTTAAGGCCAGGAGGTTTAAATCCAATATCGATATAGATTGCACTGGTATCCTTTACAACCTTGGTCCCATATGATGCAACTCTTTCGCCGGTACTACCTAGCTGAAATTAACATAAAAGGCACATAGATCAGTTTTAACAAATGGTAGTCATAACAAAATAATGTTGTAAATAGACAGTCCTTACATTAATGATTGTCATTCTAGTTATAGGGTTGGTATAATATCCAAAACCAATATTTCTTGACCTCTTATGTCTATCAGATGGTGTTGCAGATTCAGCACATCCTCCTCTTGTTCTTTTAACCCAACAGTAAGTTTTTAGGAGCAGTTGGTGGAGGTGCATTTGGAAATGCACCCCTGCCAAAACAAGTATTGTTTTTCCTTTCTCTACAACTGGTTGTGCTTGTATTAGCACTCTTTCCCCTTCCTCTGCCACTGCCCTCATTAGTTGTTGTAGATTCTTGAGTTGCTTGACTTTCTTGGCTTTGTTGAGTTGCTTGAGTAGACTCTCCCATTCCACCCTAAAAATTCCAGAAAGTACTTATATAATTTGGCATTTTAAATGAATAAAAAGGTGATAAATATTACAACATACCATTGATTGGCATGTAGACTTGTTATGGCCTCCTTGATAACATTTAGAACATGTCATCTTAACTCATTGCTTAGAGAGCTTGCCATACTTTTTTTATTAGGCTCATTTTTGCTTTTCTTCTTTTCTTTTGGGGCCTGCCTAGCATTGGCTTTGGTGCATAAGGCTCAATTACCATGTTATTAGTGTCAGAACACATTTTTATGTTGGGGATTGGTTCAAGAAAGTATTTGTATGCCTTGATAAAGGTCTCCTTCCAATACCAGTGATCCACATAATTGTATGGTTCTTCTTCTTGGTGATAGATTGCACATATTGCATGCGCACAAGGGATCCCTCTTAACTGCCAGGATCTACAAGTACATGTTCTTCTCCTTAAGTTCACTATGTATCTCTATTCATACTCATCAACCACAAACCTATCAGTTCCAAACCACAAAACTTTGTATTTTCTAGACAACTCCTTATTTTCTTCTAGAATCACCCTTGCCATAGGAGAAATGTTTGTAATCCAAGTCTCTGCAAACCGTATCATATCAACATGTCTCTTAACTACTTTATATCTAATACCCTCTAACATGGTAATGATGAACTTGTGCCTAGGTGCTAATATCCAAGAATTTAAGGTCACACACATATTATTTTCTATAATATTAATTTGGAGTGTTCAATGAAAAAAGCTCTACACCAATACTCTTTGTTATACTTCTATAAGCTTTCACATATACCTTTTCTTAGATTTCCAAAATAGCTAGTTCTTCTTTCAACTTCACCTCAAAACTAGTCTTAAAATACCTCCAGAATTATTCTCATCTCCTCACCTCTCCAAGTTTTTGACCAGTTAGACCATATATGCCTAGCACACATTCGATGCTCACAATTTGGTAGTAACTCTTGAATGCTTGGTACCAAACCCTACAAACCAACAATGAACCATACAAAAAATAGATGAAACAGAAGAAAAGATAAAATAGAAATTAACATAAATCAACAAGCTATAACAGAAATCAGAAAGCTAAAACAAAAATAACAAAAATAAAATAGAAAATAGAAAACTAATGAGAAGTATTTGACTCATGAAGTGAGAAATCAAAAAGGTAAAATAGAAACAAAAATTAGAAGTAGAAAGATAAAACATAATGAAATGAAGTAGAGTACCTTTTTGCATATCAGACATAACTGTTAATACATCTCCATCTTCCAACTCCAAGTCAGCTATTAAGTTGTTTATAAACCAACTCTAAGATGTTTTTGACTCATTGTCTAACACAGCGCATGCAATGGGATACCTTTATTGGTTCCCGTTTTTTCCAATAGCTACCAACAAGTTACCCTTACATGCTCCTTTTAGAAAACACCCATCAAAACCAATGATCTTCTTGCATCTTTCCAACCAACCCTTTTTCAATGCATCAAAGCAGACATAGAAATATTTAAACAGATTCTTTCCATGCTCTGAATTTCTGTCAATTTTGACCAAGCAAGTACTACTAGGATCGGTTTGTTTAATTATATCAACATAGTCACATAATCCAGAAAACTCCATCTTCTAATCCCCCATAAACTTCCTAAGCACTATCTATTTTGCCCTGTAACAGATGGTTCTACCAACATATAAACCCAATTTGTCTCTAATCAATTCTTGTATTTCCCAGATCCTAATATAGGGCTGAGATATGATCAACAACAACAACGACCCAGTGAAATCCTACTAAGGTCTGGAGAAGGTAGTGTGTATGCAGACCTTACCCCTAACCCGAAGGGGTAGATAGGCTGTTTCCGAAAGACCCTCAGCTCAAAAAGATAAAAACGATAATATTAGTAACACCACCGAAATAATATGAAACAAATATCACAAACATGACAAATATAACAAGTAAGAACGATATGAAATCAAGAAGAATGTTACAAAGCAAAGCAAAAACAAAATAGTATCCCTACTGTCACACCTCTTTTTTACGCATGCCCGCGAGGATGCAAAGAGTTTTTCCAATTAAAGGACAATCGAGATGGGATTTATTTAATTATTTCGAGTCGCCACTTGGGAGATTTATGGTGTCCCAAGTCACCGGTTAAATCCCGAATCGAGGAAAAGAATGACTCTATTTAACGGTCCGCGAACCAGAAATCCGGATAAGGAATTCTATTAACCCGGGAGAAGGTATTAGGCATTCCCGAATTCCGTGGTTCTAGCACGGTCGCTCAACTGTCGTGTTTGGCTTATCTATCTACTTTTTTACAATCATGTACTTAGTGCAAGTTAATATCCCTTTACCGCTTTTGTTATTGGTTATGATTTACGAAAGAGAAAGTTGCTTAAAAATATGCTTTCGAATCACGTCACATGAAATGCACCCGGATTCTCGACATATTCTTATTCAACATTTCGGGGTTTGGATTTGGGTCGCATGAAATGCACACCCGTATTTAAGAAGGTAGGACTAAAATATGCGCCCGGAGCGATTACTTATTTACACTGTCGAGGAGGACGTGATATTTGCTAAGAAACGACACATCTCGAAATCTAAGTATTTTATATGTACATTTATAAAGGCCTTGCGATTAGTGTAACTACTGGGCGAGGCACGCCTTTAATTCAAATCTAAAGCGAACTACATCCCACTGTATTTTTACTTAGGAGTTGATTCCAAATTATTTAAAACTCGCTACGAACCACACCGCATGAAATGCGCCTGTGGTTCCTGACATACTTTATTTGCTCTTGCCCGAAATTGGGGTCGGGTCACATGAAATGCACCCCCGACTCTTTTAATCTAATTATGTCATTCAGTTGCGTAATAACTCCCTAGCTAATCTTGCTTTTAACATAAGATCTAACATTTAACAGATTTGGAGATTACACACATGAGTAGAGAAGATTGAACAGAGATACAACAGACTAATTCGGGTTTACGCGCATATCTAATGATAGTGTATCTTTGGTCTAACTACATTTTCCATAACAAAACTAGCAATACCAACTTAATCAAAGAATAACAGAACGTAACCAAATATAAGAACTTTGGACGACTACATGATTCAATAGACTTTAAGCATAAGCTTCAAACTTCATTCTTTTCGAACCAAGGAATTACAATAACAGAGATGTGTACCTGGAATGCGGAAGAACAAAGGAGAGTGAGCAATGGCAATGCAGCAACAGTAACAGGAGCAACAACAATAGGCCAGTAGCAACCAAAGTAAACCAACAGCCACACAAACGACTCAGCAGCAACAACAATAACCACCCAATAACAACAAAATAACCACACCAGTAGCAAACTCAACACAGCAGCAGCATACAACAACTGAGATGTACCAGCAGCAACAAAGACACAACAACAACAACAATGACTAACAGCAGCAACAATCAACCAGGAGCCACAACACTGGACCAGCAGCACCAAATGAACACAACAGCAGCAACAATAGACCAAGCCAGCAAACACTAGACCAAACCAGCAACACTATAGACACTCAGCCATTCAACCCAGCTAAAACAGTGGCCCAGCACCACCAACAACACAAGAACAACACTGGACCAACAACAATATGATGCAACTGCAATAGCACTGGACCAGCAGCAACACAAGAACAACAACAAACCAACGACCAAACACTCAGCCACTGAATCAAAACACACGAAACAGTCCAGAAGCCAATGAAACAGTAGCTTCTTTATCTGTATCTTTGTGTGTATCGAAATGTATCCTTGCTGTCTATTTTTTCTCTAGCTATTACTGTTTTTTCTCCCTCCAGGTACTCTAGTGTTCTTTCTATATGTATCTTTTGTATCTCCCCTTATCTCTTTTCAACATCCCATACTTATAGTCAAAACTTTCAAACCTAGATGGCCAGCAGACTAGACTAAGGCCTTGCCCATCCCCCCTCTGCCTTTTTCCACTCAGATTAGCCTAAGTATGGGTTTTCATTAATCTAAGCTGCTGGTCTGCCACACCTAGTGGGGATACCCTGCTGTAGCAGGTTCCACTAGGCCTTTTATGGGCAAGGGTACTTAAAAAAATCCAAAAATAGGCTAACACTAATTGAATTGCCATCAGCTATATCCAAATGCCCTATGTAACAGTGATTCTGGGCATTCTTGCCCTGTCATTCCAACGGGTTTATACAACTAATCGACGAGGTCGTCTAGACTGATT
Organism: Nicotiana noctiflora; assembly: GCA_032618575.1. Taxonomy (NCBI): domain Eukaryota; kingdom Viridiplantae; phylum Streptophyta; class Magnoliopsida; order Solanales; family Solanaceae; genus Nicotiana; species Nicotiana noctiflora. The sequence goes on along the minus strand of JASVEL010004489.1, from coordinate 174,837 downwards.
ACAACATATTTGAATCGTTTAAGCCCCTTATGACGACCCACAGATTCGACCATTACTGATTTGTCACCAGAAATATAATGAACAATAGGAGGAGAAGAGACAGAATCATTTAAAGGAAATTGACAAGCCAATTAATCTAATCTAACTAAACGAAATCAAATAGACACGGAAAAGGGGAAAGTCTTACCCCAGAAACTCAAAATGTAGGCGGCTCAGCTTCGAACTTGACCTGTCGAAGCCAAATGGTCTTTAATCGAGGTGTTCTCGATTGGGAACACCTAGACTAAAGTCCATTGGACTTCGATTGAAGACTAATCCGACTTGAATTGGCTTTTTTTTTGAAAACTAGGGTTCTTGGGCTCGGATTTGGGGCTTTTGCATTTCTGGTTAGATTCGAACCAAACCAATGTTAATGGGAGTGCGGGGGAGGTGTGAGGAGGCTGTGGTATGAATTTGGTGAAGTTTGGCGTAGTTTGGGTTTTGACTCGAATCTTTGAATGAAGATTCGAGACGTTTGGTGGTGATTCGAGGTTAGCGAAGGCTGGGTTCGTAATGGGGGAGGTGAGGGAAGATTTTGGCATTAGTTTGGTGGCCATTGGCCTACCGGAACCGCCGTGAGGCGATTTCCGGCAGGCGGAGCACGGCGGAGGAAGGCGGGGGTCAAGGGACCTGGTCTCTGAAGATGGGAGACGGTTGAGGGGGGGTCTGAAAGGGGGGCGGGGTATGGGATGGGCCTTATATACGAGATATGAGATTGAATCCTGATCGTTGGATCATTTACGATCAACGATCAGGATCCCCTCACTTAAACCAAACGGTGTCGTTTGGTTAAGTCATAGTCTGAGTGTATTTGGGGATTTATGGATTAATCTGGGCCGTTGGATTATAAAATCCAACGGTCCAGATCAAGCGTTACACAGGCTGAAGCTTGGACGGGTATTTGGGTTGGGTGTTGAGTTAGTGTGGGCCTGGTTCTTAACGAATTGGAGACGGCCCAGTTCTGATTTCTTCTTTGTTTTGCAACTAGACTCCATGATGTATCATGTGTATATGTATATGTATATATATATATATATATACATTAATTTATAACATAATTAATTTATAACATAATTAATTTTTTTTAATACCACTATCCTACATAATTACAGATCACATAAAAATGTAAATCACGTAATTTCGATATCGAACACTAAAAATGCAAAACCTAATATATTTTTTGTATTTTATTAATTTAAATAAATAAACATGCACACAAAAATATAAATTTAAGATAAAAATAACACAAAATCACAAAAATCATGCCCAACACGAAACTATTCTTATTTTGAATTTTCTGGGAGTACTTCTCAGGTAAGGCAAAAATCACGTGCTCACAGCTGCCCCTCTTTGCGCGTAAACACGCAGAGTTTTCGTGCAAAGATAAGTGAGCGGATATAAGCGATTTTGCCCATTCGAGCACTCCGTATGAAGCATTTTGGAAAAGTTTTGACCGAACCTTGCTTCAGAGGTCTCCTACATATCCCTGGCTAAAAGGGAATCAGGTCAATGTAGTTCGGGAAGTTCTGGTAGCTGGGACTACCATGACTGTTGCGATCTCGCTGTTACTGCTGTTGCCGCTGTTACTGCTGTTACCACTGCTTAGCCGATCTCCTTGTTACACCGTACTAAGCAACAAAAACAAGAAGCTAGACTAAGTTACAGTACTACAAGTTCTTATCTATCCTTTTTAACTTGATCTTGTCGCGCTCCTTGTCATCCTGTCTGACTTGGTGTTCCTTCTGATGCTTCTCCTCTTCCGCCAATTGTTGTTTTGGCCTATCTTGATCGCCGAACTCCGACCATTGTTTCCTTCTTTATGATCTTTGAACTATTCTCCTTCGCAATCTGAATCTATCTGTTCTGATCCTTGTTGCCTCCCTCGGCTTACGAACCGGGATTCATGCCGGAGATTTCTGTTACACTCAACCGCTTTCCTCAACCGAATTAAAATAGATCGCCACTCCATTCTCCAGGCGGGCTCCCTGACTTCGACCACTACTTCAAAATAAAATCGCCACTCCATTCTCCGGGCGGGCTTCCCGACTTCAACTACTACTTCAAAATTAAATCGCCACTCCGTTCTCCGGGCGGGCTTCCCGACTTCAACCACTACTTCAAAATAAAATCGCCACTCCATTCTCCGGGCGGGCTTCCTGACTTCAATAACAACTTCAAAAATAAAATCGCCACTCCATTCTCCAGGCGGGGCTTCCTGACTTCAATTACAACTTCAAAAATAAAATCGCCACTTCATTCTCCAGGCGGGCTTCCCGACTTCAACTACTACTTCAAAATTAAATCGCCACTCCATTCTCCAGGGCGGGCTCCCTGACTTCAACTACAACTTCAAAATTAAATTCGCCACTCCATTCTCCAGGCGGGCTTCCCGACTTCAACTACTACTTCAAAATTAAATCGCCACTCCATTCTCCAGGCGGGCTTCCCGACTTCAACTACAACTTCAAAATTAAATCGCCACTCCATTCTCCGGGCGGGCTTCCCTGACTTCAACTACAACTTCAAAATTAAATTCGCCACTCCATTCTCCAGGCGGGCTCCCTGACTTCGACTACTACCTCAAAATTAAATCGCCACTCCGTTCTCCGGGCGGGCTTCCCGACTTCAACTACAACTTCAAAATTAAATCGCCACTCCGTTCTCCGGGCGGGCTTCCGACTTCAACTACTACTTCAAAATAAAATTGCCACTCCATTCTCCGGGCGGGCTCCCGACTTCAACTACTACTTCAAAATTAAATCGCCACTCCGTTCTCCGGGCGGGCTTCCCGACTTCAACCACTACTTCAAAATAAAATCGCCACTCCATTCTCCGGGCGGGCTTCCTGACTTCAATTACAACTTCAAAAATAAAATCGCCACTCCATTCTCCAGGCGGGCTCCCTGACTTCAACTACTACTACAAAATAAAATTGCCACTCCATTCTCCAGGCGGGCTCCCTGACTTCAACTACTACTACAAAATAAAATTGCCACTCCATTCTCCAGGCGGGCTCCCTGACTTCAACTACTACTACAAAATAAAATTGCCACTCCATTCTCCAGGCGGGCTCCCTGACTTCAACTACTACTACAAAATAAAATTGCCACTCCATTCTCCAGGCGGGCTCCCTGACTTCAACTACTACTACAAAATAAAATTGCCACTCCATTCTCCAGGCGGGCTCCCTGACTTCAACTACTACTACAAAATAAAATTGCCACTCCATTCTCCAGGCGGGCTCCCTGACTTCAACTACTACTACAAAATAAAATTGCCACTCCATTCTCCAGGCGGGCTCCCTGACTTCAACTACTACTACAAAATAAAATTGCCACTCCATTCTCCAGGCGGGCTCCCTGACTTCAACTACTACTACAAAATAAAATTGCCACTCCATTCTCCAGGCGGGCTCCCTGACTTCAACTACTACTACAAAATAAAATTGCCACTCCATTCTCCAGGCGGGCTCCCTGACTTCAACTACTACTACAAAATAAAATTGCCACTCCATTCTCCAGGCGGGCTCCCTGACTTCAACTACTACTACAAAATAAAATTGCCACTCCATTCTCCAGGCGGGCTCCCTGACTTCAACTACTACTACAAAATAAAATTGCCACTCCATTCTCCAGGCGGGCTCCCTGACTTCAACTACTACTACAAAATAAAATTGCCACTCCATTCTCCAGGCGGGCTCCCTGACTTCAACTACTACTACAAAATAAAATTGCCACTCCATTCTCCAGGCGGGCTCCCTGACTTCAACTACTACTACAAAATAAAATTGCCACTCCATTCTCCAGGCGGGCTCCCTGACTTCAACTACTACTCACTGATTTCTTCCTATCTTGATTACCTTCCTTTGCCTTTTGTACCATTTCCTTGTTCCTGCATTACCCCTCGGACTACCTTCACTTCTGAATTATCTTGTCTTGGAATTGCTTTCCCCTAGGTCATGTTACTTTTCTTCTGGCTGCTGGGGATATTTTTGGAACTGTTTACTCGCCTGCTGGGGCTGATGCTGCTGAGGAAGTATTCTTTGTTTCTTTCACCCCTCATGCTCTTCCTTCTTCCCATACCTCCTGTGGGACTCACGCTTTTTCCTCCTCGAGCAAATTATGGAATGTAATACTGCTGGAGGAATCTCGAAGCCATTGTTTTATTTTCCCACAACTGCTGGGGATGATACCGGGCTCAAAGATCATTCCGTCTTGTGTTGCTTTCTACCCTTACCCCCTGGGTCTTTGCTTTCAAGAAAATTTTCGCAACAGGAGAAAATTTTCTGCCCCAGTTTGATAAAATTCTGGACGGTATGCTTTTCTGCCAACGAACCCTCTTTTCCTGCTTTTAAATCAAAGAAAAATTGTTAGTCTCAAGATGCGGTGGGTGGTCGTGCCACTCTTGTTGGGGCCATTTTCTCCCAGCTGCTTGGCCTCTCTCGAACTTTGAGGGCGACGTTGACGCTTTCTGGGGACGATGCTTTTTCCACGAACGACCTCTCATCTTTCCTTTTATTCCACTCTTCGGTTTGATCCGACTCTTTTTAGCCGGTGATCTGTTGCGTGAAATCATCTTTCGGACATGCCACATGTGTCCATCATACTCCATGATTCTTGCGAACCTTCCACTCAGCCTGTCATCCCAATCTCACTATCGTAACGACTTCTGTCTTATTGCCTCGTTCCACGCCTATTCACTTTCAATATACTGCTTTGGGAGACTTGGTAGTAAGCTTTGAAAAATCAATTTTCGAAAATGAAAGAAAAGAAAAGAATACTGACCGCAAATGACAAAAGAAAAGAAAAACTTTTCTGAACTCAAAAATAGGAAAACTTATCTGAATGTGTGCCTGATCCAATGGTTATGCCGCGCCTTTGAGATTAAACTAACCGGTCTATTCATGTCAATCACTTTCTGATACCGCATCCTGCTAGAGGTAAACGGGTGTCCCAACCTTGTCTCGTGCAGACATCTTGTAACCATCTCGTCTTGTCACCTCACAGTGCCCTTCAAAGGGTTTTCACTAATGAGATTCTCTCATTTCTCTCTATCTCCCGTCGCCTTAAGGTGCCCGTAAAGGTTTTCACCGTAAGACTCTCTCATTTTACTTCTCTCAACTTCCTTCGCCTTAAGGTGCCCGCGAGGGTTTTCACCGTTAAGACTCTCTCATTTATGCTTTCTTTCCTTGCGGCGGGGTATCACCCCGGAGATTCCCTCTAGAGCGTTATCCCCTTTCGGCTTGTGCATCCTGGATTCAATCGAGGGTCGGGATGTCACTCTTGGCTTTCATTCACATGACTTGGCACTTCTCAAATGCTGATCGAGAGGTCTTTCTGGTTCTTGATATGGTTTCTGCGCGTGAGGCTGAAGAAAGGGGTTTAGCCTCAACGGTTAGCTTATTACAACTTTCGGAATCCATACTATCTTTCAAACGAAACAATGACTTCTGCCCCAGTTTTGTTGCTTGGGGGATTTTTTGATTTTTATTTTATTATGACCGAGCCGTGTGGCACCTACGTATCCTTCTTGAGGAATCAGGTCGAACGTAGTTCACTTTTTCTTGTATTACTTCTTTGTTTCTTTTCTGTTCTGTTACGCATCTTCCTTGATGATTCCGAAAGAGGGCATATGAAAGAATAATTAAGGCTCAAATGGGGAAACAAAGGTTAAAGTGTTTGGGTAGTAGAAAAATTGCCTCTGTCATTTCATTCTCGAAAAATGCCAAATACACACAAACGAAACCAAACGTTGACAAACGCATTAAAGAATTACACATAATATCTCTTAACTGCATCAGAATTGATAGCCATATCGGTGCATCTTCCCTCGACATCCGTCAGACATAGAGCACCGTTGGATAATACTCTAGTCACCACAAAAGGTCCCTGCCAATTTGGAGCGAACTTGCCTTTCGCTTCGGCCTGATGGGGTAGAACTCTCTTCAGCACATGTTGTCCCACTTCAAATCTCATGGGACGTACCTTCTTGTTATATGCTCTCGCCATTCTCTTTTGATACAATTGGCCATGACATACTGCTGTCAATCTCTTTTCATCGATCAAGCTCAATTGCTCTAATCGGGTTTTGACCCATTCGTCGTCATCAATCTCAGCTTCAGCGACAATTCGGAGGGACGGAATCTCAACTTCTGCGGGTATTACTGCTTCAGTCCCGTACACCAACAAGTAAGGAGTTTCACCTACCGAAGTCCGGACGGTAGTGCGATAACCCAACAGCGCAAATGGTAGCTTTTCATGCCACTGCCTAGACCCTTCTATCATCTTCCTCAATATCTTCTTTATGTTCTTGTTTGCTGCCTCGACCGCACTGTTTGCTTTTGGGCGATACGGTGTGGAATTTCGGTGTGTAATCTTGAACTGTTGACATACCTCTTTCATCAATCCACTGTTAAGATTTGCACCGTTATCTGTAATGATCATCTTTGGAATTCCAAACCTACAAATGATGTGGGAGTGTACGAAGTCCACTACCGCCTTCTTGGTCACCGATTTGAATGTTTTGGCCTCCACCCACTTGGTAAAATAATCAATCGTTACCAGAATGAACCTATGACCGTTGGAAGCGGCAGGCTCAATAGGTCCGATAACATCCATACCCCATGCGACAAACGGCCATGGTGCGGACATTGTATGCAATTCAGTCGGCGGAGAATGAATCAAATCTCCGTGTATCTGACACCGATGGCATCTTCGCACGAAACTTATACAATCCCGCTCCATAGTGAGCCAATAATATCCTGCTCGAAGAATCTTCTTTGCCAATACGTATCCGCTCATGTGTGGTCCGCAAACTCCCGAGTGTATATCCGTCATCACTGTTGTGGCTTGACTTGCATCTATACATCTCAACAATCCCAAATCTGGGGTTCTTTTGTACAACACCCCTCCACTAAGGAAAAATCCGTTCGCCAACCGCCGAATAGCTCGCTTTTGATCTCCGGTTGCTTGCTCTGGGTATACTCCTAACCTGAGGTATTCCTTGACATCATGAAACCACGGCTCACCATCCACCTCTTCCTCTATCACGTTACAATAAGCATGTTGATTCCGGACATGGATGTGTAATGGATCGACATGAACCTTGTCCGGGTGATGTAGCATTGATGCTAAAGTAGCCAACGCGTCGGCAACCTCATTATGCATCCTTGGGATGTGCCTGAATTCTACCGATCGAAAGCGTTTGGTCAAATCATGCAAACACTGACGATATGGGATAAGCTTTAAATCTCTGGTTTCCCGTTCTCCCTGAATCTGATGTACCAGAAGGTCCGAGTCCCCCAAGACCAAGACGTCCTGTACATCCATGTCCACCGCTAATCGCAGCCCCAAGATACATGCCTCGTACTCAGCCATATTATTGGTGCAATGAAAACGCAGTTGAGCAGTAACAGGATAATGATGTCCTGTTTCAGATATGAGCACAGCCCCTACTCCGACTCCTTTTGCGTTCGCCGCTCCGTCGAAGAAGAGCTTCCACCCTGGATCCTTGGTTAGTTCTAACCCCTCGATTTGCAACACCTCTTCGTCTGGAAAATACGTCCTCAAGGGTTCGTATTCGTCATCAACAGGATTTTCAGCTAAGTGATCGGCCAGGGCTTGAGCTTTCATAGCCGTCCTTGTCACGTATATGATGTCGAACTCCGTAAGTAATATTTTCCATTTTGCTAACCTCCCTGTAGGCATGGGTTTCTGGAAAATATACTTTAACGGATCCAAACGCGAAATGAGGTAGGTGGTGTAAGAAGACAAATAGTGTTTCAGCTTTTGGGCTACCCAAGTCAGGGCGCAACATGTCTTTTCTAGATGAGTGTACTTGACCTCGTAGACTGTAAATTTCTTACTGAGGTAGTAAATGGCCCGTTCCTTCCTGCCAGTAAGATCATGCTGCCCCAGTACGCAGCCGAACGAATTCTCCAAAACCGTCAGATAAAGAATCAGGGGTCTACCCGGTTCAGGCGGAACTAGTACGGGTGGGTTTGACAGATACCCTTTGATTCGGTCAAACGCTTCCTGACATTCTGTCGTCCATTCTATCGCAGCGTCTTTCTTCAGCAGACGGAATATGGGTTCACAGGTTGCGGTAAGCTGAGCAATAAACCTACTGATGTAATTTAACCTTCCCAACAGACTCATTACCTCTGTTTTATTCTTTGGCGGGGCTAACTCCTGAATGGACTTGATTTTGGATGGGTCCAACTCAATGCCCCGTCGGCTGACGATGAATCCTAGCAACTTTCCTGACGGAACTCCGAATGCGCATTTGGTTGGATTGAGCTTGATGTCGTATCTTCGAAGTCTTTGAAAGAACTTCCTGAGGTCAGCAACATGGTCCTCTTGACGTCTGGATTTCACGATCACATCATCCACGTATACTTCAATTTCCTTGTGTATCATGTCGTGGAATACCGTAGTCATTGCCCTCATATATGTTGCTCCCGCATTCTTCAAACCGAACGGCATCACTCGGTAGCAATAAGTTCCCCACGGTGTGATAAAAGCCGTCTTTTCTGCGTCCTCTTCATCCATCAAAATCTGATGATATCCCGCATAACAGTCCACAAAAGATCCGATTTCGCGTCCGGCGCAATTATCAATGAGGATATGGATATTGGGAAGCGGGAAATTATCCTTAGGGCTTGCCTTGTTGAGATTGCGATAGTCCACGCATACTCTGATCTTTCCGTCTTTCTTTGGCACCGGTACTACGTTAGCCAACCATTCGGGGTATCGAGTGACACGAATGACTTTCGCCTGCAACTGCTTGGTTACCTCCTCCTTAATCTTCACACTCATCTCCGTCTTGAATTTCCGCAGTTTTTGCTTGACGGGAGGATATGCCGGATCAAGTGGGTAATCTATGAACCACTAGATCAGTGCTGAGTCCGGGCATGTCGTCGTACGACCATGCGAAAATGTCTTTAAATTCCATGAGCGTTTTGATCAGTTCTTCTCTCAGATTGGGTTCAATATGGACACTTATCCGGGTTTCTTTGACGTCATCCGCATTCCCTAGATTAACGGCCTCGGTATCATTTAAATTCGGTTTGGGCTTTTCCTCGAAGTGACTTAATTCTTCACCGATTTCTTCCACGGCTTCATCATCGCCGTACTCTGACTCACTCTCGTCACTTCTTATTTCATGCGTTATTATTTCCAAACCCGATTGACTTTCTAGACTGGGTTGATTAATCTTTAAGCATGCCATATCATTAAGATCAGTTGCAAGAAAGCTGTTCAGAAAAGTAAAAAGAAGGAAAAAGATAAACAAAATTAGACACGAAGGAACCAAATTTCATTAATGGGAATTGTACAAAGGGAAAACAAACTGCAAACTTAAATCAGAAATGAACTAAAAACAACGGGATTTTACTCCGGGGACAAACCCCCGACACAAAATTTCGAAAGAAAAACAATCCAAGACAAACTACCAAGACTCCTCCGGACAGGGAGAGGAGTAGCCTTCCAGTTATTCAGTTTTGCCTTTGGTCCCACAAATTGTATCTCGGCATGACTAGATCCTTCACCGTCCTCGAGCATACATACATCTGTGAATAGGTCCTCGAACTTCCTGAAGAACTCTTCGTCTGGTCTGATCGTAGGACCGGGAATCTTTGTCGTTGGATATCCTCTTGCTCCGGACCTGACAAAAGATTGGGAAAGGCGTGGAACAGGCTTTGGGAGCACGTGTCTTCTGCTTGCTCCTCTTTGCTCGCCGGATGTCCTCTGAGGTTGGCTGGAATCCCAAGCCGAAGGTTCCCAAGTTCTCGACCACCGATACCGGTTGTATGATTCCTTGCAGAGATGCGCCTAGACCTTTACCGGGTACGAAACCATGTCGCAACATTTCATGCGCCACCATGACATCCGCAGTAATTGTTCTGTCGCCGGGAATGCATTCCCCTTCCGGAACTCGGTGGGCGGACACCACATCGCAGACCTGATATACCCACGGCCCAACATCTTCTTCTGTTTCAACAAAGGGAATGATGGTGCCTGATTGTGGATCGTTCTCTCCATGGACGACGATCTCCTGTTGATCCCACTCAAACTTAACGAGTTGGTGTAAGCTGGATGGAACTGCTCTTGCGGCATGGATCCATGGTCGCCCTATCAGGAGGTTATATGACACCACCATGTCCAGCACCTGGAATTCCATGGTGAACTCCACTGGCCCGATCGTCAAGATCAACACTATGTCACCAACCGACGCTTTGCCTCCTCCGTCAAACCCTCGAACACATACGCTGTTCTTGCGTACCCTGCCGATGTCTACTTTTAATTTGCCCAGTGTAGAGAGAGGACAAATGTTAGCACTGGACCCATTATCGACAAGGTCTTTGGTAACCACCGCCTCTTCACACTTCACCGTAAGATATAAAGCCCTGTTATGCTCAGGTGCCTTCCTCGGGCAACTCGTCATCGGTGAAGGTGATCCGATTTGCTTCGAAGATCCGATTGGTGATCTTCTCCAAATGGCTTACTGAGATTTTATCCGGTACATGTGCCTCATTCAGGACTTTCATCAATGCTTGCCGATGTTCTTCGGAATGTATCAGCAAGGATAGCAATGATATTTGCGCCGGAGTCTTCTTCAACTGCTCTAAGACAGAGTAGTCATGCAGCTTCATCTTTTTCAAGAATTCTTCCACTTCTTCATCAGTTACCGGCTTTTTCAATGCTGCCGGAGTGGTCTTCCTCAATTCCGCAGGGGCAAAACATCTCCCCGAGCGGGTCAACCCTTGGGCTTCCACAAACTTCCTCTTTCACCTCCTTTCCTCTGTAGGTCGTTGTAATCCGAGCATAATTCCATGGGACGGCCCGGCTATCAGTTACTGGCAACTGTGTTGCCGGCTGGATGATGAAAGGATCCATTCGAACGCCTGCTACTGTCAGGATGGGCTTGATTGCTGCCCCTGGTACAACTATCTTGGCCGGCTTCACCGGTACTTCGTTCACACTTTCCTTTCCTGCTTCCGACTCTCCTGGTATGTCCTTCTTGCAACTGGGTGACTCATCAAGGCTTGGCCCTTTTCTCGTTCCTGCCCCGCTAGACTTAATCATCATTACAGTCTGAGAGGCTTTCTCCTTTCCTTCCTCCGCCCGTACCAACTCGATCATATTGGTCTCGTGATGAGTTGGAAGCGGGTTTTGGTTGATGTTGGGCTCTGTTGGAGTCTGGACCTCAATCCTGCGAGTGTCGATGAGCTCCTGGATGGCCGTCTTTAACCTCCAACACTTTTCCGTATCGTGTCCCGGACATCCTGAGCAGTAGGCACAATTTACTGAATGGTCCAGGTTCTTCGGGAGGGGGTTTGGTAGCTTAGCTTCAACCGGATTCAGCAACCCTACTTGCTTCAACCGGTGGAACAGACTGGTGTAAGACTCTCCTAAGGGAGTGAAAGTCTTTGGCCTCGGCGCCCTGTCGCCCCTGAATGCCTGGTTCGGACGGAAACTTGCGCCCGAGGGGTTTCTGTAAGCTCTTGGGGGTGGATGATTGTTCTGGGGGTTCGGTGCACGCCACGGTGCATGAACAGGAGGTGCAGAATAGGACTGTGCATGGTGGACAGTAAAATGGGGATCAGGTGCGGGATAGTAATGTTGCGGGTGGTTATATGGGTTGTGAGAGTAATTTTGGTGGTGAGGCTGGGGTGGGCTATATTGGGGTGCGGGGCCTCTATTTCTGAACCATGCCCCGGACTCGACGGCCGCAACTTCCTCTCTCCTCTTTTCCCCAGTACTCCTCCAGTACCACTTTGGATAGCCTGAGTGGTGGCTTTCAATGCTGAGTAGCTCATGATCTTGTTGGCCTTCAAACCTTCCTCGATCATACCCCCATTTTTATCACCTCAGTGAATGATTTGCCTACGGACGTTACCAGATGTCCGAAGTAGGTGGGCTCTAATGTCTGCAAGAAGTAGTCCACCATCTCGCTCTCTCTCATCGGTGGATCCACCCTGGCCGCCTGTTCCCTCCATCGGAAACCAAATTCCCGGAAGCTTTCAGCAGGCTTCTTCTCTATTTTTAGCAATGATAGGCGGTCGGGGATTATCTCAAGATTGTATTGGAACTGGCCGATAAAAGCTTGAGCCAAATCATCCCACGTAAACCATCTACTGGGATCCTGTCTAGTGTACCACTCCAGCGCAGATCCTCCCAGACTCTGGCCGAAGTAAGCTATCAGAAGCTCGTCCCGTCCTCCGGCCCCTCTCATTTTACTGCAAAACCCTCGCAGGTGGGCCATCGGGTCACCATGCCCCTCGTATAGGTCGAATTTGGGCATTTTAAACCCTGCTGGCAACTGGACGTCCGGAAATGGACACAGATCCTTATAGGCGACGCTGACCTGGTTGCCTAAACCGTGCATGTTCCTGAAGGACTGCTCCAGGCTTTTAACTTTTCTGACAACTTCCTCGTGTTCCGAACTTTGGAAGTGCTTTTCCGGTTCTGCCGGATTATCCCAGTGAGGTGTATGTGATTGTGGTTCAGGAGCCCTGAAAGTAGGCTCCGGAGGATAGTAAGAGTTGTCATGGATCTGAACATATGGCTCGCTGGCCGGCCTTTGCAGAGGAGCAGGTGGAGGTGCCACAAAAACAGGGGTGGCTGGAGGAGGATTTGGTTTGGCCGGTGGAATGTGGGTGGCATATGGGTTTTCCCCCTGAAAGTATGGATAGATCGGGGCGCTTGTCGAAGGATCGATGGGCGGATGTTCCGGGGCTGAGGCGAGAGTAGGGCGGTTTGGTGAAGACTGTTCCCTGGCCCAGGCCAGGTGCATCTCTGTTATCCGTTGTTTTAACCGGTCTACCTCTTCTTTCATGATTTGTAGCTCGGATTTTTCTTCCTCGAGACTCTTGCCAGAACTAGACATGCTTACTGTAACCGGTCCTTTGGCATCATTCCGGCCCTTTTTCTTTTTCTTCTTTTTTTTTCTTTTTCGACTATCTTTGCAAGCCTTATTGTTATTTAACCTATGGATTCCTTTCTTTTTAGTGGTGGTCGAATCTTATGTGGATTGCCTACGTATCACGACCCCGCATGAATCAGACCGAGCGTAGTTCTGGTAACAAGATTGTGGCAAAATTCAGTAACTTTTATATCAAATAAAACCGTGGAGTTACAAAACACGTCTTACAACAATCGGCAAAACAAAAGAAAATGCTTGACTTGGGAAAGTAAAGATAAAAATGCCAACTAGCTTGACTCGACATTTCAAAATACATTTTCAATCAAAAATCTAATGCCCTAAAATCCCTGGGGGCCCGCGAGGCATCATTCGGCCTTGCCGCGGGCCTTGGTGTGAGGTCCTTATGCAGTCCCCTCAACTCTTCCATGATCCGATGAACATAACCCATAATTGAAGCGAAAAGGTCGGCGCGGGGCATTCGTTCACAAGCTAGGCACTTCGTGGTGACATAGTGCCCGATTTCTCCAATTCTATCCTTGATCATGTCCCTTTCTCCGAGTAGCCGCTCTATCTGCTGGTTTTTCGTCCCCAATCTTCGAGCATTGTTGGTGACTTGGTCTAGGAGCCTATCCACTTGTCCTTGCAATCGGGCCATCAAATTGTGGCAACGGTCGAGGTCCGTTCGGGCATCTTGGGCTTGCTTGAAAACCCGCTCCCTGAGGACAACATTTGCTTCCCTCAGACTAGTGATGATCTCAGTGTAATCTTCTTCCACCCGTTTTAGGTGAAGTGCATGTTGATGTGCCTCCTTTCTCCAGCTAGCACGGATCCTCGTTGTCTGGGCTTTTGACTCGTCCAATTCTCTTTGGATGTCGATGACTTGGCTTCTCAAACCCCTTATCAATTTTTCGTCGGCCCGACTCCTCGACTGTCTGTCAGCATCTCTTTGGATTTGAGCTCTCAAGAAGTCATTTTCTTGTGCCAACTTCTTTTTGTCTCCTTCGTCGGTGGCGGCTTGCATGTTCTTCTCGAATTGGAGGTCCCGGACCTGCTGTTCTATCCTGCCAATCTTCGTCCTGTACCCCTCCTCCTTTGCTAACCAATCCCATTGTTCCCGTGAATCTTCCGTGAAATTGTTGGACATGGGCTCTTTTAGAACATTTCCGACGAATCCGAAATCTTTTCCCGAACCACACGTTGTACTTTGGGTCCACCTCTCCCTTAGCTAGTTCCCGGACCATGGTTTTAGGCTCAAGGAACCGACATTCGTGCCACAGCCTTCTAATCTTCTCTTCGGGGAATACAACTCCCGGGCTCGACTCAATGGCGTACTTCCTCAGGTTTTGATCGGTAGGAATAACCTGAAACCTTCCTAGTTGACGTAATACACGGTGAGGGACATATGGTTGGACACCGCGGATCCCCATCAGAAGGATATAACACTCCTCGGCTGCCATATATATTACTTCAGTATCGGGTAACCACCCGAACGCCCATTCAATCCGATCGGCTTCTATTGAGCTTAGTCGTGCAAGCCATGCCTCGACGCCTTCAGGGAATACAGCACCCGTCATTCGTTCTTCGAAACCCCTGATACAGTTTTTTCCGGTCAACCCATGGTTCATGTATTGTGTTCGGTGATGGAGGTGTTCTTGCATCCATAATTGGAGTAACGGATTGCAACCTTGGAAGAAATTGCCCCCTTCTCGGCATACAGTCAAGGCTCGATAGATTTCGGACAAAACCAAAGGGACCACCGTGCTGGTAGCCTTTTTGATTGCAACATCGGCTATTCCTACCAGACTTATCTCTATTTTCTTATCTTCGCGCGGACAAATCACAATCCCCAAGAATGTCGTTATGAATGCTAGAATTCGTCTGGCCTCCCACTTGGTTCTATTCCCTGCGTGAGTCAGTCCAAGGTTTGACTCTTCAAAACCCCGAGGAGCGCCGTACCGTTGATATAAGAATTGGAGATCGCAACACCCTTTCAGCAGGTCATCATTTTTCACCTTCCGACTAATGCTCAGCAAATCCAGAAACCCATGTGGAGATACCGGTCTTGGTGAGAGCAGGTATTGCCCTCTTAATTTCCCATTTAGTCTTGCATAGCCCGCAATTTCCTCTAATGTGGGCGTCAATTCAAAGTCAACAAAACGGAACACATTGCGGGTCGGATCCCAGGAAAGATACCAGTGCCTTGATGATGTCCTCCCTTGGCTCGATATTCAACAGATCAACAAAACCTCCCAAAATTCTCCCTACTACCTTTTTGCTACTGTCTTCCAAATCGTTCCACCATATACGGAGCTGCTGAGGGACCTCACTAAAGATTGAAAATGATTTATTCTGATTCGTGCTCATCCTGCACATTTATTAAGGTGATTTAAATAAGAAAAACAACTTTGTTTTGCCAAAATAAAAAAAATCAGTTTTCAATCACGGCCTTTCAACGTCTCGGGGACGAAGGCTTTTAAGGCTGTGGGGTAAATTGATCGAAATCAAAATTGACCCAAAGGTGGCCGTTTATACGAAATTAGCCATCCGGCGTCCCTTTCGGGAACATTCGGCTATTTTTAAAAACAGCGTCACCGACTTATTTAGTACAAAAGTTAGCTTTGATTTTTCGGCCATTTTTCAAAAGGTGAAGTTGGACCCGATGGAGGTTGCCTACGTATCTCACATCCAATGAGAATCAAACCCACGTAGTTCGGTTTTGACGAAACAAACGACATTATTTATTTATTCATTTTACTAAAGGAAGACAAGTAAGCTATTTCTATCTTAAGAACAAAACATATTTTCCTTTCCTTTTTTCTTTTTTTTTTTTTTTTTTTTTTTTTTTTTTTTTTTTTTTTTTTTTTTTTTTAGCCGGTCAGCATGCAAGTCTATAACAGATAAATGCGCAAGACAAACAGGATGCAGCAGGATAGTCTGTTCATTTCAGGTCACCTGTCCTAGACGGACCCAACCCCTGTGTTGAGTCCCCTAAGCCGAATGCGACATGATGCAAATAAACGTTTCCTACTAGGGATCCGGCATGAAGCTTTGTTATTCTAGGTTTAAAAACCCGGGTTTATCTGTTCTAGACTTGGCTTACCCGAGCGGACAACTCGAGCCGAGGAGGAGGCAGCAACCCGGGAATACAGAAGCTTCGCCGGTTTTGCAACTTATCCAAACCTCGTTCTAAAATGGGAATCAGACACTACTACACAGAAAAGAAGTCACACGAAGTGCACCCTTCTTCATGATTTAGAAGACTCGAAGAGGAGATTGGTTTCGGCACAATTTATATGTACAGTTCACAAAATATCAAAGCAATAAAAACAACATTTTGCACATTGATGCCAACATGTAAAAGAATCGGATAATAAAATATGCCAAATACAACAGTTATTCCGAGCTCGAATTTTGTATCCCCAGCAGAGTCGCCAGAGCTGTCACACCTCCTTTTTTGCACCCGCGAGGATGCAAGAGTTTTTCCAATTAAAGGACAATCGAGATGGGATTTATTTAATTATTTCGGAGTCGCCACTTGGGAGATTTATGGTGTCCCAAGTCACCGGTTAAATCCCGAATCGAGGAAAAGAATGACTCTATTTAACGGTCCGCGAACCGGAAATCTGGATAATGGAATTCTATTAACCCGGGAGAAGGTATTAGGCACTCCCGAATTCCGTGGTTCTAGCACGGTCGCTCAACTGTCGTGTTTGGCTTATCTATCTACTTTTTTACAATCATGTACTTAGTGCAAGTTAATATCCCTTTACCGCTTTTGTTATTGGTTATGATTTACGAAAGAGAAAGTTGCTTAAAAATATGCTTTCGAATCACGTCACATGAAATGCACCCGGATTCTCGACATATTCTTATTCAACATTTCGGGGTTTGGATTTGGGTCGCATGAAATGCACACCCGTATTTAAGAAGGTAGGACTAAAATATGCGCCCGGAGCGATTACTTATTTACACTGTCGAGGAGGACGTGATATTTGCTAAGAAACGACACATCTCGAAATCTAAGTATTTTATATGTACATTTATAAAGGCCTTGCGATTAGTGTAACTACTGGGCGAGGCACGCCTTTAATTCAAATCTAAAGCGAACTACATCCCACTGTATTTTTACTTAGGAGTTGATTCCAAATTATTTAAAACTCGCTACGAACCACACCGCATGAAATGCGCCTGTGGTTCCTGACATACTTTATTTGCTCTTGCCCGAAATTGGGGTCGGGTCACATGAAATGCACCCCCGACTCTTTTAATCTAATTACGTCATTCAGTTGCGTAATAACTCCCTAGCTAATCTTGCTTTTAACATAAGATCTAACATTTAACAGATTTGGAGATTACACACATGAGTAGAGAAGATTGAACAGAGATACAACAGACTAATTCGGGTTTACGCGCATATCTAATGATAGTGTATCTTTGGTCTAACTACATTTTCCATAACAAAACTAGCAATACCAACTTAATCAAAGAATAACAGAACGTAACCAAATATAAGAACTTTGGACGACTACATGATTCAATAGACTTTAAGCATAAGCTTCAAACTTCATTCTTTTCGAACCAAGGAATTACAATAACAGAGATGTGTACCTGGAATGCGGAAGAACAAAGGAGAGTGAGCAATGGCAATGCAGCAACAGTAACAGGAGCAACAACAATAGGCCAGTAGCAACCAAAGTAAACCAACAGCCACACAAACGACTCAGCAGCAACAACAATGACCACCCAATAACAACAAAATAACCACACCAGTAGCAAACTCAACACAGCAGCAACATACAACAACTGAGATGTACCAGCAGCAACAAAGACACAACAACAACAACAATGACTAACAGCAGCCACAATCAACCAGGATCCACAACACTGGACCAGCAGCACCAAATGAACACAACAGCAGCAACAATAGACCAAGCCAGCAAACACTAGACCAAACCAGCAACACTATAGACACTCAGCCATTCAACCCAGCTAAAACAGTGGCCCAGCACCACCAACAACACAAGAACAACAACAAACCAACGACCAAACACTCAGCCACTGAATCAAAACACACGAAACAGTCCAGAAGCCAATGAAACAGTAGCTTCTTTATCTGTATCTTTGTGTGTATCGAAATGTATCCTTGCTGTCTATTTTTTCTCTAGCTATTACTGTTTTTTCTCCCTCCAGGTACTCTAGTGTTCTTTCTATATGTATCTTTTGTATCTCCCCTTATCTCTTTTCAACATCCCATACTTATAGTCAAAACTTTCAAACCTAGATGGCCAGCAGACTAGACTAAGGCCTTGCCCATCCCCCCTCTGCCTTTTTTCCACTCAGATTAGCCTAAGTATGGGTTTTCATTAATCTAAGCTGCTGGTCTGCCACACCTAGTGGGGATACCCTGCTGTAGCAGGTTCCACTAGGCCTTTTATGGGCAAGGGTACTTAAAAAAATCCAAAAATAGGCTAACACTAATTGAATTGCCATCAGCTATATCCAAATGCCCTATGTAACAGTGATTCTGGGCATTCTTGCCCTGTCATTCCAACGGGTTTATACAACTAATCGACGAGGTCGTCTAGACTGATTACAACATATTTGAATCGTTTAAGCCCCTTATGACGACCCACAGATTCGACCATTACTGATTTGTCACCAGAAATATAATGAACAATAGGAGGAGAAGAGACAGAATCATTTAAAGGAAATTGACAAGCCAATTAATCTAATCTAACTAAACGAAATCAAATAGACACGGAAAAGGGGAAAGTCTTACCCCAGAAACTCAAAATGTAGGCGGCTCAGCTTCGAACTTGACCTGTCGAAGCCAAATGGTCTTTAATCGAGGTGTTCTCGATTGGGAACACCTAGACTAAAGTCCATTGGACTTCGATTGAAGACTAATCCGACTTGAATTGGCTTGGCTTTTTTTGAAAACTAGGGTTCTTGGGCTCGGATTTGGGGCTTTTGCATTTCTGGTTAGATTCGAACCAAACCAATGTTAATGGGAGTGCGGGGGAGGTGTGAGGAGGCTGTGGTATGAATTTGGTGAAGTTTGGCGTAGTTTGGGTTTTGACTCGAATCTTTGAATGAAGATTCGAGACGTTTGGTGGTGATTCGAGGTTAGCGAAGGCTGGGTTCGTAATGGGGGAGGTGAGGGGAAGATTTTGGCATTAGTTTGGTGGCCATTGGCCTACCGGAACCGCCGTGAGGCGATTTCCGGCAGGCGGAGCACGGCGGAGGAAGGCGGGGGTCAAGGGACCTGGTCTCTGAAGATGGGAGACGGTTGAGGGGGGGTCTGAAAGGGGGGGGGGGTATGGGATGGGCCTTATATACGAGATATGAGATTGAATCCTGATCGTTGGATCATTTACGATCAACGATCAGGATCCCCTCACTTAAACCAAACGGTGTCGTTTGGTTAAGTCATAGTCTGAATGTATTTGGGGATTTATGGATTAATCTGGGCCGTTGGATTATAAAATCCAACGGTCCAGATCAAGCGTTACACAGGCTGAAGCTTGGACGGGTATTTGGGCTGGGTATTGAGTTAGTGTGGGCCTGGTTCTTAACGAATTGGAGACGGCCCAGTTCTGATTTCTTCTTTGTTTTGCAACTAGACTCCATGATGTATCATGTGTATATGTATATGTATATATATATATATATATATATATATATATATATATATATATATATATATATATATATATATATATATATATATATATATATATATATACATTAATTTATAACATAATTAATTTTTTTTAATACCACTATCCTACATAATTACAGATCACATAAAAATGTAAATCACGTAATTTCGATATCGAACACCAAAAATGCAAAACCTAATATATTTTTTGTATTTTATTAATTTAAATAAATAAACATGCACACA
The DNA here is from genome assembly GCA_032618575.1 of Nicotiana noctiflora. Lineage (NCBI taxonomy): Eukaryota > Viridiplantae > Streptophyta > Magnoliopsida > Solanales > Solanaceae > Nicotiana > Nicotiana noctiflora. Next base: position 154,967 of record JASVEL010004489.1, on the reverse strand, counting down.
AAAATATAAATTTAAGATAAAAATAACACAAAATCACAAAAATCATGCCCAACACGAAACTATTCTTATTTTGAATTTTCTGGGAGTACTTCTCAGGTAAGGCAAAAATCACGTGCTCACACCTACCAAGCTAGTCTCACAAAGTTATGGTATAAGACAAGACTCTATTACCTCCTGACCTTCAATCCTAATACTCAACCTCTACACTTTCTTATCAAGTGTCATTTCCTCAGAAATCTGCAACCTCGCCATATCCTGCCTAATCACTTCCCCCCAGTACTTCATTGGTCGCCCTCTACTTCTTCTCATACCCTCCACAACCAGCCGTTCGCACCTCATTATTGGCGCATCAGGGCTTCTCCTCTGAACATGCTTGAACCATCTGATCCTTGCTTCCCTCATCTTGTCATCAATGGGAGCCACGCATACCTTCTCCCGAATTGCATCATTCCTAATCTTATCCATCAAAATATGCCGACACATCTACCTCAACATCCTCATTTATGTTACTTTCATCCTCTGGGTATGTGATTTCTTAACCGACCAACACTCCACCCCATACATCATAGCTGGTCTAACCACCACTTTATAGAACTTACCTTTGAGTATCAGTGGCACTCACTTGTCACACAATACTCTAGATGTTGATCTCCACGTCATCCATCCTACCCAATACGGTGTGTAACATCATCGTCGATCTCCCCCTCCCCCTCTAGATAATCGACCCAAGATACTTGAAGCTGCCTCTACTCGGGATGACCTGTGATTCAAGCCTCACATCCACGCCCACTTTCCTCTGCCCAACACTGAACTTACACTCCAGGTATTCCGTCTTTTTCCTGCTAAGCTTGAAACCCTTAGATTCAAGGGTCTATCTCCAAACCTCCAACCCTTTGTTGCCACCGGTTTGTGACTCATCAATCAGAACTATGCCATCAGTAAATAGCATGCATCATGGCATATACCCTTGAATGTGATATGTCAATTCGTCCATCACCAGGGCAAATAAGAACAGGCTGAGCACAGAACCTTGGTGTAACCCCATAACAACTGGAATGAGAACCTTGGTTGAACGCAGAACCTTAGGGCTGAGATGTGATCCTATCTCTGAATTTTTCATCAATAAAATTAGAATTACAAAGCTTGTTTTTGTTTATTGGAGTGCACTTGTGAATAGGATGATACTTCTTAACTATAAAATTTCATCAATCCCTATCAAGACTTGCAAATAACTCCCACTGGCAAATCTTTGATTTACATTTCACCCTCACCCCTATTTGCCTCATTAGGTCTGAATTTTAGTTGTTCATGGTATTCAATAGCATAGTCAATCACTGCCTTCCTAAATTGTTTGACATTTTCTTAACTTTGTATTGTTCCTTCTACTTAGTAAATCAAAAATAGTGACAACACAATATGGATCATATCTTAACTTTGTATTGTTCCTTCTACTTAGTAAATCAACACCAATTTCAGCTTTCACATCTAGCTCATCATCAGAATCATCACTACCTATATCAGAACTATCAATATAGTCCTCATCCCTACCTAATTTACCAGCATATTTGTCTGCCTTGTTCTTGCCAATGTCTTCAAAGCCTCTATTTATTTTTCCTTCTCCAGGTACTTATATATGAACAGTTTGATTTTTCATTCTTCTAGCCTTTAGCTTGGTTCTCTTTTCATTCCTAACAACTATCTACTCTTCATCAACATAACTATCATCTTCAAATGGTACAACATCAAACTCTGAGTCACTACTACTGTCCAGATCTGAAATAGCACCATCAAGGTCTGTAACATCATCTCCCCTCACTTCAGTTTCACCAGCAACATCTTCCTTAATTTCAATTTCAGCAGCAACCTCTTCCCTCACTTTACTTTCAGCAACAACATTTTTCCTAATTTCAGTTTCAGTAACAACCTCTTCCCTCATTTTACTTTCATCAACAACATTTTCCCTAATTTCAGTTTTAGCAGCAGCCTCGTCCCTCACTTCACTTTCATCAACAACATTTTCCCTAATTTCAGTTTCAGCAGCAACTTCTTCCCTCTCTTCTGGACCACCAATAAGTCTAGTAGGAGGCACATCATCCACTACCTCAGGGTCTAGAACAATATATTAAATATACAAATGTAACTCGTCTCTATTTTCAAGTTTAGACATAATATTCAATAATTGTGCATCATTACCCACATAGACAAATTTGTTAATTTTAGGGTCTTGGTAATAGAAGCCACCCACTGTGGCGTATATTATTTTTTTAGTGTAATATAATAGTTCTGTCATATAAAAATGGTCTTTATCAATATCATATATTAACACCTCCTGTTCTGCCACATATCTTGAGTCATGGTCAAGGGTAAAATTACCACAATTGTGAAAATTAACAGCAACAAAGTCTAACATTAATATTTTAAAATTTTCTAATTTCTTTAAGAAAAAATCCTAATTGTAGTCTCAAATCAGTCCCAACTACCACATAAGCCTTCCACTAAAATGACTACAATGCAAACACTAAAAGGACTTTCACTTTCAATACTTCAGCTTTGAAATCAAGCAGCACTTCAACAAGTCAACACCGGAAATATACTGATGATCGTTCTTCAAGTACATATTTCAACAAAATCAAACAAATCGAACAGATATTTACCTATGGCACTAATTACCACTCAATATCGAACGAAAACGAAGCAAAATCAATGGACATACATTGCTTTGGGCAGATTTTAATGGAATCGAATTTGGGACTTAGGGCTTTTTTGGTTGTTTGTTATTTTAGGAATGTGTAAAGAGGGTTATAGTTAGGAATGGGGTAAATAAATTTGGTTTAAGCTGGTAAAATAATCTATGTGTCATTGTAAAAAAAATGTATCAAGTTTTGATTGGTTAGATTATCCACACTAGAAGAACGTAATCAAACGCGTCCAAAAATTTTATAAGCTCAGGTCGGAAGTGTTAAACTGGTGCAATAAAAGTATAGTAAAAGTGTTAAGGTGGAAAATGTCTTAGTTGAGGTGTTCAAGTGCATTTTCTTTGATAGTTTAAGTGTCTGTCTATGTATTCTGCTTTTCTTTTATTTACTCCTGTCACTTTTTAATAATTTTTAATTATATATGCTGGCACATTTTGTTTTTTATTTAACTCTTTAATTAATAGTTTAATTTATTCCTTGATGTGGGGCGGCTCAACATAACTAAGGATCTCAAGTAGAACTATAGTTGGAGGCCCAAATCTTTTTTCTTTTAAAAGAAATTTTCATAAAGCACTGTCTTTTAGTAGTAATTAGCAATATATAGATACTATTTTCTATATTACAACTATATTACGAATTATAGATATCTTTATGTTGTCGCGACCCTAAATCGGACCCGATCGTGATAGCGCCTCTCGTGAAGACAAGGCCAGCCGACACAATTCTCAAATTCAGTTTTAACAGTTTAATAAATCAATTTAAGTAATTGATAAGGATAAATCCCTAACAAGTACATATTTAACGAAATAAAACAAGTGCGAAAATGAATATAGCTCGGCATCGGGGTGTCCCAAGTCACGAGCATCTACTAAGGTATAAAATACATTGGAAAAATATAGTAGAATAATCTAATGACATCAAGAGGGAGTAAAGCTGTGTTGTGGACTTCTAGCAGCTACCTTGCTAAAACTCCATTGGCTCTACCTCATCTCAACTGATACCCGCTATCGGGTGCTAAAATACCTGAATCTGCACACAAGGTACAGAGAGTAAAGTGAGTACTCCAACTCAGTGAATAATAATCATAAATAAAGACTGAGTGATAAGAAATCATGGAAAGTGCATCAACATGCTCTATAGAAGTAGTTAAAAAACCAGTAAGAAAGCAATAAAGCTGTAAAATCTCTTTAAACATCCGTAGCTAATTTAGGCTATAAATGCCAAAAGTTGAATTTTTAAAGTTTTTGGTTCGATAGTGAAATTTATATGCGAGGGACATAATAGAATTTCGAAAGTTAGAGTAGCTCTGTATTGTTGAATGTGATGTGTGTGCAAAATTTCAGGTCACTGGGACGAGGTTATATAAACTTTTTGATCAAAAGTGTATTTTGAGAGTTTCTGAAGTTCTTAGGCTTGAATCCGATGCTAAATTCGTGTTCTGATTTTTTTTTGAGCGTTTTGAAGGTTGAAACAAGTTTGAAAGATGTTATGGGATATGTTGGTAGGTTTAGTTGTGGTCCCGAAGGCCTCGGATGCTCAAACGGTCACTTTTGATCTTTGGGAGATGGTTGGTTTTCTGGTACTTTAGAAGTACTAATTCATTCATTGAAGTTTCTGATTCGATAGTAAAATTTTGATGTTAGGTTCAGAATGGAATTTCAAAAGTTGGAGTAGCTTGTTATTGTTGAATGTGATGTGTGTGCAAAATTTCGGGTCATTCGGATGAGGTTTTATAAACTTTTTGATCGAAAGTGTATTTTGAGAGTTTTTGAAGTTCTTAGGCTTGAATCTGATGCTAAATTCGTGTTTTGATGTTGTTTTGAGCATTCCGAAGGTTGGAACAAGTTTTAATGATGTTATGTGATATGTTGGTAGGTTTGGTTGTAGTCCCGGAGGCCTCGGATGTATTTCGGATGCTCAAACGGGCACTTTTGATCTTTGGGAGATTGCTGGTTTTCTGGTATTTTAGCAGCACTGATTTGTTCACTGCGATCGCGTGAGTTCATTCGCGATTGCATAGAGTAAGTTGAAGCCAGGTAGAATTTTGTGAATCGTGATCGCGAAGGTAGGAGTGCAATCGCATAGGGTGAGCGGTCTTGGTCCCTGCGTTTTCATGGAGAGCTTTGCGTTTGCGTAGAACGACTTGGAGTGGTAGTGATATGATGGAATTGCTCTATGCGATCGCATAGAGCTGGTCACGATCGAATTGTTGTGAGGAAATTGTCTTATGCGATCTCATAGGTGTTCTGCGATCGCATAGGGTTAAATCTGGGCAGTATTTAAATAGCCAAATCTCCGAGCCTTCTTCATTTTTCCACTATTTTTGAACGGGATTGAAGTTTTTGAGGGAGATTTTTGAGGAAAACAAAGGGGAATCACTTGGAGGTAATATTCTTGACTTCATAACTCATTTATATGTGACTAAAGATCTAATAAGTAGTGGAAATTTTGGAAAAAATCAATGCAAAATGCGTAATTAGGGCTTGAGAATAGAGACCTAAAAATGGGTATTTGAGGGGTCAATTGAACTCCGATTTTAGTGTTCTTGATATGCATAGACTCCTGAGAGTATGACAATTCTGAAAACGTAAATTTTGCCCGATTCCAAGATGTGGGCCCGAGGGGCATTTTGATTATTTTACCTAATTTTGCGTATTACCTTAGTATTTATTAGTAGAATCAGTATTGAAGTTATATTTATATTATGCAATTGAATTGAATAGATTTGGGTCATTCGGAATCAAGTACTCGTGGCAAGAGCATGGTTTCAGGTTGACTTCGAGCTGGTTCAAGGTAAGTGGCTTGCCTAACCTTGTGTGGAGGACTTTCCACTTAGGATTTAATATTATTGTTAATTGAAATGCCCTGTACATAAGGTTATGCGTGCGTACTTGTGTTAATTTTTGAAAATCCAGTTTTTGCTAAGTAACTAAGATTGTGTTTTCTTCTACTGTTATTACTACTTGTAATTTGAGCATATTGTTAGCTTAGGGAAGGATATCTAAGTGACTTAATTGTTTTATTTTATCAAACTATTTTACCTGAATTCTGTGCAGGCTAGTAATGCATGTTTGCCTTGATATGAAATTGATAATTTCTGAGTATTCTTTGTGTTGTTGTTGTGTATTTATATTGGGACTACGGATGTGGAATTCTGGTAGATCCCTTTGTACAGTTATGTGAAACTATGGGACTGCACCTGGTAGATTCTCCCAGTACTGGGTATTTATATTTGGGACTACGGATCGAAATTATGGTAGATATACGCGCACCGACAGTTGGACTATGGAACGGGATCCCGGGAGATCTTTCGAATATATTGAATGGACTAAGGGACGGTATCCCGGGAGATCCACTGAAAATTCATAATTAAGACTACAGGACGATATCATAGAAGGTACCCCGGTTGTTATCTCTGTGTTGAGCTATACTTCATTTCCATGATTATTTTGTCTTTGTTCTAGTTGTTGTTGTTCTTTCTATTCTATGTTATTTCTTACTGTTGCACTAATTACAATGTCTTATTCTACACTGTTATACCTTGTATTTTGTTTAACCTCAATAGGTCTCCGAGCTTTCTCGTCACTACCCGACCGAGGTTACGCTTGGCACTTAATAAGTATCGATGTGGTGTACTCATGCCAGTTCTGCGCATGTTTTTCATATGCAGATCCAGGTACTTCCACTCAGTCTTATCATCCTTGAGGCGAGGCACTTCTGTAGAGACTTTAAGGTAGATATGTCGCGTCCGCAGAACGAGGAGTCCCTTTCTATATTTTTGTAATAGTATATGCCTTCAATATTTTCCTTTTTGTTAGACATTTCTGGAATTAGAGCTTCTTATGTATCTCTTTGCTTGTGATTCATGGGGTTCCAGATTTTGGGAAAGTGTTGGGTTGAGATTTCTAGTACTGTTATATGCGAGGCGGCATCTTAAACATGACTTCATCTTGATATTTCGGGTTTTATATTATTTTCTTCTGCGACTTGCTTTTTTCTCCCCGCATTTGTTAGGTTTACCTAGTCGTAGAGATTAGGTGTCATCACGATACTTCACGAAGGGCGAACTAGGGTCGTGACACTATCCAACACCAGATTTTTTCTAAGTCTAGACATCTCGCAGCCTATCCGAAACTCACCAGTGCCCTCGGGGCTCCAAAACCAACACGCACACAAGTCTTAACACATCATATGAACTTGCTCGAGCGATCAAATCGCCAAATAACACATAGAATTACGAATTTAGGAGCAAATTGCATGAAATTTTCAATAAAGTTTTAAAACTTCTATTTTCTCAACCAAAGGTCTGAATCACGCTAAATTAGTCCCGTTTCTCATAAATTTCACATTTGAAATATAAATATCATAATGAACATATATCGGTCTCCGAAACCAAAATATGAGCCTGATACCAACAAGATCGAATTCTATAAATTATAATATTTTAGCCTTTTTAATTTATCCAAAATTTTATTTCTCGAGCTAGGGACCTCGAAATTGAATTCCGGACATACGCCCAGGTCCCATATTTTCTACGGACCCATCGGGATCGCCAAAGTAAGGGTTCGAATCCGTTAACCCAAAATGTTGACCGAAGTCAATTAGAATTACTTTTTAAGCCAAAAATTATTATTTCCTTAATTTTTCACATTAAAGCTTTTCGGATATACTTTCGGATTGTGCACGGAAATCGAGAGGACATCAAATGAGGTTTGTAAGGTCTTGAAATACGGAATCGAGTTCTAAAAGAGTAGATAACCTTTTGGGTCATCATAATATTATTAATTAGTCGTCGCATATAAATTAATATAATTAGCACACGACGAAACTCTTAATGACCTTATAATTAAATAGCTACCTAAGCTCTCGCCTTTATTTTTTACCTCGTAATCCTCTCCCCTTTCCCCTTCTCTTCCTCTAATAATATTATAATAATAATTTCTTTTAAAAATATGGTCGTGTAACGGAATGGATGGAATATTTGTTTCCTTTATGCCTGAATTTCTGAAGGATGGTTTTATTCATTTTGTATTTCCTATGGATTTTTTTCTTCTATTTGGGACCGTTTATTTACCCTTTGGTCCCATTTCACAATTCAAAATTTGTGGAGAACGCCAATTACTTTATTGTTTGACTCAAAATGTTAACGAGCATTTATGAATTCAAAATAATTTATGTAAATGAAAGGTCAATCATAGCAAATTGTAACACATCCAAAATTTAACAAGGGAAAAGATAATGGAAATACTTGTATTGGGAACAGAAAGGATCGGTGATCATGATAATATAGTAGTCTGTCTCTCCATGAAGAGGTTCAGATCTTTACAATCATGTTTCATTCGATTTACTTTCATTCTGTCTTTTATCTTGGGTTCCCACTTTGTGTTTTACTCTGTATCTTTTAGAGTTCCCATGGGAAGAGAGTGAAAGCTCATTTTTTTTTATTCCTCCTTTGGTATTTATAGGCATTACTGTGAGAGTTGACCTTTTGGGGATCGGGCCCACGTTAGGAGGTTATTTCAGACATATCAGGTGAGTCGCGACCTCGACAGTCGTTTTAGGTGGATACGGATGGCATCTTTAATCGAAGTGATCTCGGCGCCTATTACGCTGGCGTTAGTCGAAAGGAATAATTAGTCTTATTAATTATTGTGGAATCGAATTATGACCCATACAATTATATTAAGAAGAAGAAGAAGAAGCGAAGAAGGTTCCCACATAAGTTTGTCACGTAAGACAAATATCAAGTAGCCATCAAAAGATCACTATATATATATAATCTCTATCCTGACTCCATCTGTCTCGTTTTTTAAGTAGGAGTCTCATTCAACTTGGTAGAAATGGTTAAATCGTTAGTAATTGACCTATGTCTCCACATAAAAGATTCTAACACGTGGTCGAAATTTCAAAGTTCGACTCAAGCGTCAAGATAAATTACCAATGGCAATAAGTTGAGTCTTGAAATTTGCTAACAATTACGTACAACTTGTATTAGCTTCAACTGAGGGAAAAAAAAAATGGAAGAGCAAGTGAAACTGCTAGGAGCTTTTCCAAGTCCCTTTAGTTATAGGGTAATTTGGGCTCTGAAACACAAGGGTATGAATTATGAATACATAGAGGAAGATCTTACAAACAAAAGCCATCATCTTTTGACATACAATCCTGTCTATAAAATGATACCTGTTCTTGTACATGCTGGAAAACCAATAGCAGAGTCTATAGTCATCCTTGAATATATCGAAGAGACATGGCCTCAGAATCCTTTGCTACCAAAGGATCCTCATGAAAGGGCTCAGGCTAGATTCTGGATCAAGTTTGGAGAAGATAAGGTAACTTATAGCCTGTTTGGCCAAGATTCTTTTAGGTCAAAAGTGTTTTTTTTTTTGTCACAAGCACTTTTGGCAAAAAAATTGAGGTGTTTGGCCCCGTTTGTAGAAGAAAAAAAAATACTTTTGAGGAAAAGTAGAAGTAGTTTTGGAGAAGCATTTTTTTGAAAACCATTTTTGAGAATAATGCACTTAGAAGCAATTTTTTAAAGCTTGACCAAATACTAATTGATGCTCAGAAATCTTTTCAAACTAATTAGTCAAATACAAATTGCTTCTCACCAAATATATTTTTGAGAAAGGCACCTCTCAAAATAAGCTTATTTTTGCAGCTTGGCCAGATGAGGTATTAATCTTTAATTTTGTCATGTTAGTATGTTTACTTTAGGTCAAGTATTTGCCAATAGTTTTTAAATCTTGCTAGAAATTTGGATGTTAGTAGGAAATTAATGAGTACGTATTTCTAGCATTAAATTTTATTTTACTGAGAATTGCCCCAACTTACTAAGAAAAACTTGTAGTACATGCTAGTTATTATCAAGTGTTAAACTGTGTAAATTACCTCATCTAAAATTTTATGCGCTAATTACGAAGGATACTATACTTTATCTATGATAGGTCCGGAGACAAATCTAAGATTTAAATCTTATGTGTTCAATTTTTGAAGTTTTTAGTGTTTGAACCCATTTTAAAGTTATGGGCTCGTATGTGCTATTTTTATAATATTAATAAATTTTTACTGTGTGTCGAAAGTTATGGGTTCAATTGAACTCATTGATGATGCACTCAGTGGCGGATCTAGAGCAAAGGATACGGATTTCCGTGAACTCAGTAACTTTTGCATAGATAACGTAGTTTTACTAAAAATTTTATTAAAAGTGTAAGAATATTTAGCTTGGAACCAATTCGTTGGTCCAGTTATCGTGTAGATGAACTTGAGATTGTTATCGGAACCCATAAGCTTAAAATTCTGGATCCACCTCTGGATAGGTTTGCGACACAACATCACGGGCAGGCTTAATTCATTTTTCTTGAGCCAAAAACATGAATATTTTGTTCATTTGTCACAAAAATTAGACTTGAAGTCACATCTTATATTGAACTATGTGAACTACCTTATTTAGAAATATTAAGTTGTTAGATATGGATTAAATTTATATAACTGACAAGAGAGGTTGTTCTGATGGTAAGCAACCTCCACTTCCAACTAAGAAGTTGTAAGTTCTAGTCTCCCCAAGAGCAAGGTGGGAAGTTCTTGGAGGGAAGGATGCCAGATTTCTATTTGGAAACAGCCTTTCTACCTAAGGGTAGGGGTAAAGTCTGCGTACACACTACCCTCCCCAGACCCTACTAAGTGTTATTAACAATAAGTAACATGTTATTTGTTTTTAATATAGAGCCCAGAATTGTTCGCAATATTTCACAAGATAGGGGAGGAGCAAGCCAAGGCAACTGAAAAAGCCAAGGAAATGTTGAAAATTATAGAGAAGCAAGGTCTTGGAGAGAAGAAGTTTTTTGGTGGAGACACAATTGGATTAACAGACATAGCCTTTGGCTGGATAGCGTTATGGCTGGAAGTCATAGAAGAAGCTGCTGAGGTAAAGGTCTTCGACTCACTTAGTTTTCCTCATTTAGATGATTGGATACATAACTTTAAGCAAGTCCCTGTAATCAAAGAAAACACCCCAGATCGGGAAGCAATGCTAGCTTATTTCAAACGTCGTAGAGAAATGGTTGTAGCAGATGCAGCAGCAGCAGCACAAGGTTGAGGACATATTGTACGTTGTTGCTACAAATAAAGATGATCTAGGCATTGTTATTCTAGCTTGAACTGTTATCCTAGCTTGTATTGTGAAAACGTTCGTTACATCTTTGTATGGTTATTAAAATATATGTCTGTATTTATGTTTTGTGTTCGGATAATTTATACATTTGAAAAACACAATATTGATGATATAACATTACCTGGCATGTATGTCTTCCAACGGGACTGGTCTTGGCGGGATGTCCCCGTTTTTACAATCTTAGCAAAATAATACTTTTTTTTACTTGAACATCATAGTTCTTTATAATGCTTGAAATTTTGTTTAATGGACAAAAGTAGACGGTTAATGACCCAATATAGTTAAAATCGATCAAATTTGATAACTTATGCTTAAACATTTAGTTCAAACATTGATTTAGTGATTTAGAGTAAAAAGCTCAAAACATCATTATTCAATTTTAGAAAGTGTTGAAGAGAACAAAGTGGATCTTTTAATTTTATATTATTTGACTAGATTGAAGATTGGAGATTGTTTGTGTTGGTCTTTGGAAGGTTTTTTTTTAAATTTGAGATCATTTCGAGCAGATTTGGGACGGTTTGATCGAAATCGAAGTTGCAAATTCGAAAAATATTTGTTACAAAAAAAATTATGTCAATCAAATAGACTTTGATGAACAACTTAATAGATAGGTAGAGTAAATATAGCATATTCTCTATCACTATCAACCCGGTAGAAAAAATCTGGAAAAGCAAAATCAAGCCAACTTGATAGACATTGATGAACTAAAGGGATAAGTAGAGTAAATATAGCATAAACTCTACATATCTAGTAAAGAAACACTGAAGAGCAATAACTGTGTGCAGATCGGGAGTCATTTTTAAAATATCACCAAATTTGAGAACAGTCGGCTCCATTCATGATAATCACCGGATATTTTTTGCAAAATATCTTGCTTTTGAAAGTTGTGGCATGTCACGACCTCAGTTCGTCTCTGTGAACTACCGTAACGGCACCTAGTTTTTACGACTAGGTAAGCCTAACAATTGCGGAAAAAGAAAAAATAACAAATAAAACAACTAAAAACTTCCGAAATTTTATTTCGACCCCGATATCAAAATTTCACTATCGAACCGAAAACTTCAAAAATTTAACTTTCGGCATTTCAAGCCTAAATAAGCTACGTACCTCCAAAACACAATTTGAATAAGCTCCTACAACCGAAATCACTCAACGAAGCTAACAGGACCAACGAAATTCCATTCCGAGGCCGTCTTCACACTGCTCTAACTGCGGTCCAAATTCGAAAACATAAACTCTTTTTTAGGGACTAAGTATCCCAAAACACTTGAAACTCAAAACCAAATATCCCGGCAAATTAAAATAGCAAAAACAAATATGGGAAATGTAATTAATAGGGAATCACGATGTTAACTCTTAAAACGGCTGACTAGGTCATTACATGGCATATTGATTAAAGCAGAAGTTACATGATATACTCGTTTATAAAACTCACTTTCATGATATACCTATATTTTGAAATTACATCAAATATCCCAAATAATGTTACACGGTATACCTCTATATATTTTAAAACATATCATAATATTCTACTTTGGAATACTATCCAAACCCAACTTACTATATATTCTAATTTGGAATATAATATTCTAACAAAACAGACCATAATGCTTTAATTTCTAATATATTATTCAAACTAAAGATATCACAATATTCTAATTTGAAAAATCTAAACATCTAACAAAATATACTACAGTATTCTAATTTGGAATACAATATCCGAACCAAATATACTACAACGTTTTAATTTGGAATACAGTATCCAATGCAAATATACAATAATTTTTAATTTGGAATACAATATTCAAACTAAACATGTTACTCTCTCTGTTCCAGTTTTATGTGAACCTATTTCCTTTTTGGTCTGTCCCAAAAAGAATGAACACTTTCTAAATTTGGTAACAATTTAGCTTAAACTTATAATTTTATCCTTAATGAGAAGCTTTTATAACCGCACAAATACTCTAGGCCCCATTTGAATTTGTTTAGGACTACAAATTTCAATAGTCTTTGTATACTTACTTTATAAAACTATTTTACTATATATACCTACTGTATTCTACAATATATAAATATTTTAATTGTATATGATGTTAACTGATGTTTTCAATGAACATACCGCGCAAATTATCCGTGATTGTAAACTGGATCGATGGTCTATGATATATGGGCCTGTGGAGATTGGGAAGAAATTAAAAAATAGCCAGATTTACCACTGGTCGTTGAAAAATAGCCAAGTTTCAAAAGTCATCAAAATTTAACCACTTTAAATCTGAGCGAAAACACTGTTTAAAATCCGGAAAAATATGCCAGCAAATTTTACGGGAGTTCCAGCATAAGTATGTTTGAACTCCCGTAAATTTTACGGGAGTTCCAGGATAACTATGCTGGATTCAAGCATAATTATGCTGGAACTCCCGCAAATTTTACAGGAGTTCCAGAAAGTATAATTGTCCAGTATAATATACTAGAGTTTGGAGCACTGGTGCTCCAGTCTCCCGCAAATTTTACAAGAGTTAGCAAAGTATACCGGTCCAGCATAATATACTGGAGTTCGTACACAAATACACCAGAACTCCCGTATATTATACTGGACCGGTCCCTATTACAGCAAAATAATGATTATTTTTTATTGACCAGTGTGAAAACTGGCTATACCATGATATTTTAACCATTCATTGACCTCAAAGCTCAAGCAGTTACAGAAGTCCAGTAAGCCCAACGACTGACCCATGTAAGCTTTTCATATTTAGAAGTCAAGTGTAAATTTCAGTACTTTGACATTTACAGGAAACTTGCTGGGCAACAGAGTCGCTAGACTGACGACTGACAGTCCTCTCTATCGCCTTGATTGTCGGTATATTCCTCATTTTTGCTAGCTAACTTGGGTTCTCTCTCACTAGCTTCCTACTTTCAAAAGGTTGAAAGTTACATACAAGAAAAATCAGATAGAGACGAGTGAAAATAAATTTTTATGCTCCTATTAATTTTTTTCGGGAAATTAATGTGAAAAAAATAAGATTACCTCCGGTAAGAATTTATTTTTAACGACAAGACATCTTTATCTCCCAACGAAATTGACTAAGTTCGATTCGCAAGGTAATTAGGCGGTGGAGTGCATTATTTTTTGTGCTTGGACGACAAGTTTTATTGTGTGTCTCTAATAACTTACATTAGCATATTTACTTTTCATCCGCATAGCCATCATTTTAAGTTTTCATCAGTATAGCCCATAAAAATCTCATAATATGACATCATGTCTGGATTTAACTTTACAGATCTATATATAATTTTTTATTCTTTGCACACAACCAACTTAAATCGATCATATACATTTCTATTGCAATTACAACAATGCAAACCAATTATAACGCAACTTAAAAAAAATCTAAATTTTCTTCTATCCCAAGTTATAAATAGCATAAACAAAAGAAATAAAAAATAAAATTGAAAAAAATTGCTACAAATTCGCAAGTTGGCAGATAAATCAACAAAAAATTGATTTTATACATAGATTGTTCAAGAAAAAGTAAGAAAAAATTTACTATTAGTTTTAAGTCCACATATGTTGTACATGTATAAAAATGTATAACTTAGTTTAAAATCGTATAAGAATTGTATAATAATTTATTCTACTATTTCACCAAAACAAAAAAGTAAAATTAGTTTTAATTGCACATTTGAAAGGGGAACTTACTTCAAAGAGAAAGATCACCGCACCAAAGTCGAATAGAAATCGCGAATAGAAAGAATAATGGTGTATACACTATTTACACACCTAATATACAATATTATACAATATTATACACTTATTATGTTTTTGTATAATGTTGTATAATATTATATAATGATGTATAATGTTGTATACGAAAACTGAATTTCACCTTAAATTTCCTTTTTCAACTGGTATGATTCTCAAAACCAATGTTAATTATGCTCAATCAACCCAGTACTCTAGATTCAAGTTACTAAAAGTTTTCTCAATATTTTTAGCTTTACCCAAATAATTTCACCAATATTAATCAACACCCGTTTGATTTTTCCACCAAAATACATCTTCCTCAGGTCTATTAAAAAAACTCATAAATTACGATAGGCGTAAAATCTCAGTCTAGAACTTCTATTTTGAAGAAATTTCAACAAAAAACAAGAACCCAGTTCCAATTTTTTGTCCATAATTTCAATCTTGAAGAAATTTCAACAAAAATCAAGAACGCAGTGCTTTCCCCAATTTTACCTCACCAAATTCATTCTCAAAGAGTTGTAAACTAGTCCAACTGAATCAAATCTCTAGGTTGAAGCTTCTTGGACTATTATCAATTAATTTCAATAGCATCCACTCGAATGTGAGCACGATTCTTTCATAAATTTTCAGATCTGAAAAGCTTCTAACTCCCTCAACTTAATTTTTTGTTTGGATATCAAAATCTTGACTTTATAACAAACTTAGGAGAGGTGGCCACTGGAGTGGAGAGAAGAAGATGAGAAAATGTAGAAGAGATGAGTGAAGATTGTTTAGGTTAAAGATTGAAATTTTTATTTCATGATATATACAATATGGGACCCCAGCATGTAAAATCCCAAAATATGGGCTCTTTATGGTTATAGAACTAGGTTGGGTGATATACAGTATAATTGTTTCATACTATTATTAGTCAATACCCATCTGGATTGAAGGACCAATTCACAATGAAAACTTCCAGATCTGAAAACTTTAGCTTCGTCAGTGGCGGATTTATGATTTTTAGGACTTGTATTTCGATACGAAATGCTCACAGTAAGAGACTCAGAGATTTATCAATCAAAATTACTTAAATCATTTATAGGTCAAATATTTTCTTCCTCAATCCTTTCAAACGAACAACTAATTTCATATTCTTCATCTTACTCTAGACTTTCATCTTTTTGCATCAAGAAAGTTTGAGATAATTAAGAAAAACTAAGGAAAGTTAGATCTGGAAATTAGAGAATAGAAAAGCTAGGATGAATGATAGATTTAAAATTATAGAAGATGAAAGATGAATATGAGAGACAGATCAAACAAATATGAAGGATAGAATAAGATGTGATGTAGAGAATGAAGAGGCACCAGGAGAGAGAGCATTCTGGGAGTGTAGAGAAAAAGAAAACTAGGTTAGTGATTGAAATTGTTCCTTCAAATTCTATACAAACTAGGCTATAGCGGGTAAACTTTAAAAATATGGGCCATTTTTTGTTATGATGTGAAGTCATGTGTATTTTCTTGTAATTCTTTCTACATTAATTGTACGATGCTCTTATTAGTCTCATAAATTTGTAGACTATAATCTTACACTTCTGAGTCCACAAAAATTTGGGTTCACAAAACTGTGAATATCTCATACAACTACTGTCAGTTATATAAGACATAAAATAAAAAATTTCGTAATTGGGCCTAACTCCAACGATGTGTTTCAATTTTAAAAAGTGGATATGCAATAGCCTAATTCTTAAAAAAACTTTAATGTATAATCTTTCTATCGAAGAATTAAGTTAAGTAGCAGCTCAATCAACCACTAAAATTAGAAAAAGCTAACGAATGAATAGTATATGTATGTATATATACCACTAAAAAATACTCAACAAATCTACTGGTTATTTGTATAAAGATCCCCTTTCTATCTAATACACTGGTTGAGCTTAGATTGGGCTAGGCTGAATGAATTGGGTGAAGTGAAAGAATTATGCGGGATCTTTATACAAATAGCCGGTTATATTCAAGATTTATTTTTCTATATATATATATATATATATATATATATATATATATATATATATACTATGCCATCATTAGTTACTTTTAGTTTAAACGGATAAGTGAGTGGTGATTTGGGTTACGTGGAAGAATTATACAGCCAATAGCAAAACACACAAGGTAAACTTGTGGGGCATTTTCATACATAACCACTTTTGCGGTCATCATTGAAGTTATACCCGTATTGTACAAAATTTTGCAACAAGTACTCGCTCGGATCTAAAGTAGTTTAATCTCTTAAATGACACTTCAAAAATTGAAAATCTCAACTAGTTCAATTTCATCAATGTAACTTCAAAAATTAAATATGTAGTTCTTCTATCTTTCAAGTACAAATTTAAAAATTTGAATCTTAAATGGTTCAATTTCATCAATGCAACTTGAGACTTCAAATCTTAAGGTCTTAAACGTAAATTTATTATTTGAATTTTGACAATTCCATACATAATTTAAGGTCCAAATCTATTCCATATGAGCTCAAAGATAAAACATAACTTTCAAATATTATAAAAAATAAATGTCAATCATCAAATTGTCTAACCAACAACTAATTTAACAAAACTTTTGCAAACTAAGATGAGGAAGAAAAAGTAATAAGCACAACGAAAAAGAAAGGCTTGATGTTCTTCAAGTCCTAAAAATAACGGGCTGGTGTGCAGTGGAAGGGTTGATGTTCTTCAAGTCCAACAAATGGACGAAGTGCATCAATAGCCGCTTTTAAATATGTTGTTTAAAATATATTTAAAGATTAGTTATTCTATCTAAACTTCCAGACTAATTATTCTGAATTTGAAAATTTAGGACTAAGTGTCCTAATCTTTTAAGCTGCTAATTTGAAATTCAGGACTAAGTTTCTTGAATGTTTGAACTATTAATTTAAAATTCAAAACACAAGATTCAAACTTTTGGGTAAACTTTTTAAACTTTAGGACACGATTTCTTAAGTTTAATCTTTGAGGTTTAAACTTTAGGATATTGTATCATGAAGTACGATCGAATTGGTTAATCTTTAAATACATTGTAAACTGTAAATTTATTTTAAACAACATGCTTAAAAATGACTATCTAGTGTCATTTCCACCCAACGAATGCATGATGGAATGCTCCAATTAAACCACCTCTTTCGAAATACTTGTAAATAATGAATATGGCCAGCGATTTTGTATTCAAATTCCAAGCTTATACAGTGTTGTTATAAGAAAACAACGAAACAAAAGGACGTGAAAAAAAAACTATAAAAAGTATTTACACAATCGGATTACAGTTTTTTTTAATCAATATCTAATATTTACATCTAACAATATTAAGTTGCTATGGTTAGAGATATAATTGAGGTGAAAATGTTATGGTAAAGTGCGACTAAGAGTTCATGTAAAGACATATGTTATGTGTTTATTGAGTTTGTATAACAATATATATATATATATATATATATATATATATATATATATATATATATATATATATATATATATATATATATATATATATATATATATATATATATATATATATATATATATATATATATATATATATATATATATATATATATATATATATATATATATATATATATATATATATATATATATATATATATATATATATATATATATATATATATATATATATATATATATATATATATATATATATAGATATAAATTTTAATAGTAGTAAAATTCACCATCTTCTGTGTGTACTGCTCATAAACTTAAAAAAGCCCTAATATCTATGTAATTTCTTCATACAACTCCAGCTCCAAACCATATAACATAGAAAAAATTAAAATTGTAGCATGGACCGAGCACTTTAAGTAATTCCTACTGCCAGCAATAATTATCAATCTCATTTGAATAAATTTAAGCTAATCCATGAACTCCAATCCAATAAGTCTTGGATAATCTATCTTCTATACTATATTAAAAGCACGAAGGCCCTTAGCGAAATGTCGTTCGCCTTTTTTACCCTCTAAAAATAGAGTTCATACTAGACAAAATAGTCATTTAATTATTTTCCTAAAAATTAGGCTTTGAAATCAACTAAAAATTTATTTATTAAATACTTTCTTATTTTAACTATGTACAAGATCCTAAATATTAGGACTCTTCTTAAATTCTTCAAAGTTTCCAAGTTTTTCTTCTTAACCATGTTAAGAATCGTACGTTAGGCAATATTTTTCCAAGTATTTGACCATTTTATTTTGATAAAAAATAATTTAATCACACTTAGTATCAAACTTAGATAGCTAAATATAATAAAATTCTATCTTTAGCCAAATCTCAGCCAGGCATATGTATTTTTTAAGTATTTACCCTTTTTGTTTTATTATAAATAATATAAATTATGCTTGAACTTAAATAGTTAAATATAATAAATTTTATCTTTGGACAAATCCAACTTATACGTAAATAAGTTTTATGCTTTTTAGTCTATTTCTGTTACTTATCGGTTATTTTGATAACCAAAAGCGAAAAAATAGGCAAAATAAGTTTTTTAACAAATTGTTCTTTTTAATTTTGGTTTCTTCTCTCTCCATTTATTGAAATGTTACGTTAACATATTGATAGATTTAATTAGAACCGTCCCAAAATATGAACTATTCGGTATAGTTGGAGCAATTGTACATCTTATTAGAGCATTAAAATCTTTATCTATATATCAACATAAAAGTCTTTAGCGAAATATCATTCGTCAATTTTGCCCTTTAAAATAGATTTTATACTAGATAAAATAGTCATTTAATTATTTTTCTAATTTTAGGACTTTAAAATCAACTAAAATTTTATTATTTAATTTTTTCTTATGTAAAGCCCATTAATATTAGAGTTGTATTGGACTATTCCTTTAAGATTCTTAATTATGCAAAATTGAGTTAGCAAAATTACGTAGGAGTCAAGCACGCAACGAATTCTAAACATAAAGATTCAAAACATATATTTTTCTTACTATTTGTAAATTGAATTATTATTGGAAAAATTATAAATATTCTCAAATATATAAAATTAGAATGAGCAAATATTCAAAATTCGAATTAAGAAAAATCAAGTTATTTTTTTTAATGTTGAGAATAAATAATTAAGTCGTTGAATTAATTAATTAGTAAACGAATCCAATTCAATTATTTTACAAATTTAGAATTCTTTTTTAACTTGACAAAACAATTAAAGTACATAAATTTTATTCTTCTAAGAAGAATATCAACAATGAAAGAAATCATAAAATATAGCAAGATTAATTATAGTAAAAATAAATATTCAAATCGGTAAAAAAATATATATATTTTAAGCAATAAGGTAAAATTGTAAAAGGCAACCAGATTGTACATGAGTTATCATTTGTTTCTTTCTTGCATTCAGTCTAACAAATGAAAACATCTAGTACAATTTTTATACTAAGTTTTCCCTTGTAAAATATTAGTTCAATATTACTCATTCTCTTTACATTTTCACTATCAAATTCTTAAGAGGTATAGTGCCAACTTTTTTCATTCGCAAAGTTTAAGAGACAAAAGTATTAATTTTTAATTTTTATTATTTGATATAATCTTTAAAGAATTGTAAATATTAACAATTCATAAGTTTGGACATAAGTCCCGATAAAATAACAATAAAACTAAATAAAATTTATTCATTTGATAAGCTAACTAAATGGGAATAATACTTATTATTTTTAAAAAATCTTAAACATATTTTATAACTAAAAAAAATTATCTAATAACATGTACTATATAATTTTTAGAATTTGTGTATTTCTTAATATAGGTACACGCGCAAAGCGCGTACCCTGAGACTAGTTGAGTTAAAAAGACAAAGAAAAAAACAATCAATATATACCAATGTCTCCAATCTTGACTAATAGAAAACTAAGTTTAATTAAAAAATAATAGTCTATTGTTCACTTGCAGCACTTATTTCACTGAGCTTATGCTTTCAATTCTATTTTGGATACTAGACTTTTTATTTATTTATAAGAGACAATATTCAGTGAGGCAAATCTAATTCTTTTTCTTTTTGCTAATCTGGGTTTAATTATATCATACATAATAATGTCTTTCTGGTAAAAAGGAAGTATAAAATCTAACAAGAATTGGAAATGCTTTCTATAAGCTTTTGCGTGTTGGTGTAAGTCTGGTTTTAACGGTGAATCTAAATATGTTTGGAGAAAGAAGATGTCTGTATATATTTTGAATTAAAGGAATCATAAGCCACGTGGCCTTATTTTAGTGGTTGCTTTGCCATGTCATTGTCAGTGAATTACATGCGTTCTGGTTTTTGGGTCTCTCAAATTTTCGTGTCTTATGGAACACTTTTTGCATAGATCAAGTATTCAATGGGTACAAATTTTAGCATAAGTGTCTAATTAAAAAATTTGGACAATTTTTAAGGGGTTACTTATGTATTCAGTCTAAATTAAATGAAGTATAAATTTTACAATTTTACACATAATGATAGAATTTTCAAAAAAAATGGGAAATAATTTGGGAAATGAGTATTTAATGATATATGTACCAAAAATAAAAATATTTTTTTATTTCTCTTGACTTAGTATAGTGGCTAAATAAAAATGAAAAGATATTTTTAGTATAATGGACAATCAAAAGTGAACGGAGAGAGTACTTGGGGAAGATTTTTAAAAATAATCAGATTTATAACTGGTCATTCAAAAATAGCCGAATTTTAAAGCTAATCAAAATTCAGCCACTTTTTATGTAAAGATAAATCTGAGCGAAAACACTATTCAAAATTCAAAAAATACTCCAGTATATTATGCTGGAGTTCCAGCATAAGTATACTTAAACTCCGGCATGTTATACTGGAGTTCCAGAATAGTATGTTGGAACTCTAGCATAATATGATGGAGTTCCGTCATAAATACACTAGAACTCCAGCATAATATATTGAAGTTCAATTTTTTTATATGTAAACTTCCAGTATATATACTGGAGTTCCAGCCCAGCATAATATGTTGGAATTCATACACAAGTGCACTGAACTCTTGTATATTATGTTGGACATGTCTCTATTGCAGCAAGACGGTGGTTATTTTTCATTAACTTGTTAAACACTGATTATTTCTGATTGACTAGTCCGAAAACTGGCTATACCATAAAATTTAAAGAGTACTTGGACTTGAGCCGGGCAGGGCCGGAAATTAAACTAATATTTTTATTTTTATTTCTATAACAAAAAATTAGTTTTATTTGAAATTTAAAATTCGAATAAACAGACACATGGGTCGGGCTGCATATTAAATTAATGTTTTTATTTTTTATTTTTATAGTATAAAATCAATTTTATTTGAATTTTACAGGAGAATCCCTACAAAGTAAGCTAGAAAAATCTGCAAGTATTAAATAGTGGTTTATTATATCTCCAAGAAGATTGTTGGTGTTTTTTCTAATTCTGTACTACGGACAATAACTTCTTTAAATAAAGTCGTTGTTCTTCGCCTCAAGCCTTTCTCAATCTCATTTTCACTTTTGTGATTATTTTCTAACACCTATGAGGATTGAGGGAAGTGAAATTCGGACCTACCCATGTGGTAATCTGTCAATGTTGGTAAGGGATGTCTGAATTGAACAAACAAAGAAGAAGCAAACATTAATCTCAGTAACAAACAGAACAAAACCAAATATACAAGGACGCCTCTTTTGCAGCTGTAAAGTTGCAGTAAGAGATTTTGGGGTCTCAATTTTGAGAACGTGCTTGTAGTAAACACTAAAAAACATCTATGGGCCATCAAAACATTAAGAAGAAGCATGTGATTTGTTCTCAGTCTCTATTGCTATTCCAAATTGAACTGAAACAACAGTGTTAAATTAAAGTATATATATGATTTTTATATTATTCTTTTCCTGTATTTATTATGTTAGCTTGCATTTTTCCCTTATCCAAGGTTACGGGGAGATTGACGAAGATGTCGTACGTCACATCAGAGTAAGATGGATGAAATGGAGGCTCGCTTCCATTTTTTCAGTGATAAACAGTGGCGGAAGCAGGATCTCTATGAAGGGGATTCAATTATAACCAATGAAAATTGAACCTATAACCTTATAAAGGTTTTGTACCCCCTTGACCACTAAACTACACGTTTGAGTTGTGTTAAAAGGGCTCAAAACTTAATACATAGAGGTAAAAATTAAATTTTGCCTTATATATACAGTGTAATTTTTCGTCGAAGGGGTTCGGTTGAACCCCCTCAGCTCCCCTAATTTCGCTCCTAGTGATAAGAATGTGTTGCCGAGACTTAAATGTAAACTTTATAGAGTGGCGGTTCGACCGATTATACTGCATGGGGCTGAGTGTTGGCCAATCAAAAACTCTCACGTACAGATGATGAAAGAAGCAGATATAAGGATGTTGAGTTAGATACGTCGGTGTACCAGGAGAGATAAGATTAAGAATGAAGCTATCCGGGACAAAGTGGGAGTAGCCTTCGTGGAGGACAAGATGCGGGAGTTGAGTTTGAGATGGTTTGGACATGTTAAGAGGAGAAACATTGATGCTCCCATTAGGAGGTATGAGATGTTGGTTATGGCGGACAAGTTTGAGAAGAGGTCGAGATAGGCCTAAAAAGTACTAGAAAAAGTTGATTAAGCATGACATGGCTCTGCTTCATCTTATTAAAGACATGACCCTTGATAGCATGGAGGTCAAGAATTAGGGTAGAAAATTAATAGGTAGTTTGTTAATTGCTCGCCAATAGTCTTGGTCGCACACATATCCCTTATATTCTTAGATATTTATCTCGTTTGTCTCAAGTATTGTCAGGGACGGATTCAGTTCAATACTTATGGATTCCCGTGAACCTAGTAGCTTTTGTCTAGAACATGTATTTGTATTGAAAAATCCATTGAACGTATAAGAATATATGTAGTTTGGAACCCCATCCGTTCATCCAGTTAGTATTGTATATTAACTCTGAGTATTTGGTACTACTTATCATTTATCTCCCTCTTTTTCTTCTCTCTTCCTTTCTTGCTCTTCTCCTCTTCCTCTTCCTCTTCCTCCTCTTCCTTTTTCTTCTTCTATTCTCCTTTTTCGAGCCGAGAGTTTATTGAAAACAAGTTCTTTACATACATTAGATAGGGGTAAGGTTTGTGTACAAATTATTCTAATATATTGGGTTTGTTATGAATAGAATTCTATTTAGAGTGAATGTCTATCTTGTGGAGAGTTTTACTTTGTGACTAAGTCATATTTCTCCTATAAATAGAGGGGTCTTACCCCATTGTAATTCATCCCAAAATTCAATAAGAATTCTCTCTCTCTCTCTTTCTCTACAATATTGTTCTTGTTCTTCTATTATTTTATAACACGTTATCAGCACGAGACTCTAACCAATTGGGTAGAAACTTTGGGATTGAGCATAATGATTGTCAATTGTTTCATGAACTTCCTTCATGATTAAAATTCTGGATTTAAGGTAAGTATTTTACTTTTCTCTTTCAAATTCTTGAAATTCTATAATTTGATTATATACACAGGCAAAGACAACAAAGTTTGATTATAACTCTAATGGAGTTTTTAAGAAATTACACCCACATGAAGTGGTAAAATTTCTATGCCTTGCCATGATTAAATTCATGTATAATTGTGGGCAAAGAATTATAAACCCGTCCCATTGAATTTGCTCCATTCTCATTCCCTTTAGAGAATGTGATAGCAGTATGTGATAAGTCTGAAAGAAGACAAAATTATTACCGTGAAGGTATCAATGGATGTGGACGTGAGAATAGACGAAATTATATCGTCATCATTGTGGTAATGAGAACAATAAGTATTCTCAAAATAATCCTTCACTCTGTGAAAGTAATATTTGTCATCGATTTGACATGAGATTTTATAAAACACATATAGATGATTATGGTCCATTCATGATGTGAATGTGACAACATCTTACTTATGAATACATATTCATTCTTCAGAGAATATGAACGTGCTAGTGATAGTGAATATACCACACTCACCTCTAGAAGAAGGTTTGAGATGATACCATAAATAATGTCATTATTATGGCATGAATGGTCATTAGTCACGTACCTATTGTACGCCAAAATATTTTGGCATTGTGATTATTAAAAGACAACGGTAAGCAAGAAACATATCTTGCATATAGTTTGACCATACACATAATGGTATAACTTTCTCTTTAAAAGAGATATTCACCACATGGATGATCATGAATCTGTGGTAGTGCAAAATTAATTGAGAGCTCTGGAAGAGCCAATTATTACTATTTTGGAGAAACACAATTGATTACCAATAAGGTATTGTGTTGTAGTAAGTCTCAAAGAAACTTATTCAGTTTCCAAAGTATTCGCGAAAGCGGTTGATTATATTGAGACTATAAATAAAGGAAAGATTTAATATCTTCTACTACAAATTGTAGCGGAGTAATATGTATGTGAAAAGCTACCCGCTTTATTCTCCAATTTGTACTACATAAACAAAGAATACCACAATGAAGTGGATATTGATATAAAAACCCATATCATAATAAACTTGGAGTTTATTCATAATTGCATACATCATGGTGTAAATCTGAAGTTTATCAATATTGATAATTTATTCAGTTGGCATAATTGATTTACCCATATCAATTTAAGTATTATGTGCAAAAATAATAGAGAATTCACATGGGTAAATATTAAAGAACTAGAAAGTTCTTTACGTATTCTCTTACACGTTGCTTGTTCTCATTAATTAATTGACCAACTAAAATTGGGATTGAATCCCATGAATGCTGAAAATATCAAAGGTGAATATGGGCCCATTCACCTGCCATGTATACCACATAAGATGCATCTATGAGATGGTTACATGTGCAATTATTATTAACTCGCAACCTGGTCGGTATGTGCGAGGTAACTTGCTCAATAATTTAATTTAGCGCATATTCCAGATTTTCTATTCAAGAAGTTCATCTTGATAAGTTGGTTTACATCACAACTGGTTTAGCAAAATTATTTATTGAGTGCCTCCACTTAATAGCTAAATTATTGCTTATGAGAACAAAGTTATCTATATCAGTTTGATATAGGTTATATACGAAAGTATATTACATTCTCCCCTCACAAGTGGTTCAGGGTCAGGAACCAAATAATTCCATCTTATTATTATTGATGTGCGATTTATATTTTGATTAACACCATAACGCACAAAGATGGGCTCTCAAAGTTGAGGAAACAAGTTAGTTTTTTTTTCTAACATGAGGGGGAGACAAGATACAACAGTTGAGAAAAGTTACATGGAACAAATTATCATTTATACATCGAGATCCTCGAATAAGATAATATGAACTTGAAGTTCATAAAAGGATAATTTATTTGCAATATATTGCAAAGCATGCCAGACGCATTTTTCGACCCAAATAAAGTAACTATATTCTCATTGCAAATGCTTATATTAAGTCCTAGAAGGACAAAGTCTATGGTACGCTTAAAGCGTATAGACAATCGGTTTCAAATAGACTTCTTGATAAAGAAGATGAACAAACGATCATAATAAAGGAGGCAAGTGATCTAGAAGATCACATGACATAACACTTCATAATATCTCATGAGAGATTTAGGTACCTGAATATATGAATGAAGAGATCTCTATGTTATGTCATTATGAAAATAGATTGAAACTGATATAAAATCCTTGTCGACGTCAACCCTCAAGAAGCTAGTGCACAAGATTGGGATGCGAAGGCTTAAGGATGTGAATTGATGCTCTCATCAGGGGGAGTCAATGCGTGTTGCACTCTTTTTCCCTTACAAGGTTTTGTCCCACTGGGTTTTCCTTGCGAGGTTTTTAACGAGGCAACCAAAAGGCGTATTATTAGATATGTGTACTCTTTTTCCTTTTCTAGATTTTTTTCCATTGGGTTTTATTTTAGTTAAGGTTTTAATGAGGCACATTACTTATTGAGTAGACATTCAAGGGGGAGTGTTAAGAATAGAATTCTATTTGGAGTGAATGTCTATAATTCTATTTGGAGTGAATGTCTATCTTGTGGAGAGTTTTACTTTGTGACTAAGTCATATTTCTCCTATAAATAGAGGGTCTTACCCCATTGTAATTCATCCCAAAATTCAATAAGAATTTCCTCTCTCTTTCTCTACAATATTGTTCTTGTTCTTCTATTATTTTATAACAGGTTTGTTATTATTGTATTTTTCCCCCAATGTTAGCTTGTACTTGACCGAACGAAAATTTGGCTTTTCCTAAGTTGGCGTTTGTATGCATTTATATGTGTAAAACAAATGAAAGTATACTACTAAAATGCGGTTGAAATTTCTCGGGTTAGATGCTACAAACACACTAGGCTAAAGTAAGTCCACATTTTTTGGATAGATCTAAGACATGAGAAATCAGCCATTTCCAACTGAAACAGTTTAGAGGCGAAAACATTGAATTCTATTGTCTTATGTTACGAGTCGTACTTAGATCGTTCGTAGTATTATTAATTGTAGGCGTTGTATTTAACCAATCTTTGAGGGTAGATGTAGTGGAACCATTAATAGGCAGAAGCCTTTCTTTGAAAACTTGATGGACCACAGAAATGGGATTCATTGATGAATGAATTGATAACTACGTTAGGAGGTGTTATTTGACATTCCTACATAGGCCTTCTCAGTCTGGTGAGGAGGAACATTTAAACTCATTTCAGTTTTCGAGTTTTGACACACGTAATTGTAATACAGATAAAGACATACTTTCTCCATGGTGGTGTCGTGGTGTAGTTGGTTATCACGTCAGTCTAACACACTGAATGTCTCCGGTTCGAGATCGGGCGACGCCATCTGCTTCAATTTTGTAAATCCTTTTTCTCCATCGGTTTTTACGTTCTTTGACCCTGGGTCATGAGTAGTCGGTAGGAACATTACACTGTAAGATAATTTCATATAGAAAATTGATTAAAAGTTATCTATTTTTTTGGTACATTGAAAATACTGGATAAACATTTTTCTTTTTTGAATAAAAAAAAATGCTACATGGCTTAAGTTTGCAAGAAGAATAACCTCCATTTCCTTGAGCGCATCTTTCCAAATTAATCTCCTCACGTTTTATGCCATTCTTTTGTCAGAAAATCTACGAATTTGCATTGTCCACTTACAACAAATAATTACAATCTTCAAACAATTGCTCTTAAGAGGATTGCATTATATTCCCTTTTCTTTGATAAGATACGATTGATAATTAGTGATCAGTCCGTCTCCACTTCTAATTTCTTATGAGTATCTCCTTTCTTTTGCCGAGACTTTTTTTGATGCTCTATAATTTTGTAATGTGACACTAGTACATTCTTATGATCGAAAAAATTAGTTGTCATGTGGAGGCTAGTAAAACAAATCTTGAATAGTGATAAATCAGATAACAAAAGAGACACAAACATTTAGCGTGGTTCGGCCAATTGACCAACGCCCACGGGCGGAGATGAACAATCCGTTATAATAAAAGAGAGTACAAATATAAAAAGAACAACCTCACAAAGAGACAAACATAAGTGACATACTAACTACAATAAAAGGATTAGCAAAATATATATATAGGCTCGAAATCATGGCTACATGATTTCGTCCTTCGATGAAGAAAAAGATACCACGTCGAAAGGCCAAGACGTCGAGTCCTAGATCAAAATTTCTTTCTTAAATCGAGGTCGACATCACTAATCGAGGTCAAAAAGGGGTATACTTCGAAATAAAAAGGACGAGATATCTGCAATGGACCGAAGGTCGTGGCGTAAATCTCGAAATAGATCGGACTGCAACAATGAATCAGATGTTAATATGATTTTCTATTATAATTATAAGTATACCTTATTTCGCACTATCATATTATATAAAGAAGGATCCCGTTCATTTGTAAATATATATTGTTCACTCATAGGAAGATATACCTTCGTTACTTTCTTGCTATTTCACTTACAGTTCATCATAGTTACTTTATTATTTTCTGTTCCTATTATCACACCTCGAGACTATCAAAGATCGAGGTCAAGATTTGTATTGCATATTGGTTTAATTTATTTTATTCTCCAATTTTTCTATTTAATTCCCCGTTTATCACTTGGTATTTGATTAAATTATATAACTTTAAAATTACAATATAAGTTTAATTATTACTCAAATTTCTAGATAATCAGTTTGGCGCCCATCATCGGGCCAAGGTTAATAGTGATTGTTTAGTGATAATTCTGACAACCCACAATTTCACGCTTGTTATTGTCAAGTATTTTTTCTGTCAAGTTAAAAAATATCAAATTCACAAAATGCACCTATACATGGTGATGATAGTCCTGGGCTTCACGGGGAAAACGACAATGTAATTGCCCCAGGAGTCGGAGTGCCATCGACTAATCTCGGGGGAGCACCGATTGCCGATATAGTAGATATCAGTTCGCATGTTTCTCTAAATGTGGACCTAGGCGCGGACCCTGACGGAAGTGTGCGCTGAGAAGGCAGATCCAGTGGTCAAGATACACAGGGCAAAGAAGATGAGGGAGTTAGTCTCCATATAAAATTCGAGATGTTACACGCTCAGCATGTCGTTAGTGCTTAGATGCAAAATCAATATATGAATCTAAGTGGAATCAAGCAAGAAATCACTCGTCGTACCGAGATAGGACCAGAAAGATCAAATACCAGCTAATCGAGGACTGATCCTGCAATAATAAAAATGCTAGGGGAGCTCACAAAAAGAATTGAGCCATAAGAGAAGAAAATCAAAGATAATGATTAAAAAGTGGAAACATACAACTCCCGAGTTAAGAAGATATCAAGGGCACCCTGGATCCTAAAGTGATTGGATTCGAAAAAGCTCGTGCAGAAGCCTTTTCCTCAAAGTGAGGCTCCGAAGCCCATTTCTAAGACGTTTCGTATATCAGACATACCTAACTACAACAGAACCACCGATCCTAATGAATAATCCACTTCGTATACGTGCGGAATAAAGGGAAATGACTTAGAAGATGATGAAATCGAATTTGTGCTGTCAAAATTTTTTGGAAAAACCCTTTCTGATGGAGCAATGATATGGTATCATAACCTGCCACCAAATTCCATCGATTTATTTGCCATGTTAGCAGATTTTTTAGTAAAACCACACGCCGGGACCATAGAGGTTGCAACAAGAAAAGTGAACCTTTTCAATTTAAGACAAAGGGGTAACGAAATGCTAAATGATTTTGTATATCGATGTCAAATAGAACGCATAAAGTTGCCACTGGTTACAGATGATTGGGCCATTGAAGCTTTCATTCAAGGGTTGAATGAACAGAGTTCGATATCATCACGTCAATTAAAACAAAATATGATCAATTATCCAGCAGTGACTTGGGCAGATGTACACAATCGATATCTATTGAAGATCAGGGTCGAGGATGGCCAATTAAGATCCCCTTCCAGTTCAGTACATCCAAAGAGGTCGGCAGTTAAAACCTAGAGGGACATCGATAGAGAGCCAAGGTCGAACAAAGAATGATACCAACCATATACTGGAGATAGTAGGAACAATTATTCGGGATGCAGTTCTGCCCAAAATGAATGAAAATGTGATCGAGGACAGAAATCTCGGGGACTTATGAGTAAAAGTGGTTTTGATAAGCACGTCGATCCCACGGAGGAACCTCAGTTACTGGAATATAACTTTAACTTCGATGTATTGGGTATTGTATAGACAATCGGAAGGATCAAAGAAATTCGATGGCCCAGACCCATACCGACCGATCCTTCCCAAAGAAATAAAAATTTGACGTGCAAGTATCATGGCACGCATTGTCACAAGATCGATGATTGCATGCAATAGAGGGAGGGGGTATCCCGTCTTTTCAATAAGGGTCACCTTTGACAATTCCTCATCGATCGAGCCAAGAATTATTTCAGAGAAAGGGACACCAACAGGAAAAATGAACAAGAAGAACCCCATCATGTCATTCATATGATCGTGGATGGGTCGACATTCCGTAGGGATCCATATTCAAACGCACTAAGGTAACAATCACTAGGGAAAAATGAACCCGAGATTATGTGCCCGAATTCTCCTTATCATTCAATGAGTAAGAAGTAGAAGGCATATCTCAACCACACAACGACGATGTGGTAATTTCTATCTTATTAAATAAAGTTTTCGTTAAGCGTGTTTTACTGGATCCAGGTAGCTCGACGAATATCATCCGATCAACGGTTGTAGAGCAGCTCGGCCTACAAGATCAAATTGTGCCCTCACCTCGAGTCTTAAATGTCTCTAATATAGCCAGTGAAACAACCAAAGGGGAGATTGTTCTACCGGTGAACGTGGCTAGAACGATTCAAGATACCAAGTTCCACGTGATCGAGGGCTATATGACAACCCGAGAAGTCATCACTTGTTTTAGAAGTAAATTCAGCATTTGAAGGCCTAAAAGCCTCCTTTTTACCCCACCTCAATTTGCGTATGTAATCCGGGCATGTAGCCAGAAAGCCTACATGAGAAAATCTGTGAAAAATAATAAATTTTGGATTTAAAACGAATTAAGTTAACTTCGGTCAATATTTTGGGTAAATAGACTAGGACCCATAATTTGATGGTCTCGGAGGGTTCTTATAAAAATATAGTATTTGGGCATATGACCGAAATCGAATTCCAAGGTCCCAAGCCTGAGAAATAAATTTTTGAAAGAAATTATTTTCAGAAAAATATAAAGGTTTTTTAAAGTAAAATGTTTTGTAAAACCTATGGTATCGGGCCTATATTGGTAAGAAATGGACTTGAAGCGACGTGAATCAGATAGTTATTGAGAAAATTAGAAATTTGAAGTCTTGAGAAACTTTCATGATTTTGATGCTAAATTCATAGTTGTTGATGTTATTTTAGTGATTCGAATGCACAAGCGAGTCTGTATGATATTTTTAGGGTGGTGTGCATGTTTGGTTTGGATCCACGAAGGCTCATGTGAGTTTTGGATAGTCCACAGGGTGATATTTTGGACTTAAGGAATTCCAGGCTTGCGGGCTTTGCTTTTGCCAACCTCCCTTTGCAATTCCAGTTTGCATTTCCCAACATCGCTTCGCAATTTCCAATTCACATTTCCCAACCTTCCTTCGCAGTTCCCATTTCGCATTTTCCAACTTCCCTTCGCAATTTCCAGTTCGTATTTCCCAACATCCCTTCGCAATTCTCATAATGTATCCTGCAATTTTTTATACTTAATCGAAAAATAATCTTTTTTACATTTTTCAAAATAAAAACTCCCTAAATCCAAGAACAACTCTTCTTCCAAATCGATTGTAAGTCAATTTTTACTAGTTTCCTTCAATCATTAACATATTCTAACATGATTTCAACTCAAAATCGATGATTATCATTGGGAAAATTGGGTATTTTGGGTAGAACCTAAGTTTTTCTAAAAAAGCGGATTTGGACCTCGATTTGAGGTTCGATTTCAAAACAAATTAAATTTGAGTTCATAGGTGAATGAGTTGTCGGGTTTTGGTTCGAACCACGGGATTTGACCATGTGGGTCTCTGGACCTGATTTTTGACATTTTGGGAAAGGCTTTAGAAAACTTATTTCTATGTATTAGAAATTCTTTATTTAGCATTCATTGATGTAATTAAGTAACATATGACTAGATATGAGCGAATTGGTGGTGGAATCAAGAGGTAAAGCTATAGTTGAAGCTTGCACTAAGTTCGTGGAATCGAGGTAAGTGTTGTGTTTAACCTTAGTTTGAGGGAATAGGAGTTTGATCTTGTATGCTACATGTTATTTGTTGAGTTCGACGTACAGGTGTGATGACGAGTATCTCTACGTCAGTGTCGAGCATGATCGTGAGTCTTAAATTGGAATTTATTGTGTTATTGAGAACTACTACGAATGCCTAAGAAGTTGACTCTCTGTGTTGAGCAAGGTTTATAATTATTCTCGTAGAGATTATTCATGGTTGAGCATTTGTGTTAGTCGAGGTAGTAGATTTTGTAACAAGTTTCGTTATAGTTGATTTTCCCTTGACGGGATGTGTTCATTCTTATTGTTAACTCCCTTGCTAGGATAGTGTGGTTCTTAATGATCCCTAGCCGGGACTCTTGTTATGGTTGATGTTGATTGAATATTTGGATCAGGTTGCAAGCCGCAACAATGACATATTTGGATCAGGTTGCACGCCGCAACAATGATATATTTAGGTCAGATTGCATGCTGCAACAACGAGATATTTGGATCGGATTGCACGCCACAATAATGATATGATTGGGTCAGTTTGCACACTTCAATAGAGATAAATAATATTGATCAGATTGCACGGCGCAGTAGTGGATTTATATGTTAGGATCGGGTTGGGCGCCGCAACAATTGTTGATACAAAGTGTTTCTAGATGGAATATAAGTTCCTTGTTGTTTAGTTGTAAATTCTAAGTTGTCCTTGTGCCTTGATCTTGATTTACTATTGAAACTAATATACCCCGCAGCATGTACCCCCTCCCATCTTTACTTATTTATTTTTGTTTATATTTTGTTGTATATTATATAACTGCACAGGTTTATTTGGTAGTATGGTCCTAGCCTCGTCGCTACTTCGCCGAGGTTGGGCTAGACACTTACCAGCACATGGGTGTCAGTTGTGTTGATACCACACTGTGCACTATTTTGTGCAGATCCCAGTGCTCCGGATTTTGGGCCATAGTGAGGTTTCAGCTTCCTACTTACCTAGCGACCCGAGATAGTCCTGCAGGCGTCCGCAGGCCTTGAGTCTCCCTATATCTATTTTCATGCTTCTCTTATGTAGTTCTAGAGACAGTATTTTGTTATTTCTTTCCTACCCTCATTCGTAATACTCTTAGACAGTCTGTGATGTTGTGACACCAAATCTTATGTGGTTTTGTTATGAGATGGTATTAGTAGTACTATTAAACATCAAATTTATTTCTTCCGCATGTTAAATTATGTTGCTATAAATTATTGATGGTAGGCCATTAAATAAAATAAAAATGGAAAACATGTTAAATAGCTCAGTTAGTTGGCTTACCTAGCTTTCACTAGTATACGCTATCATGACTCCCGAGGGTATAAAATCCAGGCCGTGACAGATGCCCTACTCAGAAGACCTTAGATCCACAACATGAGGGCAGTCCCCTTGACTCTCTAGCAAATGATGAAATTCCCGACGATGGTTGGTATAAAAACAGTATATGAGGAGCAGCATGCTGCAAAAGAAATGTTTGCGGTTGATAAAGTAACGTCGATATCGGCATTATCAACCCTGGAAAGGTCGAGTGTCAAAGATAAACAAGAAGCCAAATGGCAATCACAACCACCAGTCTCGAGCGAATCGGGGAAGTAGGTGATAGAAGAAGAAGAAGAGAACTTTATAACTCCTCAAATATTTATTATTCCCAAAGACTCGGCCGGCACCAAATCAACGGTAGAAAAGATGGAATAGGTTATATTAATCGAGTATCTTCACGAGCGAAATGTATACGTTGGGATGGGATAAACCCCCGAACTCAGGAAAAAACTTATTCAAATTCTTATTGATAACATAGATTATTTTTCTTGGTCCCATTGAGACAAGACAGAATCCCACTGGAGATAACGGCGCATCGGCTAAGACTTGACCCTAGGTTCAAATCAATGAAACAAAAAATAAGGCCCAAGTCTGAGGTAACGTACGCATTCATAAAGGATGAGTAACTAAACGTCTCAAAATAGTGTCCATTCGGGAGGTAAAATATTCTGAATGGTTAGCCAATGTAGCCGTAGTCCCTTAAAAAGGAACAAACTTAGAATAGATTATAAAGATTTAAACATGCCCCAAAGATTCTTTTACACTGCCTAACATCGATCGCATGATCGACACCACGGATGGCCATGAGATCCTTACCTTTCTCGATGCCTATTCAGGGTATAATAAACTTCAAGTGAACCCAGAAGACCAGGAAATGATTTCATTTATGACCAAGTATGGAACAAATTGTTATAATGTAATGCCCTTCGGGCTAAACAATGCTGGAAATACTTACCAATTCCTAGTAAATAAAATGTACGAAGAACAAGTAGGTAAGTCAATAGAAGTTTATATCGATGGCATTCTAGTTAAGCCCCTATATGCAGAGGACCATTTGGCTCATTTGCAGGAAGCATTCAAGATTTTAAAGAAATATGACATGAAGCTCAATCTCGAGAAATGTACTTTTGGGGTCGGTTCGGAAAAATTCTTGTGCTTTGTGGTGTCAAATTGGGGGATAGAGATCAACCCCGATAAAATCAAGGCCATCAAAGATATCACCATCATGGATGGTATAATAGCCATGTAGAGGCTAACTAGACGGATAACTGATTTAGGTTGATTCATCTCGAGGTCGTCGGATTGAAGCCATAAATTTTTCTCTCTACGAAAAAAGAAGAACGATTTCACCTATACCCCAGAATGCCAATAGGTATTAGAGCAATTAAAATGATACATCTCGAGCCTTCCACTGCTTCACACTCCAAAGGAAAATGAGAAACTTTACTTACACTTGGTAGTATTGGAAATCACAACTAGTGGTGTCCTGGTTCGAGAAGAACAAGGTACATAATTTTCCATTTATTATGTAAGTCAAACCTTAGGAGATAATAGATATCCACACTTAGAAAAATTGGCACTTGCACTGATAAGCGCTTCTAGAAAGTTAAACCATATTTTTAATGTCACCCCATATGTATGTTAATATCACGACCCCAAATCCGATCGTGATGGCACCCAGCACACTGCTAGGCCAGATCGACCAATCAACAACAATCACGGAGCCACAAGCTCACTTTATCCAATTTAAGCATAACAGTGATAGATATATTAAAAATAGGGAACCAAGCCCCAACACGTGCCAACTCCCAAAGACCGAAGGGTCAAGAGTCATGAGCCTCTACGGAATATACAAGTGTAAATAGTAAATATAATTGTGCACAAGTGTGGGATGATCAGACAAAATATAGACAAACTGGAGAATCAGGTCCTGCGAACGCTGGCAGCTACCTCGATTGTCCAAAAGCACTCCCGAGCCGCAATGGAATCAGCTCTGCTGTAATGTACCTGGATCTGCACACAAGGTGCAGGGAGTCGGGTGTGAGTACTTCCAACTCAGCGGTAATAAAAGTAAATAATGCTGAAGGGAAGAAAACCACGCAAGGCACTATCTCTTGCTACACAATACAGAACTATCATTTTATTCCTTTTCAGCATATGTGAGTAGATTATTTAGAATTCTCAATTTTTAGCTACTTACTTTCATAATAATATACCAATACCTGGATACAATCTCAAGCAGTGCAAGTCCGCACTCAAATCAGCCTCTCGGGCTCAGCACTCCTTATCAATTTACACCAGGAGATCTGGTCAACAAGGCAACTAATGCATGTGTGCTAGTAATGTATGAGTGCTAAATGTTATGCCACGTAGTATACGTAAACCAATGTATGTATGCCATGCAATGCATATGACTGCTACGGCGTGTATCCCGATCCAGTTTGGGTACCCGTGCTCACTGTGGGGGTTCAGACTCCGGAGGGGCTCCTACAGCCCAAGCACAATATTAATAACACACCTGCTGCGGCGCGCAGCCCGATCCGTATACCACTGCGGCGTGCAGTCCGATCCATGCATGTGTATGCATATGCTCACATGAATGTCATGCCCTAACATATGGCCCTCGGCCCCAATCAGTCTAACAAATAATCAAGAAAGCCCTACGGCAACAATATCATATTAGCTCACAGCAAAAATATTATTAAGACCTTGTTCAAGTTTTTCATAACCTTATAAAAATGTTGAATAGCAAAATACCATTTTTTAAACCTTAAATTTAGAATAAAATATGCACAGTGTTATCAAGAATGATACCAATCCTTGAAGGATTCAAATAATCGGCACGAAGCCCAAACATAATAATGCGTCAATTTCATTTCAAACAATTAGGTGTTATTATTTGTTACGCGGGACGGACCAAGTCACAATCCCCAATGGTGCTCTACCCCACGCCGTTATCCGGCGTGCAAGTCACCTCAACACAGCACTAAGATGTGCAAGTCCGGGGTTTACTAACCCTCGGGACATCATTTACAAGTATTACCCACCTCGAACCGACGAAAGCTCATGCCCGCGATGCCTTAGCTCCTCGAACCGGCATCCACGCACGTCAAAACTAGCACAAATCAAAACAAATATATCAAATTAGGCTAATGGAACATAACCCAATCGAAAGAACTCGAAAAATATCAAAAATCACGAAATTTGCAAAACCCGAGCCCCGGACCCACATCTCGAAAAATTATGAAACTCACATTTTCGGAATCCTCGTCTCTCCACGAGTCCGTACATACCAAGAACTCCCAATTCAGGACCACAAATGGTCCTTCAAATTCCCATTTTAAGATTTTTGCTCAAAGCCCTAATTTTCTTGATTTCTTACCCAAATTCAGATAATTAATGGAAGATTCTTTGATAAAATCATGTATTTAACTCATAAAACTTACCTCCAATGATTCCCCGTCGAAATCCCTTCAATTCCCATCCAAAAGCTCTCAAGAATGACCAAAAACGGTGGAAAAATGGGTTGATTTCGCGACTGAAATGTTTTAAAAATATTCTGCCCAGGCATATTACTCATCGCGATCGCGGGAATGGCTCTGCGATCGCGGAGAACAAAATTTGGCCCAAAATTTACCCTTCGCGATCGCGGGAAAGGCTTCGCGATCGCAGTGAACAAACTCTGGTTCCTCCGGACAGGCTTCAGTATAATGGTCATAACCTTTTGCACACTACTCTAAATGATGAATGGTTTGATGTTGTGGAAACTAGACACATAGGGCTATAACTTTCATTTGATACTCATTTCCTTAATCCTTATACATTTCTAGATATAAGCTTCCCAATT
The DNA here is from genome assembly GCA_032618575.1 of Nicotiana noctiflora. Taxonomy (NCBI): domain Eukaryota; kingdom Viridiplantae; phylum Streptophyta; class Magnoliopsida; order Solanales; family Solanaceae; genus Nicotiana; species Nicotiana noctiflora. The sequence continues at coordinate 117,444 of JASVEL010004489.1, read as the reverse complement.
TATACATGTGTATTAGAGATCCTTCTCGGACACCCTATAGTGTAACATCCATAACTATTTATACAGATGTCCAAATCACGGTTTCGTTATCTTTCGGAAAACTAGACATGATTATCTACAACTTTCGTTTTTGAATCACCTTAAAATTCCTTGTAGATAAAAAGATATGAGCTTCCGAATTAGGATCAATGCACAGAAATTTTCCTTCTTCGCGATCGCGGAGCATTTCACGCGATTGCGATACATTAATACTTTTCGCACATTTTACTCACCGCGATCGCATCCCATTGTCTGCGATCGCGTAGAACACTGCTACAGATATAAACCAGCAGTTAAAAATGGCCTAGAAATGGTCCGAAACCACCTCGAAACTCACTCGAGGCCCCGGGACCTCAACCAAAAGAACCAACACGCCCTATAACCTTATTCGAACTTGTTCCAATCATCAAAACTCTATCGTTAACATCAAAATCGTCCGTTTTCAACAAATTTAAGCTTAAGTTTAACTTTAACTTCAAAAATTCACATTCGATCAAAAACACGACCAAACGATGTCCGAATGACCTGAAAATTTGCAGGCATATCCAAAATCACCTAACGGAACTACTGCAACTGTCAGAATTCCATTCCGACTCCCGGATCAAAATCTCACCTATCGATCGGATTTCGCCAAAATTCAACCTTAGCCAATTCAAGCCTATTTCTACACCGGATTTCCAAATTCAATTCCGATTGCTCTCCTAAGTCATAAATGATCCCTCGAAACTAGTCGAATCATCCGAATCCGATTCCGAGCACTCTAACTCGATAGTCAACTCTAGGTTGACTTTCCATATTCAAACTTCCTTCAAACATGCTATTTGCTTCATTTTTAATTCAATTCACTCCTAACTCACTCGATAGGTTCTAACACTGATATAGAAGCATAAGATATGTTAATTCAAGGTAACGGGATGGAAATTTCCGTAACGACGGGCCGGGTCGTTACATTCTCCCCAACTTAAACAAACGCTTGTCCTCGAGCAGACTCGGAGTTGTACTAGAAGCCACCCAATAGCTGAATGACCTTACCAAGCATAATTTCAGGCGATCATACGTCACCCTATCTCACATAAGTCCGAAAACACCATGTAGTCAAAATTTCACGGACCATCTGAACCATAAATCACATTGTACTTTCTGAAATCATATGCCAAATGCAAATCCCATGCCTATACTCGGGATACACTCGAATCCACTGCAATAACCCATATTCACTACTCCGGGTGAGATCATATGATGTATCAACAACCCAATCACTCGAGACGATAGTCTCTAATATCAACAACTAGCCACAATCACCAAATACTAGCTGAAAACCTCTTTCATTAGATAGGGTCTTATTCCAACACCTCCATATCCTGCCCACGGCAGCTGAAGCACGCGATATACCGAACCCATCTCTCAGGTTAACCATTCGTGAATCTATTTCCCTCTTAAAACTGATACTACAATAGGTTTCGGAGCCAAACCTTGATTTTTACCTTTCTAACAAGCTAAGATCTAATATGCTCGTATTCATTAATGACTCCAACGGTCATTTCGATTATAACACACCGCACTAGTGATAAGACACCTCAACACCGGCCTAAGCCACGACGAGCACAACATAGGCTCCAATAGAAACGTATGCACACACTCAAATCATGACAGCTCAATTCATGACAACTGTCTCCAGCAAATAGAGCTGCAATTCAATAACATAGAACTGAGATCGCGTCTCACATTATAGAAATAGAGTACCTGAATCCTTCTCGAGAGGTCATAACGTCACGTAGCCTTGTCGCGATTCGTGATTCTACCCCAACATTATTACTCATGAAGCACCTCAAGCCACTAAGCTCAAAACGGTTAGCCACGCACAGATCTAGGTCTTGAACCCAAGCAATCAACCTCACCCACGGTGAAACAATTAACGTATGCTATTAAATCCTGAAAGGACACAACCGATGTGTCATTCGCCAAGCGATACTCAAAACGGTCTTTTCCTCAGAAGCGAGGAAGTATTGTATACCAGGTAGCTTATAACTAACTATATTTTCACAATATTCTATTGCGGCGTGCAACCCGCTCCACTGACATACCTGTGGTGGTGTGCCACCCGATCCAGATACCATACCTGTGGCGGCATGCCACCCGATCCACGCATAAATCTCGCAAAAGAAAATGCATATCGAGTCGAATTTTCTCATTACAGCAAACATGTATATATAGCCTCAAGCTCGGCCACATGAAACGCATCTGACAATGTTTCTCAATACTGGAACCGAATCAATGGTAGATACCTCTACACTGACATCCGCCACTAAGGCCCAACCAACAAAGCAATACTCACCAGCCGTCTGCTGGTCCTGAGGTACAACTACCCCGCTGGAGCATACACTGGTGCACTTTGCTACGCAATTTGTGCCATACCATCATAGTCCATATCACATCAGTGTAGACAACCTGGCCCAATGATGACCAGTCAACAATCAAGTATCATAATCCAAATTCGTCATATCAAGTTGAGAGAGAAAGCCACTAGAGCCTCCGATTTTTTTTTTGTTTAATAATCACAAAACGGTGTCGATACACATGATATACAACCACTACAATAGGCGGACTAACGAGAGCTTCAAGTCTCCAACACATATATAAAACATGAATCACAATGCCTGATCCCGTACTCCACTGTACATATACATAACACACATCAAACGTCCATTCATACCACGACAGCCATTCAGAAATTTCACTATGCCATCAACGACTCAGTTATTATAGTCGATCCAACAAGAGAATACCACCATACCACTGGATATCATCAGTTTACATTACCTTGTCCTTTTTGGATCATATTCCCTGCCAAGTTAATAGAATAGCAGTACCATTTTCTTAAATTATCAGAAAGATCGATTCTTAATTCACCTGCAGATGTCTGCGCTGCTCAATAATTTTATTGACTTCCCATATATTATGAACTGATCTCAAAACCTAGAATATACCATTATCAACTTTCCATAACACATACTGTATACCATATTACACTAAGACAACATGGAAATTCATATCCTTTTCCTCCGCCTCAACATCGGCGCACTCCACTAGTCAAGGACTTTCGTGATCCCATACAGAAGAAAACTCATTACACATTCCACACTTCGCATACCGACAGGAATATACTCCTTTTCAAACCATGATAAAACACATCACAAACTATTTCTTCCCATTCGTTGCATAAGTTTAACTGCTAGGACTGAGTCCTTATACCCATATCAAGTTACACAATTGCCAGCACTCAAAAGCTTTATTGCACAATATCTGTGAGACTCATTACTCCAAACATATACCAGGAATTAATCGTATTCCTTATCATACCGCTTCGGTTTATTAACAAGTCGTTCCATTTACCCAGTTTCCTTTCTGATTCATCTCTAATTTCATATCAGTCTTTACTATAGTACCATAATACATCAACTCATGTTACTACACGAGACTCGTACACAAGACCACACGGTCTAAGACCCATAGGCCACTGAATACTCTCTCAATGTTTCCCAAAAGTACCACATTCTACCATACTTTATTTTGATGAACTTCCCGCAATTTTTTTAAATTGTTATCATTACTTCCCAATACGGATACCTAGAATCCCATCATTCATATGATATAACACAAGCCTTGATCTTCTCTAACGAAACCGCCATCTTTAGCCACATACACAAACCTTAAGGCACCTGACTGTTACAAGCAAAATCTTGAACACTGCAAAACTATTCTCGAGCATTATTCACCCTTATTCAGCTGTAATCCAACTGTCCTATTGAGTAGAACCACTCGTGTTTTATTAGAACTCTGACATCGCAGAACATGATTACTTACAGATACAATCAGCTATCTTTCTTTTCTATACGGTGAATATTCTTTACCAACAGCAATTCAAAACACCCTAGTACTTCATCAGATCTACGAAGCACCATAACCTTTACCAGAATTTCCCAACATACTTAGAGACAGAATCAACATAGCACACAATAGTGCAATCGGTTAATCAATAGCAACCTCCCCAACTTAGCTCGAAGCCATTCATCAAAGCACTTTCAACCACTCATATCATTATTACTCAAATGATGCCGAAAATGTCACAATGAGATTAACTCAAGTCATTTACAAGCCTTGACAGAGACTCGAATCATCAGAGACCTTAGCTCTTCTGCAATTCTTGTAGATATACACGCACCACCAATAAGCCCACTCCCTTTAGGTGACAGAAATCTTTCTAAGTCCCATATTTTCCAAAACTTTTGGCAAAGTTTCCTTTGTAAATTGGCCTATTGTGACGACCCAAAGGGTCATCACTTATTTAATTAATCATTTCGAGCTTCGGAGGCCTTGAAAACCTCATTCTATGTTGCCTCGATTTACGTGCACGATCCGAGCATGTGGCCGGAAAGATTTTGTGATAGAAAATATGAATTCTATGAGAAATTTGGATAAAAATGATATTAATATTGATATGGTTGACTTCGGTCAACATTTTTGGTAAACGGATCCGGACCCGAGATTTGATGGTCCCGAGAGGTCGGTAGGAAAATATGGGACTGGGACATGCGTCCGGAGTCGAATTCTGAGGCTTAGAGCCCAAGTTATGAATTTTTATGTGAAATTGTTTTTGATGCAATTATTAAAGGAAATAAATTAATTGACCTTGGTATCGGGCTCGTATTTTGGTTCCGACGCCCGGTACAAGTCTTAAATATTATATATGTGATTTCTGGTAAAGTTTGGTGACATTTGGATGTCGTTTGAGAGGTTTTGGACCTTGAGTCCCAAGTTTGAAAGTTTTGAAAACTAAAGGTATGAAAATCATGCATTTGAGGCTTGATTTGATGAAAACGAGGTGATATTGGCGATGTGATCGCACGAACAAGTTCATAATGTGTTTTTGAGGTTATGTGCATATTTGGTTTGGAGCCCCGGGGGCTCGGGTGAACTTTGGATAGGCCACGAGATCAATTTTTCATGTTAGAAGTTGCTGTCTGCAACTGGTCTGCAGAGTTCGCAAATGCGAACAATAGTTCGCAAATGCGAACTCCCCACTATTCTGCGGAGTTCGCAAATGCGAACAATAGTTCGCAAATGCGAACTCCCCCTATTGTGCCTGTGTTCGCAAATGCGAACAATAGTTCGCAAATGCGAACTTGACCCTACTGTGCCTGTGTTCGCAAATGCGAGATATAGTTCGCAAATGCGAACCGGCCACTATTCTGCCTGGGTTCGCAAATGCGAACAATAGTTCGCAAATGCGAACCTCCCCATATTTAGCCTTTGTTCGCAATTGCGAACAATAGTTCGCAAATGCGAACTTCCCAGTTTTGCCTTGTCTTCGCAAATGCGAAGAAAAGTTCGCAAATGCGAACTTCCCACCCTTAGCTTATTTTTCAAACTCCGGAAATTGGTCGGGGTTCGCAATTGCGAACCCATGTTCGCAAATGCGAACACAGAGACCTGAAAAACACGAATTTCAGTCATTTCTTCACATTTTACAAAACCAAAACACCCATTTGCGATTCTTCAAGGATTTCTTCTTCATCAAAACGATTGTAAGTCACTTTTTACTTAATTGTTTCAATTCCTAACATCATTAAACATGTTTTTCATAAGAAATCAAAGATTTTCATGGTAAAATTCTTGTTTTTGTTAGAAAATAGGGTGTTTCATAAATTGGGGAATTGGACCTCGAATTGAGGTCCGATTTTGAAACAAATTATATATATGAACTCGTGGGGGAATGGGTAACCGGATTTTGGTCCTAACCCCGAATTCCGACCATGTGGGCCCGGGTTGAAATTCACTATTCATGGCAGAATGTTGTAAAAGTAGTATTTGGTATTAGGAATTAGTTTGTTGAGTAGAATTGATGATATTAAATCAATTGTGTATAGATACGGTTGGATTGGAGCCAAATTGAAAGAAAAGACATTTCCACGGAGTGAATTGTTCATAAGCATTCGAGGTACGTGTTTGTTCTATCCTAGCTTGAGGGAATAGGATTATGTGTTATGTGTTATGTGATCGAGTGCGGTGTATGGGCTGTGGTGACGAGCATCCATATACGGGCGTCTAGTATGACCGTGAGTCGTTGGAAAATGATATTTTGAGATATATTACAGGTGAATCGTTATTGTTCTCCCTTGTTGGGACTTGTTGTGAAGATAATTATTGATTGCCCTTGATGGGACGATTTATGAATTGTTGTTTCTTTCTCTGCCCTTAACCGTGATTGTTATTTGGGTGAGGAAGAGTGATAATGCACGAAGGGTGATGCCGTGCCATGTTTATTTATTTATGCACGAAGGTTAATGCCGTGCCATGTTTATTTATTGATTATGCACGAAGGATCATGCTGTGCCCTGTTATTGAACCATGTACGAAGGATCATGCCGTGCCCTGTTATTAAACCATGTACGAAGGATCATGCCGTACTATGGATGTGAGGATGAGAGTAAAAGCACGAAGGGTGATGCCGTGTACTTTATTTGTTTATTTGGTGAGGATGAGAGTAAAAGCACGAAGGGTGATGCCGTGCAATTGCTTGCTATTTCTTGAAGTGATATTATTCGTGTTTACATTATACTTTGTCTTCTTTGCGAAATTATTAACTGTGGTTAATTGTTGAATTCTTTAAGATATTCCTTATTGTGTTATTACTTGATTATTTCTTGTTATTTTGTGGTACACACATATATATTGAATTGCACAGGTTTATGTGAGTGTCTGGTCCTAGGCTTGTCACTACTTCGTCGGGATAGGCCAGGCACTTACCAGCACATGGGGTCGGTTGTGCTGATGCTACACTTCTGTGCGTTTTTGCACAGGTCCAGGTTACGATCAGGAGCAGCAGCAGCAGTAAGTAGATTGCGTGAGAGCTAATCATATTTGAGACCGAGGTAGCTTGCAGACGTCCGCAGGCCCGGCGTCTCTTTCTTTATTTATGTTATTAGCTGTAGTCTCTTTGTTTCGAGACAAACAGAATTTTGTTATATTTCTTCAGACTTTTATGTGTAGTATTTCAAAGTAGTTTGTGAGTTGGTGACTCCACGTCTTGGGTAGAGGATTTCAGTATGATTTTCACCTTGTGATTCGTTATTTCCATTTCGATAAAGTATTCCGCATTTATTTAATTAAAATTGTGTTAAAAACAGGATAGTATGAATACAATGGCTTGCCTAGCTACCACGAGTAGGCGCCATCACGATCCCGATGTTGGGGGAAAAAAAAATCCGGGTCGTGACACCTATCCACCTGCCAGAGAATCACCAAACCATTCTAACAATACATCCACAACTCAACAAGATATCACAATGTATTTTAACAATATTAAATCCCAATACTATACGAATCACATTATCACAATTTATACTTGAACCTGTGTTGTACCTGCTCGAATCATAACACATATCAAAATGACTTTAGTCTTCCTGAGTTTAAACTCGTTCCACTACGCATAAGGCACTTTACCTTCCAATTACGAGATATGATAATTATTCACCACGCCCATAGCTCGGGGGCTACACAACAGATTAGACAAGAGTCGAACAATTAACGGCTCATCCATTAGTAAGCCTCCCTAATACTCTATAGGTCGGCACAAGGCCCCAAACATGGCTACTAGCCCAAATACATAGATATAAGCCAGTCTCAGTCATTATACACAGTAATCTATCAATCGGGAAGGATCAAGTCCAAATCCTCAGTCACAAAATCAACACCTTGATGCTCAAGTCATAAACAAGGTCCAGCCTCAAGTCATCCTGACTGCCCTAACATGAACTCACAGAGATTATATCTCGCCCCTCGTTCAAGGAAATCACAAGCCATAAGGCAATTACATTATTGAGCGCTCGATGCGTACACAGACGTGCGGAAGGAATTTCAAAAAGTATATCTCAAGCTGAATCAAGTGCGCACGATAAGAATTCCAAGAAATGTGAAGTGTTTCTAAAGGTTCCCCGCAGCCTCCCGAGGATAAGTACGAGCGTCCCCGTACCGATCCACAAGACTCTACTAACCGGCTCAAGACTCACGAGGCCTAGTAAACCTAGGCTCGATACCAACTTGTCACAACCCCAAATCCGGTCGTGATGGCACCCAGACACCCTGCTAGGCCGACCCGACCAATCAACAACAATCACGGAGCCACGAAGCTCACTTTATCCAATTTAAGCATAACGATGATAGATATATTAAAAACGAGGAACCAAGTCCCAACACGTGCCAACTCCCGTAGACCGAAGGGGTCGAGAGTCATGAGCCTCTACGGAATATACAAGTGTAAATAGTGAATATAACCGTGCACAAGTGTGGGATGATCAGAGACAAAATATAGACAAACTGGAGAATCAGGTCCTGCGAACGCTCGCAACTACCTCGATTGTCAAAAAGCACTCCCGAGCCGCAATAGAATCAGCTCCACTGTGATGTACCTGGATCTGTACACAAGGTGCAGGGAGTCGGGTGTGAGTACTTCCAACTCAGCGGTAATAAAAGTAAATAATGCTGAAGGGAAGAAAACCACGCAAGGCACTATCTCTTGCTACACAATACAGAACTATCATTTTATTCCTTTTCAGCATATGTGAGTAGATTATTTAGAATTCTCAATTTTTAGCTACTTACTTTCATAATAATATACCAATACCTGGATACAATCTCAAGCAGTGCAAGTCCACACTCAAAGAAGCCTCTCGGGCTCAGCACTCCTTATCAATTTACACCAGGGAGATCTGGTCAATAAGGCAACTAATGCATGTGTGCCAGTAATGTATGAGTGTTAAATGTTATGTCACGTAGTACACGTAAACCAATGTATGTATGCCATGCAATGCATATGACCGCTACGGCGCGTAGCCCGATCCAATTTGGGTACCCGTGCTCATTGTGGGGGTTCAGACTCCGGAGGGGCTCCTACAGCCCAAGCACAATATTAATAACACACCTGCTGCGGCGCGCAACCCGATCCGTATACCACTGCGGTGTGCAGTCCGATCCATGCATGTGTATGCATATGCTCACATGAATGTCATGCCCTAACATATGGCCCTCGACCCCAATTAGTCTAACAAATAATCAAGAAAGCCCTACGGGCAACAATATCATATTAGCTCACAGCAAAAATGTTATTAAGACCTTGTTCAAGTTTTTCATAACCTTATAAAAATGTTGAATAGCAAAATACCATTTTTTAAACCTTAAATATAGAATAAAATATGCACAGTGTTATCAAGACAATGATACCAATCCCTGAAGGATTCAAATAATCGGCACGAAGCCCAAACATGATAATTAGTCCAATTCATTTCAACAATTAGGTGTTATTATTTATTACGCGGGACGGACCAAGTCACGATCCCCAATGGTGCTCTACCCCACGCCCGTTATCCGGCGTGCAAGTCACCTCAACACAGCACTAAGATGTGCAAGTCCGGAGTTTACTAACCCTCAGGACATCATTTACAAGTATTACCCACCTCGAACCGACGAAAGCTCATGTCCGCGACGCCTTAGCTCCTCAAACCGGCATCCACGCACGTCAAAACTAGCACAAATATATCAAAATAGGCTAATGGAACATAACCCAATCGAAAGAACTCGAAAAATATCAAAAATCACGAAATTTGCAAAACCCGAGCCCCGGGCCCACATATCGAAAAATTATGAAACTCATATTTTCGGAATCCTCGTCTCTCCACGAGTCCGTACATACCAAGAACTCCCAATACGGACCACAAATGGTCCTTCAAATCCCCATTTTAAGATTTTTGCTCAAAGCCCTAATTTTCTTGATTTCTTACCCAAATTCAGAGAATTAATGGAAGATTATTTGATAAAATCATGTATTTAACTCATAAAACTTACCTCCAATGATTCCCCGTCGAAATCCCTTCAATTCCCGTCCAAAAGCTCTCAAGAATGACCAAAAATGGTGGAAAAATGGGTTGATTTCGCGACTGGAATGTTTTAAAAACATTCTGCCCGGGCATATTACTCATCGCGATCGCGGGAATGGCTCTGCGATTGCGGAGAACAAAATTTGGCCCAAAATTTACCCTTCGCGATCGCGGGAAAGGCTTCGCGATCGCGGTGAACAAACTTTGGTTCCTCCGAACAGGCTTCAGTATAATGGTCTTAACACTTTACACACAACTCCAAATGACGAATGGTTTGATGTTCTGAAAACTAGACACATAGGGTTATAACTTTCATTTGATGTTCATTTCCTGAATCCTTATACATTTCTAGATATAAGCTTTCCAATTTATATATGTGTATTAGAGATCCTTCTCGGACACCCTATAGTGTAACGTCCATAACTATTTACACAGATGTCCAAATCACGGTTTGTTTATCTTTCTGAAAACTAGACAGGATGATCTACAACTTTCATTTTTGAATCACCTTAAAAGTGCTTGTAGATAAAAAGATATGAGCTTCCGAATTAGGATCAATGCACAGAAATTTTCCTTCTTCGCGATCGCGGAGCATTTCACGCGATCGCGATTCATTAATACTTTTCGCACATTTTACTCACCGCGATCGCGTCCCATTGTCCGCGATCGCGTAGAACACTGCTACAGACATAAACCACCAGTTAAAAATGGCCTAGAAATGGTCCGAAACCACCCCGGAACTCACTCGAGGCTCCCGGAACCTCAACCAAAAGAACCAACACGCCCTATAACCTTATTCGAACTTGTTCCAATCATCAAAACTCTATCGTTAACATCAAAATCGTCCGTTTTCAACCAATTTAAGCTTAAGTTTAACTTTAACTTCAAAAATTCACATTCGATCAAAAACCCGATCAAACCATGTCCGAATGACCTGAAAATTTGCAGGCCACATCCAAAATCACCTAACGGAGCTACTGCAACTGTCGGAATTCCATTCCGACTCTCGGATCAAAATCTCACCTATCGATCGGATTTCGCCAAAATTCAACCTTAGCCAATTCAAGCCTATTTCTACACCGGATTTCCAAATTCAATTCCGATTGCTCTCCTAAGTCATAAATGATCCCTCGAAACTAGTCGAATCATCAGAATCCGATTCCGAGCACTCTAACTCGATAGTCAACTCTAGGTTGACTTTCCATATTCAAACTTCCTTCAAACATGCTATTTGCTTCATTTTAAATTCAATTCACTCCTAACTCACCCGATAGGTTCTAACACTGATATAGAAGCATAAGATATGTTAATTCAAGGTAACGGGATGGAAATTTCCGTAACGACGGGCCGGGTCGTTACAGTTAACCACTTAGCCGTTTCATTATATTTTGCACAAGGCCGAACTATCGGGCCAATATGGCCAAATAGGTCGTCGAACTCAGTGGATACGATATCAAATATCAACCTTAAACAAACATCAAGTCTCAAATTTTAGCGGACTTCGTGGCCGATTTCAGGACAACCCTCGTGCCTGAAATTGAAAAAAAACTTTTTTAAAATCGAGAACATCATCGAGGGTATGGATCCTTTTCACACACGGTGCTTCAAATGTGAAGGAAGGATAGGCATCATTTTAAAGCCGCCGACGGGTAACACTATTAGGCAGTCCATTATAACCTCTAGGTTGACAAACAATGAGGACGAGTACGAGGTCATGATTGCAGGTCATGAGCTAGCTAAAAGCTTGGGAGAAGAATTCATTGAAGCAAAGTGTGACTCTTTACTGGTGGTGAACCAAGTAAATAAAACATTCGAAGTTCAAAAGGATAGAATGCAAAGGTATTTGGACAAGCTGCATGTAACTTTGCACCATTTCAAGGAATGGACTTTACATCGTGTACCTCAAAAATAAAACAGTGAGGCCAATGCGTGCAAATCTGAGGTCATCGGTCTGGGAAGATGAGATCAGCTCGGGGACTGTCGTTCAACTCTCAAGATCTATAGTCGAGGAAGGTCATGCCGAGATATACTCTACAAGATTAACTTGGGATTAGAGGAATAACTATGTTGAATACATCAATAAAAAAAAGCTCCTATCGGACCCTAAAGAGTCTAGGACCCTACGAACCAAAGTTGCTCGATTCATATTGGATGAAGATGGAATACTATACATAAGGACATTCGATGGACTGTTGGCAGTATGTTTACGACCAGGAGACACCGGTTATGTTTTATGAGAGGTCCATGAAGGCACTTGTGGGAACCTCTCCGGCACCAAATCACTCATTTGTATAATCATTAGAGCAGTATACTACTGGGGTTGCATGGAAAATGACACTAAGGAGTTTGTTCGAAAATGTGATAAATGTCAAAGGTTTGCATTGATGATCTATCAACTTGGAGAACAACTTCATTCAGTCCAATCCCCATGACCATTCATGAAATGAAGGATGGATATCGTCGGCCCTCTGCCAACGGCCCCACGAAAAGCTAAGTTCTTTTTATTTATGATTAACTATTTCTCCAAATGGGTTGAAGCATAAGCGTTCGAGAGAGTGAGAGAGAAAGTGGTTATAGACTTCATCTAGGATCACATCGCATATCGATTTGGGATACCTGTCGACATAGTGTGTGATAATGAAAACTAATTTATCGGCAGCAAGGTAATGAAATTTTTTTAGGAGCACAAAATAAAAAGAATATTATCAACGCCATATCACCCTAGTGGTAATGGATAGGCCGAATCGATAAACAAGACTATCATTTAAAACTTAAATAAAAGGTTGAACGATGCTAAGGGAAAGTGAAGAGAGATTTTACCCGAAGTCCTTTGGGCAAATCGAACAACATCAAAGTCACATACAGGGGCAACCTCGTTCTCTTTAGTATATGGCTCTAAGGCCTTAATCCTGATCATATTCAGGGAACCTAGCGCTAGGTTTTGACATACAACAGAAGAATCAAACCACGAGGCTATGAATACAAGCCTCAAACTATTGGATAACGAGAAGCTACACTCGTTCGTTTGGCTACGCAAAAGCAAAGAATCAAGCGATATTATAATACAAGAACAAAACTTAGCCACTACGGAGCCGAAGACTTAGTTTTGAGGAAATTCACCCTCAATACTCGATACACGAATGAAGGAAAATTGGACCTAAATTAGGAAGGGCCACACTGGTTCCTGAGTGTCATCGAAAGGGATCTTGCAAACTTGGCACAATGGAGGGAAAATAATTGGAATATATCACTCCTCAAACGGTACTATTTCTAAAGTACTATTTGCAGTTGATGCTAACTTATTGCAGGTGTTCGATCGAAGATGCGAGAAACTCTTCAACATGAGGACTTTAGGTTTTAAAGAACACGTTGCACTCTTTTCCTCTTAGATCGGTTTTTATCCCAAATGAGTTTTCCCAGTGAGGTTTTTGACAAGGCAATGATCATGTTCTACCTGTGGGAGATTCAACAGTATCCAAGGTTTCTTTACAATCAACCTCTAATATTAGGGGTTATCACCCTCGTATGTTATATTTTCAAAGACACTATTTCATGTCAAATGGGGGTCTCGATAGGTAAACTTTATAATGGGCCAAACGATCAAATGAACCGTGTCCATATAGGTTTGTCGAGACCCGATGGAAAAACATGTACGCATATATAAATTATTCAAAGAAGCATTCTTTCTATACCAAACATCTTGTATCTCAAAGAAAATTGTGATATACGAGCTCCATACTTATGATTTTATGAGACGCAACTCAAGAGCCAGGCGCAAATATGCCTCGAACACTCTGAGACTATCATCGAACAGGCACCTCAACTTAATAGTCCAAGCCCAACATTCTCGGGGACTAACACTTCGAACAAGTTCGAAGTGTTATTAGAGAATAAGCCCAAGAGGCATCCCAAAGACTACGGCCATACTAATGCGGCTCAAAGACGTTCGAATCCCGAAATAAAAATAGGTCTTCTAATTTTTTGAAAAATCGATTTTAAAAAGAAAACCTCAGAAAACAATCAAAAGGGATTCGATAAAACTATCCCTTGAAAACCTTAAGGGGTATCAAATTATCTTAACACAAATGTGCTAAGGCACAAAAGCAGAAGGGTTTCAATAAACATCGAACCTTTAAAAAATCCAATGGGTAAAAAATACTTGCTAAGGCATAAAGAAAATTTTAAGCCAAAAGAGGGAAGTAATAGTCATATTTGAGAGTTCATATTGGCCTAATCTAAAGAGCCTAAGGGATAGTACACTTAAAGTTCGAGATCTTGTTCTCGCTCCATTCGAACTTATGGGTTCGACTATTCTGAGCCCAAACAAAAATCGACTTGCGGATGACTCTGCGACTCATCATTATTCTCCACAAACCCTTAAGGGAATATGCTTCAAGTTCTAAATTTATTCGAACTCGGTAGTGGTGACTTCGAGGAAGCAAAAAATCAAAATTTTGAACGCACTAATCAAAGTATAAGATTGTGCTAAATATTTGCATGGCAGAAGACATGTTTATAGGTAAAATTGAAAAGGAATTCAAAAGAGAAAATTCCTTTATATATATGGGGAAAATTATGTACAAAGGATCAACAAGGGTCTTACAAAAAAAAGTAAAAATATCCTAACAATGCGCATGGCATGTTTTCCCCTCAGGAACAGCTTCTCCTTCGGCCCCTCGTCGTTATCGAACCCACATTTGCTTCCTTCATCATCATCGTCATAATTGAAGGATACAAAAGACATGGCATCAGCTTCAAGCGCCTTAGCTTGAGTTATCTCTTTGGAGAGGTCAAAACCTTGATCATAGGTTTCCTCGAGGGTCTCCCTCTAGGATTGGCTCGTCGCCAACTCATTACTCTATCGCTCTTGATTAGAAGCTTCCCTTAGCTATTTTTATCAGCATCATCATCTCTAGGTACACGACTATGGACTTATCAGCCATAATCAGTATCTTCCTGACCTCCGCCTTGGCCTCCACGGAATATGTCTTACCCGTAATGGGCCAATCCTACATCCAGGGTCTCCATAGATTGAGCCTTCTAGAATTGCCCTTCAGAAAATTCTGGGCGGGGCCACGAATTATCGATATTGATTTCCCCAAGAAAGTCATTTCGGGTGTTCTCTCCCTTTTGAAGAGCCCTAGAACCGGATCCTACGGGCACACTCACCAGTTGTTCATCGCGATCGGAAATATTTTTGACCCCTGATGACTCGGGGACTTTTCTCGGAGCACCTTATAAGATCTCCTCGGTCCGTTGGTGAGTCTCCTCGACCATCACCAGCCCAACTATTGTTGAAGCTTTGGCATTCCTTTCTTTCGAGGCACCAGCTCGTAACTAGCATCTTCCTCATCTTCTTCTTCATCTCGTAGCTTTTAGGCTACGTTAGCAGATAAAGTGGCAGAATCGTCCTTCGACTTATGAGCTTTATTTTTCTTAGGCTTCAGGGTATCGGAACGTGAAGAAGCCCTTTTCCTTTTCTTGTCCTTAGCCAGTTTGGGAGCCACTTCTTCCTCAGGCGGGGATGGCCTCATTTCAGCAACATCCCCAAGGACTACACAAAGAGGAATCAAATATAAGTAAAAAGAAACGTTACTAACAAAAAACAACAAAAGCTTACAGGATAAACATATCGTGATTCTTGGCTTCCCATTTGCCCCTTGCCAAGTCACTCGAGCAGTTCTCAACATGGGAGGAAGTTGAGACCAACTTCCAAACCCAATCTTCGAGCTCGGGGATTGTATGAGGCATCCAGGAAACTGCTGCATGACAAATGAAAACATTACATAAAGAAAAAAATGAAGTTCAAAGACTAATGTGTTACTTACGATCAGGGTTCCACTTCTTGGAGAATAACAGTTTCTCCTCTGGGATAAGGTTGCAAGGCCTTATCTGTACAAACCGGCTCATCCAACCCGCAGTCCTTGTCCTCGTTGATGCTCATTAAAGGGACTTCATTGATCAGTGTTGAAGCTTGATTGATCCTCAAAAATGTCGAGGTCGATACAACCATATGAGATCGTAGAGAGTGAATTCCAACCCCTGGCCTTGCTAGAAAAGAAGTGGAGCATGACCACTATTTGCCAGAACGAGGTATGAACCTGGATGAGGGTAACCCAGTACGTCTTGTAGAAGTCAACGATAACTGGTTGAAGAGGACCTAACGTGAAAAGATATGTGTATACACTTAGAAACTCATCCACGTGAGTGGTAATACTCTCTTCGAGGGCGGGGATATGTTCTATGACCTCGGCCGCCCAGTTATAGTCTTTCTTCACAACTCGAGTTATTTTGCCGTTATCGAGCAAATGTATCTCGACATGTGTTCGCATCGGCCAGAGACCGATGAAGGGTTCTCAACTTTGAAATAAGTTTTTAAATACAACGGTCGAAATGTATTTGCGAGGTAGCGAGTCTACTGGCATTTTGTCACAGGCCGGCCGGGAAGAAGAAGAAGAAGAAGAAGAAGAAGAAGAAGAAGAAGAAGAAGAAGAAGAAGAAGAAGAAGAAGAAGAAGAAGAAGAAGAAGAAGAAGAAGAAGAAGAAGAAGAAGAAGAAAAAAAAAATTGCTCCTTTTGTGGGATGGTTTTGGAGGTTTTCGCCATTGATTTAGATAGAATGAAGTGGAAAGAGGCGAAATTCAAATTTGGTACTAATAAAATTGACTCAACGGATGGTGAAAGTGAAGAGATGGAAAGAGGAAAAGGTTTAGAAAAACTTGGTAAATGTGGAAGTAAAGTTTTGATTCAAATAAAGAACATGTATTTATAGATTTACGGCAATGGTTCGGTGGCGCTAGTAGCCGACCACCTACTGACAATCATTAATGATTTGGGAAACTGTATCGACGGGACGTTTCAGTTACCCCGACTGCTTATGTCACGGGGATGACGTCATTATCGGGGTCTCTAATTAGTCGAGGCTCAAATCCTTTCTTATCATTTTACTTTAATAAAAGAGGGGACTATCTATACCCGATGTCGTCCTTCGATGGAGAAAAAGATACCACGTCGAAAGGCTAGGACGTCGAGTCGAGGATCGAAGTTTATTTCAAAGATTAAGGTCAACATCACTAATCAAGGTCTGAAGGGGGCATAATTCGAAATTATGCCAGTATAACTCAGTAACGGAAATGGCGAGATATCCACAACGGACCAAGTGGCGTGAATCTCGGAACGGATTGGTCTGCAATAATTAATTAGATGTTAATATAATTTCCTACTATAATTAGAAGTGTACCTTATTTAGGACTCTCATATCATATAAAGAGGGATCACATTCATTTGTAAATATATATTATTCACTGGTAAGAAAATATACGTTCATTTCTTTCTTGCTATTTCGCTTACTATTCGTTAGAGTTGCTTTATCGTTTTCTATTCATGTTATCACACCTCGAGACTACCACAGGTCGAGGTCAAGATTTAGCTTGCATACTAGTTTGATTAATTTTATTCTCCAATTTATCTATTTAGTTCCATGTTTATTAATTGGTAATGGATTGAATCACATATCCTTAAAACTACCATATAAGTTTAATTGTTATTCAAATTTCTGGGTAAACAATATAGGAGAACTAGAATTTTCTTCTATAAAAAATGAAAACTCAATTACGGTAAATATATTTGATTTTCACACCTTCTTCCTAGTTTATTCTTTGCAGCAGTATTAATGATATGGTAGTGTTCTGTACAACGAAGATATAACTGCAAGAATTTCCACCAAGGGCATGAATCATTCCATGTGCTAGAAACAGAGAGTTGATAGTAGCTAGTTTATTAGTTTGATGATTATAACTAAGTCAAACTCTAGTATAATTAGATCATTATTAGTAATGGAAGCAATGTGTGATGTGAAACTCTTTCATGCATACTCATCTGGAAGGAATCAAATGAAAAGGAATAATAATAATTATTATTATTATAATCTCAGTGTGATGTACCAAAGATATATGTCAAATCTTTTGTTCCATCCTATACATCTGCTTATAAATGCATTTAATCATTAGCAAGTTGGTTAACAATTAATCACCCTTAGACTATTCCATTTCATTTTATTCCTAGCTACAAATACAATTGTTCATATCTTAACAAGTTCGATTTGTCATCATATGAAGGAACCGCTTACATTATTTCTTTTATTTATTTTTTGAACTATTTCGTCACATTGTTTAATTAGGACCTAAGATGATCCGAAAGAACTGGGGTATGTATCAGAGAGCACATGACCCCCAAACAAAATTTTGAGACCTAAGGGAACCATTTATGAGATTCATTTGGATTGTTGTGAGTGATGGCCTTTTAAATGGGATCTAAGTCGTATTTTTTTGGTTTTTTATTCGGTGTACGGTATTTATATTGGAGTTTAACTATATTCGAATTCGTGCCGCGTAGGGCTCATTTCGGGAGAAGTGCTTCCTACCAAGGATTTTTCCATACCCAGGGCTCGAACCCGAGACCTCTGGTTAAGAGAAGAACAGTCTTATCCACTGCACCACATCCGTTAGTGGTGATCTAAGTTGTATACAATGATAGTGCGAAATAATTTTACACTACATAATTTTTATCTTTTTTTTAATTTCTCACCATGTATCCGGTACCTACATTGGGGCTTGACTAATCCGGATTCGCGTAGGAAAATCATATATTGAGGAGTAAAGTGCTCCTTACTAAAGGCGACTTTATACTACATAATTTGATGGTTGTACTCTCTCGTTTCTAATTTATGAAATACAGGTTGATTCAACATGGTATTCAAGGAAAAAATGAATTTTTTGAAATTTGTAGCCTTAAACATACCATAATATTTTTTAAATATTTCTCATTAAGCATAAATTGTAAAATCTAAGTGAAATTACATTCAAATATATAAATTTGTCTTTCTTTTTGTAACAAACTAATAAGAAAATGTATAACATAAACTAAAAAGGAGGAGTACCTAATTTTTGCTCCATTTGCTTCTTTTTGGACGTGGTGGGTTGCTTTGCCTGCAAGCCCTCCACTTCCAACTAAGAGGTTGTGAGTTTGACTCATCCCAAGAGCAAGGTGAGGAGCTCTTGGTGAGAAGGATGTCGAGTGTCTATTGGAAACAGTCTCTCTACCCGGGGTAGGGATAAAGTCTGCGTACACACCACCCTCCCTAAACTCACTAGTGGAATTATACTGGGTTGTTGTTTGAAGGCGTAAACAAAAGAGCTACACTTATTCTTGTAAGATTTTACTTGATGAGGTCAAAGTTCATATATTGTCAAGCTATATGTCACTACTTTTAGAGAATCCGATACATATCCAGTCACATTTTCGAAGAGTCCGAACAACATAGTTATCAAGTCAATAGTGAATACACAACTTATAAACTTTTTAAGTAAATATACCAAATCCCCAAAAATGTGTTGAAATAACGAGTGGTTGCTGTCAAAACTGAGAACTCATAACTGTACTGACTGAGACTTGAAAGGAACTTGAGAAGTAGTACATTCTTTTTGTAATACTTCAAATTTTATCGCTACCTCTTTACGTATGCACAAATATGGCAAATTGAAGAGTTATTTTCTCATTCATCATTTTCATTACATGCCGTACTATTGCACCCAAAATTATTGAGAAGTGTTCTGTTTTCTTTCTATCTAAAGGCTCATCATTTTGAACTCCCAATCGTGTCGTCCACATCAGTACTTAATTTGTGACGAATGGAACGGGCGGCTCAAACAGATTTTGCAGTCTAAATACAAAATATATTAAAAGTCTTTAAATTCCTAGGACTTTGAGCCTAGTTGTAATTGTATATGTGTAAATTAGGTGCATATCACGATTTAGAAAATAAAAATATAATACGTATTAATTAAGTTGAAGAAGGTAGAGGGGCACGATCGATAATATATTGACTTTCGAATAAAAATTATATATATATGTATGTGCATATAGTACTTAAAATTGGGGCCCTTAATATTTTGGGACTAAATAGAACATGAACTCGCAAAGAAAAATAATAAGAATAAAAGGAATTTTACACAAATAGCTGTTTATTTTTTCTAATTGGTATTATATAAATTATGTATTAATTATACATAATTATGCAACTATTATACATATATTATATATTTGCTTCTATTTTTTTAAGTGATTAGGTGAGCAGCTATTAAGGTTAACTTTTTTTTAAAAATAGAAGAGGGATTTAAATTATAAACATTGACAATAAAAATAATTGGTACACTAATTTAATTAATTTTATAGCAAGCTTTTAAAATTGTAAATCAATTTAATTTGATGATGTAAATATAAATTTATACACTGTCAAATACATAAAACTTAAACTCATAAAGAAATAAGGTCATTGTAATTAATCATCAGTAGAAATTGTACAAGTATGTATGAAATGTCAATACAAATAAAAACATATGGTAAATATTTGGGGAAAAAAAAGAGGAACTAAAACGCCTCTACATCCTTAGATACACAAAACACCCAAACTGTAGCAAAACTTGGGCCTTTTTGGAGAGGGCTGAAACCTATGGGGCTATATTCTTGCTTTTTGTATATGTTTTTTACACAAATATTTTACATCTTTCTCTTTCCCTTTGTGAAAAAAAAAATAAGAAGGGAAATTCTGGGGTTTTTCTTCTTCTTTTTTTTATGATTTTAATTTTCTTCTCTTGAATTTAAAAGGTAGAGATGCAACGTCTGTGTGTTGGAACTTTTTGCTTCTTTTGTTTAAGATCTTCTTGATGTACTTTTCCAATATCTTTAGCAATTCTAATAGCATCAGCAGAAGCACCAGCCAGCCCTCTCCCTGTAAATCCAACTGCATATAGCCCAGATTTTCCTTTCCAGTTATTTTGTGCTTTTGGAAATCCATTCTTTGAGAAAAATTCACTTTCCTGTAATAAATATAACAAAAAAATATTAGTCAACTGGTCAAAATATATGCTATACTCTAATATTTTTACTTAAATAAAAGTTAAAACATTTTCTCACCTGTAGCCAGTAAGGAACATTGCTACAATATCCAGTAGCCAAAACAACTGAATCAACATCAAGTGTTTCACCATTAACAAGTTCAACTGTGCCACAGTTGAATTTTTTAATTCCTGGTACAACTTTAACTTTTCCTGATCTGATTTTTTCCAAAGCACCAATGTCAAGTACAGGGGTTTTTCCTTGTGTATTCTTGAGTGTTAATGGTCCAATTGATGGTCTTTTTAGTCCATAACTCTCAATATTTCCAAGAATAAACCATGTTAAAATAAGTAGAATTTTGTCAACTAGCCAAAGTGGTAGCCATGCCATTAATATCATAGCCAATTCAAATGTTGATTTCCCAAAAATCTCTCTTGGCAAAACATGAACCTGAACAACAAAAAAACAGAATATTAGAAATTTGTCGAAATTAAACTGTGTGACCGTCTCATTTAAAAGTTATAGTTCTGTAATAATGACTTACCGAGCTACGACAAACCATTGATGGTTGAGCACCATGATTACTAAGATCAAGTGAAACTTCCATGCCAGAATTTCCACAGCCAACAACAAGAACTTTCTTTCCACGAAATTTGTCACCAGACTTGTATTCACAAGCATGAATTACTTCACCTCCGAAATTTTTCAACCCATCAATTTCAGGGACAACTCTTTCAGCATTTTCACCAGTAGCAACAACAAGCCATTGACAAATATATTCAACTTCAGAACCATTTGCTGAAACAGTTTTCACCCTCCATAAACGACAAGCTTCATCGTACTTAGCAGATTGTACACACTCATTGAACTGTGGTTTTAGGTCAAATTTCTTGGCATAGGATTCAAGATAATCAATGAATTGTCTCTTTGTAGGGTATTCAGGGTAATGTTCTGGAAATGGGAAATTTGGTAGTTGACAGAATTTCTTAGGGAGATGAAGTTTCAAACGATCATAAGTTCTTTTTTGCCATAAAGAAGCAATACAATCAGTTCTTTCCAAAATAACACAAGGAACACCTTGTTCTTTCAAACAAGCTCCAACTGCTAATCCTGACGGACCTCCACCAACAATTACAGGACCATTTACCCAAACACATCTACGAGCAAAGAAATCGTTATCTGAAAAACTAAACATTTTTGCTGAAAATGGTGTATTTTTTCTTGAAAATTTAAGTTTTTTTTTGAATTTGGAGAAGTTTTTGTTTTGTTTTTTGGTATGAGAGAATGTAGAAGTTGTTTGAAGAAATGAGAAGGGAGAAGGTGTTTATATAGAAGTGTTGGGTAGTGATATATGAAAGGTTGCATGTGACAGAAGGTGCGAAGTTAATGCATTTCGAGGGGTCATTCTCAAATCATAAGCTAAAGTCTGCCCTCTATTTTTTTAAAATTTCATGATACTTAATCAATAAATTATTGGATCTTACTAAAATAATACACTTGGATTTTTATATTTGTTGGGAAGAGATGGGGGTTAGGGGGAGGTTTAACTCCTTTGTCTTTTTATTTTGAATTAGTAATTTCTTGTTTTTGTTTTATAGATTTAAGAGTTAGTGTGATTTTTATTGAGGTGTATAAACTAAGTGATGATTGTTGAAGATGCTTAGGACCGACCATGGCATGTTTATTTTCGTACTTTCTACGTTTATGTTTAACATTTAGATAAAATTTTCAAGAATTGTTGGTGATGTTCTGCATTTTAAAGGTCCGATTTAGTATATGATACAACAAGAATCTCTTCTTTTCTTATTTATAACTTTGAAATTTTAGTTTCGCAATAAAATAAACGATAAAGACCTAAAAATATCACTCAACTTTCAGAAATGGTTTATTCCTGTCATCCGTTAAATAATTGCTATTTTTATGCCACTGCCGTTTAAGAAATGACGCATCCATGCCAATATTGACTAACGGCTCAATTTTTATTAGGTTCATCCATACCACTGCCGTTAGATATAATGTCATGGATGAGTCATTTCTTTAACGAATGTGGCATGAAACCATTTCTAAAAGTTGAGTGGCATTTTAAGACTTTTTCCGCAAAATAAATGATAAAACGACATTTGGTGAGTTCAGAGTTCGCTTTGCAAGCTCTAGAAGCTTGGGTCGTGCAATTGGTAAATACCGAATTACCATATCGAAATTAAAAAATTTGATATTTCATATTTGATATTCGATATTTTGGTATTTAGTTCAGAAATAAATTACCGATAACGTACCAAATTTATACCAAATTATACAATGCACATATTATTGATCATAATCTAAATATTAAAGTTCTAAATTTTACTTCTATTATTCTTATGGGTTTCTTTAATATTTTACCACTATTTTTTTTGTTTTTTTACCTATACTTGCTTTTTCCCGTTTTCGTTGGTTATCTACTTACATCAACATTTCTCCCGTTTAGGTTTATGAATATTTTGTTTTCATTTTTTTCACTATATTATAATACTTTTATTTTTGTATTTCTGAATACAATTAACAATATATTCTCTGTCCTTATGTATTCGGTGATGTTCAGGCCGAACAAACAGAAGTTATCAAATCGGATAAACCAAAATCAAAAAGTTAAACCATACCAAATTTAATTAGGTATGGTATTTGTATAGCATTATAAGAAATCGAATACCGAAAATACCAAACTAAAATATTTAAATACAGTACCGACCGACGAACACCCCTAGTAGAAGTAGATAAATCGGCACCCCTTTGTTTGGTATTTCTAAATGTCATGTAAAACTCACTTGTAAAAGTAGTATGCAATAATATTTATACTTTTATGGGACTTAGCAAAATTCTCTAAACAATTTTACTGTTTAAATAATGATGAATTAAGAAACATAAAAGATGGCTACATTATAAATCCATCCACCACTTTACAACAACATAAAAGTAACTAGCAAAGACAAAGAAAAGATAAATCAAACGAATAAAAAGATACTCCCTCCGTTTCAATTTATGTGAACCTATTTCCTTTTTAGTCCGTGCCAAAAAGAATGATCACTTTCCTTATTTGGAAACAATTTACCTTTATGCAATGATTTATAACCACACAAAATAAAGATGCTCCATTTTACACCACAAAATCAAAAGTCTTCTCTTTTTTTTTTAAACTCCGTGCCCAGTCAAATAAGTTCACATAAATTGAAACGGAGGGAGTATTAACCAAGCTGGGACTCAAGAATAAAATCTATAGAAAATTAATATTCAAAAAGATAAATCTATATCGTATGAAAGGTAATATATTCAATACACATTGTAGTTTGATACTCATAATCTCTAGAATACTTGATGTCTTGCTAGTAAATATGCTGTAAATAATTTAGTTTTTGTAGGAGTAGCATACTAGGTATGGGAATTAGGTTTTTTTATTTTAATTACTCATTCAGTACGGTTCGGTAGGGGTAAGACCTGCCTACATATTACCCTCCCCAGACCCCACCCTGTGAGACTATACTGGGTAGATGTTGTTGTTATTCGGTACGGTTCGGTATTTTTTTATTCAATTTTATAAAATAAAAAATCTACACTAATTATCAATAAGGTTGTAGATTTATATATGGTTCGGTCGTTTTAGTTGGTTTTAAATATCCATTGACATTCCTAATATCAAGTATTTATTATATTTCAGTTCTAACCAATGGGATTGAATTATGTAATATAGATTAAAATTTAGAGAAATTTTTATAGAGCACTATCTTTTAGCGGTAATTATCTATCTATAGATATACCATTTGCTATATTACGAATTATAGATACGTTTTCTGATGTTATAAGATGTATTAGATGTATTTAAGCTATTGTATTCATGAATACAGTAGCAAAAATAGACGTGAATCAAAGAAGTCGAGGCTTCCAGCTAATAAGTTGTTGTATTCGAGTGTATTCGACATGGCGTGAAACATGAGATTACATCTTGATAAATTATTGTAATTCACTGTATTCACGGCGTGAAACAGGGGATTACACAGTTTTTAAACGGAAAGTGAATCAATTAACATAATAGACTCCTATATAACTCAACAAACTCAATTATAACACACTAATTTTGTATTTCCAGTTATAGAAAAGATTTTCAAGTGAAAAAAATCCCAAAAACATAGCAATCTTCAGATAAATTATATAATACATCTAAACATAAACTAAAAAAAAATATGAATACAATAGCGAGACAGTGAATACAATAAAATACATAGAATACAACGGATACATTAAAATACAACATAAAAAGAAAAATAGTAAATACAATGTAATATATCGAGATACATTGAATTACAATGAAAAAGAAGACAATGAATATAATAAAATACATGAAAATACAGTGTAAAAACCAAGAACCAGCAACTCTTTTCATCGCAAAAATCATAAATTCAGTAGATTTCCGTCCCTCATATTGTCTTTCTGTGGCTCAAAATTCACTGTCTCCAAGTTTTATGAAGATGAAGAACAAGATTTCGAGACATATGAAGATAAAGAGCAATATGGCAATAATTCATAGGGAAGCAGAAGAGAAGAAGGCATTGAATGAAGCAGATCGATTCCAAGATTTTATACAAGTAGAGGGAAATGGTGCAAAATTTTGTGAAATTGGAATTCCCAAAAAGTTCTTGGGTTTCTTGGGCTCGAATTACAACCATCTTGTTCTTCATCTTCATATTGTCTTCATCTTCGTCCCTCATGAATCTTCATATGGCTCGAAATGTACTTCGTTCTCTCTCTTTTTCTCTATGTTTCTGTGTTTCGGACCTCCCTTCCCTTATGTTGAAGATCTGAAGGGTCATCCAAAAGTGCAGGAGGGAGGAGAGAGCGTGGGATTTTTTACTATGGTAGGTGATATGGATGAGAAAAATTTTGAGATTGAGAATTGTGTGTTTAGGGAATGTAGAGAGAGAAAGAAAATAATGCAAGTGAATAGCGTATTTAGTGGCTTAGAGTAAGAAGTAAACAGAATTAGATATTTTATTATTATAAATATTAAATGGTATTTATTAAATATAATTTTTTAAAATAATATTTAACATAAATAAGATATTAACATTTGACATAGGAGGTAAAAATTCCTAAAATTTACTTACTTTAATTACCCCAAAAACACCACCGGAGCAAATTCCTTTTTTATCAATTTTATAATCTTGTTTGAAATATATATATATATATTAACAATAATTAAAATAATTATAGAGAAATAGAGAATAATGCAGTGTGATTCTGGGGGGCCCTGAGAGAAGCCCCACAGAAGATTACACAAAAATCTTTAAAGGGTGAAGCTTACCTGGCAATAGGAGGATGACTAGGATAAAGCAAGGATGCCCACGTGGATATGATATGGCGAGTGGGGATTTAACGTCACCTCAGTTACTGAATCATGGACCAATCACAAGGAGTGCCCACACTATAAGATTAGAAGGGGGCTAACCCACCTGGGGTACTGACTTCACTGCTAACTCCTATCGCTGTTTCCCCCAAACAAATTGCCCATTCCTGCCAGCCTAATAGTCTCTTTCGTCAAGTTGAAAAGTTTTTTTTTTTTTCCAAAAAAAATATTTATTTTTTTAAATTGAAATATTTGACCAAATTTTTAAAAGGAAAAAAAAAATATTTTTGAGAACAAACAAAGAAAAGTAGCTTTGTTGGGAAAGTATTGTTAAGAAAGATACACTTAGCGGCACTTTTTTAAAATTTGTCCAAACACTAATTATTTCTTAAAAATACTTTTCAATTACTTAGTCAAATACAAACTGTTTTTTATTATTTTAAAAAAATCACTTTAAAAAAATATTTCTTTCAAAATAAGTTAATTTTGACAGTTTGACCAAATATGTTATAAGATCCCTTTGGTTCCCACCATGTATTTGACCCCACCATTTCATTTCTCCATACACTGGCTCGAATAATTTAAATTTGGATAGTATAAAGTTCATTTAAGATAAAAATGCTTCCTATCGAAAGGGCTTTAAAATTTCAAGATTCGAATGTGATGAAATAAATATAAGAGATCCTCGCCTTATGAGATAAAGATTGCCCAATATACTATATAAGGAGATCAAGATATTCATAATTGATCGATGTAAGACACAACTAAACACGCATTAGCAACTAGGTTTTGTTTTCATATTTTTAAGGAGAAAAAAACTACTAACTACCAAATATATTCACTTGTGTGACACCTTAGGTTTAGCCGTTCAGGATTTTAATATCAGTAAAGGTTTTCCCATTTTTACATTTTTTGTTCGTCTTCAGTATTCACAAGCTTATTATCAATAAAAGATTATAACAAAGAAGGCTTAATTTAATTTACGTCTCAAATTAAAGGTGAACTCCCTCAATTCATGCATGGGAAGATAAAAATTTATATCATCTGTTAACATCATGAAATTTAAGGTTTCCTCGAGTTAATTTATCGAATAATGTTGAAGACAAAAGGAAATGAACAAAGGAACAAAAGAGGAAAAACAAAAAAGAAGCTGCCAAGGTTCTTTAGCTGACACCATTAATAATTCCTTTGGGAATTGGCGTCTTCAACATACAATGTCGTTTTGCGGGAAAAAAATATATTTTATGTACAAGTAAATATTAATTAAGACAAGAAATTTAAAAGTATTCAAACTATTAGCACAACTCTAAATACTAATTACTTAAAAAAAATGTGGTGGTAAATTGATATTTTTTGTCCACAATTTTACATAAATAAGTACGTACTGTATCAACCCCGCAAGCATCAAAGTAAAACAACATTCGAAGGTGTGCTACCCTATAAAAGGTAAATACAACTAAACAGAGAGAGAGAGAGTCAGTCCTATTTCTATTAATTTAATATTTATGTCTAAGGGATCGTTTTGGAATGCGCATAAGAATACTGCTGAATAAGGTGTATTAGTAATGTTGATATTACTTATGCTTGTATTAGTTATATTGGTATTAGTTACATTTGTATTAGTTGTGCTAACATATTTCTTATCCATTATTTAGTTTGATGTATTAAAATATTGCACAATTTCTAAAAAAAATACTATTTATTTATAAAAATACCCTCAAAACTAGTCTGCACTCTAGCTTTTTAAAAGAAACATATGTTCATAAATGTTTTTATATGAAAAGGTTTAAAAAAATATTTTATTTATCTACCTATATTGTAAAATAAAATTAAATATTTATTTATAAAAAAAGTATGCTAAGAATTTATTTATTTACCAGGGATATAATTTTATTTCTCATTATTTGGATTATTTTGAACTTGTATTAATATACTAACTATAATATTTTAATCGAGCATAAATTTTGAAGGATAATTTTATCTTTAACTAAGCTAATGCATTAATTAATACCTATTGCATTGCTAATATCATTGTTTTTTATGCATTATGCATAGAATAACACCAAATAGGATGTATAACTAATATTTGCATAAATAATGCATGAATTCAAAATATTTATCAAATAATGTATTATTAATACACAAAGCTAATACATACATTACCTTATAATGCACCATACCAAACGAAAACACTTAGCATTTCTTAGGGCAATTAGCATGGCATTAAGAATATGATAGTATGTAATGGTGAAGAGAGATCAACAGTCTAAATTCTACAAACCTAGATTCACTCCTTTTAACTCATGACAGACTATCGTGATTACTTTTCAGAACCTCTATCTATTTAAATATAATGTAACATATATTCTAAAAAATAAGCTCGCATGCATGCTTAATTAAATGTGTAAGGCTGAAATTGATCCACAACAGCATAAACCTAATTATAATCTTGGTTTCAGTGTGATTGTGAACACGCGTACATCGTCATGCCATGATATTTGAAGAGAAATTAAAGTAGCGTTTAGATGCATTGCTTAGTTGGTAATTGTGATTTGTGATGGTAATTTAATAGTTTCAAGTACAATAGTATTGAGGCTCTTACTTGTATATATGCTTCATAGGGTTTTAATCAATTTTGAAGTGTTTAAAAAGATAATTTAAGTTTTTTTATTTTTACACCGGTATATAGATTGTACCCAAATAGGTTAAAATGGATAAATACAATATAGATCATTCTTTACAACAAGCTTGATATGATAATTTGAAAAATAGAATAATAATTTATTATAATGAGTTAAATTACATAAAATAGTACTAACATCGATTCTTTATACTAAATGTGTTTATAACTTAAGTTTTTAAAGTATAATGTCCAAGGAATATGATCGAGTAAATGGTCGATATAACTTGAACTAATTAGGTTTCTGATTTGAACTTCGAAAATAGAGTAATTTCTAGTTGAGATCGCTTCCTCTAAATAAATCCTATACAGCATGAATTTAAATTAATCGAATTAGATACTCAATGATTAAATTAAAAAAAAACTTAAAACATTAGAGTATGAATGGAAGCCTTGGCTTAATTTGTAAAGTTGTTGTCATGTGACCTGGAGGTCACCGGTTCGAGCCGTGGAAACAGTCTCTTCCAAAAATGCAGAGTAAGGCTGTGTATTATAGACCCTTGTGCTCCGACCTTTCCCCAAACCCTGCAAACATAACAGAAACTTAGTACACCCAACTATTTGTTTTTAAAACATTAGAGTTGCGAGATGGAGAAATGATAGTTGTACCCCACCATCACCAATGCTTTCGAGTGTGAATTCATTGGAAAGAAGAGGGAAGCATGTGCACAAGGCCTTGGTATTATAGAGCTTCGCTGCTTTTTATGAAAGGTTTTGGAGCTAGCTAGGGTTTGGCTTTTGTAAGGTTTAAATTAAATATTAAGCATCATATACTATATACACAAATAAATAAAATAAAATAGCTTTGGAATAAACAGTACGTACTGTAATCATTCTTCCACCTCTGCTTGGGCCGGTGACCCAACCCCCAAACGTTAGAAACTGATGAATAAAAGAAGATATAGCATTTATTTAGGGCAAATTCCATGCACGATTTGATGGGGATATGTGTTGTTTCGTTTATCCCAATTTTCCTCCTCCCAGCTTTCCTCACCTTGGGAGCTCATCATCTTCTGGCCAATTTTACTATTTTAGGATGATTTATTTTTTTACAATTTTCAAGAAAATATATACATTGTTTTTTTATTTTTTTTAATCTTAGTTTACTTTTGCATAGATATTTTACATAATTAGTGTAATTTATCATGATATTGCATGCTATATGACAGATATAAAAATAATTTAGTATAATCTCACTTAGTGCGGTATGAGAAGGGTAGAGTGTACGCAAACCTTACTCATACCCTGTGGTAGAGAGGTTGTTATAAATAGACCTCCGGCATCCTTCCCTACAAGAACTTCTCACCTTGCTCTTGGATAGACTCAATCTCAAAACCTCTTGGTTGGACGTGAGGGCTTCTTATTACAAGAGCATGTTAGATGACAGATGAATATTTCAATTCTAATTACTCTATAAGTAATTTAATATATAAAAACTATTTACTTTATTTGGGAAATTAAAATGTATTCTTTTTCCGCTTGATTCTTTATTTGTAGTAGCAAGGACCTAGGAGCTTCGTTTCACCCCATAACTTTGTGTGGGTCGGCTGTCCGTGTATTGGGAAGAATATCGTCAACTACTTGTATTTTGGGACTAATAACTAAAAATAGCAACAAATAAACAAATTAACAACGCAACAAAAAGCGGTTAGTGAAATTGTTTTATACAAAACACGTATACAAAAGTGTAGCTTTTGATGACACCTATGATGAGTTTGGTCACGCGTAAAGTAAAGTTGGAGAAAAAAAATAAAAATCATAATTACCATATCATATTAATTCCTTTTATGGCTCCTCTCTTAAAAATTTTAGAACGGTATATTTTCACTTTTAAAGGCTGTAATAGGATGGTAATTAAGTATTTTTATATTTTTAATTAGAGGTTTCAAATACGAGCCTTAAAAATAAAGTTGCTTTTTATATATTACTTTTTAAAGCAAAAAATTTCGTTACAAATCTAAATTAATCGAGTTCCAAAATAGT
The DNA here is from genome assembly GCA_032618575.1 of Nicotiana noctiflora. NCBI lineage: Eukaryota > Viridiplantae > Streptophyta > Magnoliopsida > Solanales > Solanaceae > Nicotiana > Nicotiana noctiflora. The sequence continues at coordinate 86,541 of JASVEL010004489.1, read as the reverse complement.
ATAGAATACAAGTTGGGGCGGATCTAGAGCATGAAGTTCGGGTTCACCGGAACCCTGTAACTTTTGTTCATATCTTTATATATACTAGAAAATGCACTAAATATCTATAAGGATCATATTGTAAACTCGTAAATTATTGTATATTAACTTGAGATAAACCCGTTAACTTTAAATCGGGAATACACCTCTAAACACAAGTAGGAAACTAAGAAAAAGAACAGTACACTTCCTGGAAGCTGAGCTGCCAACTCTCCTATTCTTGGTTGGGCAGAAAGTTGAGTAATAATTAATACAAATTCCAAATATCTTAGCTAAGACCCATAAAGCTTTTATCAGTGCCACTGATTCTAGTTTTAGTTAAAGTATTGCCGAATTGTACCCACCATAATTTAAAGAAGTGATTTGGAATTTTGTACAATATACATTCCCTCCCTCACTAATTGCGTATACATATACCATTATATTGTTGGTTTGAAGGTTACACCTAAAAGTACTCTTAAAATACAAAAAGTGTTCGACGAAAAGCTGCTACTCTCAAAGATATTAATGTAAGAATGTGGTTTAGAAGTATCTCACGACCTTCTAAATCCAACTCACTACTAAATTACTTTAATAGGCGAACAATATTTAGGGAAAAGAATTGGGAAAGTGGGGTGATATTGTACATTTGAATTCTTTAAAGTTGTTGGTTATGGGAAGTAGTAAATTATTTCTACAGCATATTAGGGGGGTGAGACAAGTCAGTTAGAAGTTAATCTTAGGATGTTACTAATCAGCTATTAATATAGGGCCTTATATGCTCGGTTATTAGTATACCTTCCATCTTTTTTGTATTTTTTATATTTCTTGTATTGTTGTTATTTTGTTATATAAGTACTTCTCATCAAATTGTATTTTTTCTACTTGCATTATAAGTGATGAGGCCTATAACGCACTATTTGTTAGGACCGAAAAATCAAGTGTAATGCTGAAGCTAGTAAAGCAAATCTTGAACGAGTATAAATTCAACAACAAAAGAGAAATTTACCAAAAGATACATAAACATTTAACGTGGCTTAGTCAACTGAACTACTTCCATGAGCGGAGATCAGCAATCCATTATATAAAAAGAAAGTAGAAAATATCGAAAGAATAATCTCATGAAGAGGCAAACACAAGTGGCATACTAACACTTATCCCGTACAGTTCTCCCCCTAAACACGACTCTCAAGTCTCATATGGTTATATCGTCGATGCTACTGAACGTGAAGGAAGGATGCTCAATTTATAGAACTCAAAACATTTTCCCACAAGAAAAGGACCTAGCCAAATATGAAAGATTTATAATTTCTTTCTACAAAAAAGAAAATCCAATCAAAATAAATATATTATCCTTTCCGTCAACGGATAAAAAAACTAAATATGGTAAGAAAATTAAAACAACACCAAATACTATTTTGTTCTCTTAATTGACTAGATCATCTTGTTAATAGTAACATTTGGCTTTTCTTGGAAAGGAAAGAAAAGGGAACAAAAAATAAACGACGAGGAAAAAGAAAATTATAACTCTAATGTGTGATCGAGTGTATTCATTTTTTCATAAGATAAAATTAAGTATACTATATATGCAGGTTATTCTTCTTTTTTAACTCAAGTTGAGATTCTGTATGAAGCCACCAAAAGGAGCTTTCGAGGAAGGAAGGAAGAAGCATTGGCAGTAGAATGTATGTAATAATCAGACAAAATTCCTTTAAATCAACAAAATAGAAAACCATAAGAATAAACAATTAATTGTTTCGAATGTTTGACACACAGGTTACGTTACTCCTATATATGGGATTAAAGGATCCATTAAGAATTTAATAACTGATTGAAGGATTTTGTTAATCTTTGAATCATATGATGCCACCTCTTAATTAATTAAGTAGTAGAGTTCCACTTCCATTCCACCACATTATTACTAATTAAGGAGTCCTAATTAATTATTGTCATAATCATTATTTAGGTAACCCTACAAATCAAGGTCTTCTTCATTGGTCTAAAAACTTCCTCTTTAATTTGTCAACCACAAGCCAAGTATATCTCCTATAAATGGTGCTGCAAACTATATTGATTATGGAGTTGGAGTTAGGTTCAATACATGAATACTTTATTTATTTCTCTTTCCTCCCCTAATTGCATTTATAATGTTGTTAAATCATTTTTTTATGTATATATCCTTACTCATTTAAAAAAAAAATCCAGAATTATTCAACCAACCTAGTTTATATGTATGTATACTAATTAATGTCAATTATGTTTGGCCATTTCAATCATTGGAGAAAATGAAGGTTTTCTTCTTGACATGAAATTAATGACATATTTTATTATTTATACTAAAAGATGACAGGAAAATGGAAAATCTCTTTTTCTCTTGGTGTAATATGGCTTGAACGGAGTTTTAGCAAAACAATTTTTGTTCTCCTTATTATTAATTCAAATCCGTGTATGATCGGGGAATAAAAAAACTTCCTACCAAGATTTTTTTTTTCTTCCAAAAGTTCATAGCTAAACCTAATTAGTTAAAAGATGAGAGGTTTCAATATAATCATCTAATTACGCTACTGATAGTTACAGCTTGTTTCGATGGTAATACATCGTTTCATAATGTATCGTGTTGTACTGTATTATATTGTATTGTATCGTTTGGTGAATACAATGTATGAACAGATGTATCTTTTGTTGTTTCATAATATCACGTTCTGGCAATATGAAGAATAAATTTGCACTATTATAAAGAAAAATTATGATACGGAGTAATATTATATTAAAAGGTGGGATAAATGATAAAATAAAACTATTTAATAATAATGAAGTGAAAAGAATAAATAACGACTCAATCACACCAAATCAGTCGTTACATAAAGTGACACATTTGATTGTTACGTAACGATAAATTTAATGATAGTATACAATAAAATTTAAGTAAACCAAACTAAACATCATATTAAAGTAACAATATAATATAATACAATAGCTATTAACCATCCCCATATATATATATTAACCATCCATATATATATATATATATAGAGAGAGAATAATTTCTTGGTCCTCATTAAGTAGTTGTAAATAAATAAGAGTATAGTCAGCTGAGAGAGGCTGAAGGGAATATAAGATTCACCTTCTCCAACTAAAATCGTGTTGGTACCAATGGAAAAGGTGGATCACATGGCACCATGAGAATTGAGAACCTCAGAAGAATAAAAGAAATAAATATTTAATAAAATTTAAGAAGAAAATAGAAAAAGTAGAAAAAATAATCTGAGCAAATCTATATGGGAAAAATTAAAAGTTAGGAAAGATTTAGAGAATCCTAATTATTTTCTTGTGCTATAGATATCTACTGTGACTCACTAAATCCTTTATTTATCGATTTGCTCTTACAAGATGGAATATTTGCTTACAAATTATGTTTTGTGTTTTTCCCGAATATGACTTGTGACCCTCCATACTATATCTCAGTAACAATTATTAGGCATATTCTTATTATCATCTGTCTATTTTGTCTTTCCTTAAGTTTAAAATCTATTTGATTCCCTCATCTAAATCCATCTACTACTAATATATCTCCACTGCTACTTTTTTTTAGCTGGTAAAATGGCTACCCATAACTCCTGTTCATTAATTTATTAATTCCCTCTCTTTTCCTTTAACATATTTTCAATTGATTTTATGAAACTCTCTTGTGTCAATTAACTGAAATTTTAAACAGCTTCCTAATATAAAGTTTAGGGGCTATTTTGACCCGTTATAATTTTTGAAATCTTACCTAAATGTCCATTGATTTTGAGAGGCATAGTTAGTCATATGGCTAAAGGCAAAACCAAAATCAAATACTAAGTGATACAGTTGTTTTATTTTCAATAATTGAGAAGCAATTTCGACCATTTTCCTTTTTCTTTTCAACTATTCGGGAATTCTCATGGTTTCAACTATTTTTGGAGTCAATTACTCAAATGGTCATTCAACTATATCAAACTATACTCCATGCAAGTACCCTATACAGATAGTCTTCCTAATTTACGGTGGCATAACTTTGTGTCATCGGAAAATTAGTAGAAACATAATAATATAATTGAGCATAATTTTTAAGAATATATAATGTATATGAAAAACTTGAGAGATCATCTCATAGCCATGACAGTGAAGATCGAGGAAGAGGAAAGAAACATAGTGAAGAAGAAGAGTGGTTATGCACTATTTTGCATAACTAAAAAATGGAAGTGTTATGTACATATTTATACTACTAAACTATTTTAACTTTCTAATTCTATTTAATTAACACTAACTCATTACATATAACTAGCTTCTCACATCTCTTGATTCAACACCCCTCCTTAAGCTAATGGTTGAAAGATGTCTTTCAATTTTAGCTTGGACATTAAGTAGTCATGTTGTACTCGACCAAGACTCTTTGTTACAAGGTCGGCATCTTGTTCCTTAGTGGACACATGATGTGTTTAGATCAAACCTTGCACTAACTTCTCGCGGAAAAGTGACAATCAATAACAATATCTTTGGTTCTATCGTGAAATATAGGATTAGCTGCTATTGAATAGAAGCTTTGCTATCACAGTTAAGGCTTATAGGCAGCTCAACATCCACTCCAAGCTCTTTGAAAAGCCTTGTAAGCCATGTGAGTTCTGCCACTGATGAAACCATGCTCCTGAGTTCTGCTTCTACTGAGCTCCTTGCTACAGTCTCTTGTTTCTTTGACTACCATGAAATCAAAGCATCTCCAAACTTCACCAAGTAGCCTGTCACAGATCTCCTGGTTTGAAGACATCCTCCCCAGTCTGAATCACAGGAAGGCCACTAGTTTACCTGAGTTTCCAGATGGCATTAGAAGACCAAGACCAAGAGAACTTTTGATATATCTCACCACTCGCAATGCAGCATCCATGTGTGACTGCTTTGGATTGTGCATGTATTGAGTTAGAACTTGCACCACATATGTAATATCCACTCTAGTCATAGAAAGAATAGTAATCTGCCTATTAGCCTTTGATATTTTCCAGCATCAACTAGCAACTTGTCTTCTGTTTCAAGAGGAGACTGACTTTGAATGAATTTGTCATACTCTTCATATGTGAGTTTTATATTTGCTTTCAATGGTGTTCGAGTAGATTTTGCACCGCTAAGACCCATTTCTGCAATGAGCTCCAAGGCATACTTCCTTTGGCTCATCACAATCCCTTTAGATTATCTAGCAAATTCTATTCCAAGAAAGAATTTAAGCTCACCAAGGTCTTTCATTTTAAACTTCAACTTCAGATCATTTCTAGTTTGCTGAATCAGCTTCTGACTGGACCCAATAACAAGTAAATTATCCACATAGACAAGCACCACTATTAGCTCAGACTTCTCTTTTCTGGTGAACAATGAATAATCAAAGTGACAGTGAGTAAATCCCAGTTGTAGTAAAGGATATGCCAACTTCTTATTCTATTGTCTAGGGGCTTGCTTAAGCCTATATAGAGACTTATGAAGTTTGTAAACATCTTCAAGAATATCACCTTGAAGGAAAACATCGTGCACATCCATCTAGAAGATGGCCCAATGTTTTGCAGCATGAATAGCAAAAATTGACATGACTGTAACCATTTTGGCTACAGTAGAATAGGTCTCAGTGTAATCCAACCCCTCCTGCTGACTATACCCTTTAGCTACAAGCCTATACTTGTACCTTTCCACTACACCTGAGGAAGTATATTTCACCTTGAACGCCAACTTACAGCCAATAGGAACCTTCCTAGGAGGCAGCTCAACCACTAACCAGGTGTGATTATGTAACGACCCGACCCGTCGTTACGGGAATTACCACCCCGTTACCTTGCATTTACATATATTATGCTTTTAAATCAGTATTAGAATATATCGGGTGAGTTAGGAGTGATTTGGATTGAAAAAAATGAAACAAATAGCATGTTTGAAGAAAGCTCGAATATGGAAAGTCAACCAAGAGTTGACTATTGAGTTAGAGTGCTCGGAACCGGATTCTGATGATTCGACTAGTTCCGGGAGATCATTTATGACTTAAGAGAACAATCGGAATTGAATTCGGAGGTCCGGTGTAGTTTTAGGCTTGAATTGGCGAAGGTTGAATTTTGGCAAAACCGGATGGTAGGTGATATTTTGATCCGGGGGTCGGAATGGAATTCCGACAATTTCTGTAGCTTCGTTATGTGATTTTGGATATGTCCTGCAAATTTTCAGGTCATTCGGACATCGTTTGATCGGGTTTTGGATTGAATGTTAGTTTTTAAAGTTTTGAAAAACTTAGGCTTGAATCCGTGAGTAAATGGAGATTTTGATGTTTAGTATGGTGTTTTTATGATTGGAACAAGTCCGTATCATGTTTTGGAGTGCGTTGGTGGTTTTCGTTGGGGTCCCGGGGGCCTCGGGATGATTTCGGACCATCAACCGGGCTTGTGGGACTTGGCAAAATCTGCAGAAAACTGCAGGTTTCTGCCCAATCATTTTGACCTTCGCGTTCGCGTGGCATGGGCCGCGTTCGCGAAGGCCAGGAAGATCAATGCATCGCGTTCGCGGTCGGGGTGTCGCGTTCGCGTAGTCCAGTGGTGTTGAGCATCGCGAACGCGTTGCTTGGGTCGCGTTCGCGTAGGGTCGTGGGTGTTGTGCTTCGCGTTCGCGGGAGGTATATCGCGAACGCGTAGAAGAAATCTGGGCGGCTGGAAGCTTGAACATCGCGAACGCGTGGGAGGCGTCGCGTTCGCGAAGGGTAACTGGAATTGTGCATCGCGAACGCGTGGTAAGCGACGCGAACGCGAAGAGTAAGGAGGAACTGTTCTTCGCGAACGCGTGGGAGCTCACGCGAACGCGAAGAACAAAAGTCTCTGGCAGTGAATTAAATTGCAGAACAGAGAGGTTACGGGTTTACACCCCCAAAACACAAATTTGAGCCCTAGAGAGAAGAAAACTCGAGGAAATCACCGAGAAGTCATCGGGTATTCGTCGGAGGTAAGATTCTTGACTCAAAAACATCATTTTATGGTACTATTAACATCAATCTTCATGAAATTGGGTTGAAATCTTGAAGAAATGTGGCCTAAGTATTGAAAACGGGATTTTTGGATTTGGAAGGCCATTTGAACTCCGATTTCGATAAATTTTATATGCACGGACTCGTGGCGAGATAAGGATCGCGTTGGTGCTAATTTCGGAATTTTCCGAGCAGTGGGGCCCGGGGTCGGGTTTTACCAACTTAGTGTATTTATGCGAATTTCATGTAAATTGAAGTGGGTTATGATTCTTTGATCCGTATTTGATATAATTATTGTTATTTGACTAGATTCTACACACGAGGCAACAAAGGAAAAGGCATCGCGGACGAGTCTACGACCGGCTAGAGGTGAGTAGTTTGTGTATATGGTAGCCTGAGGGTTCGAAACCCCGGCTTAGCACATTGTGACGCTAGTAGGGCATGGTTCGCACACCGTGGCAGGTGCGGGATTGATTGTGATTGGGGATTGAGACTTGGTCCATCCCTGAAGTGAATAATATGTTGTTAGTGTTGGAAATACACTGTATTTGATATATTTGTGGGTTGTAAGCCTTGTTTGGGGCCTTGTGTCGACCTGTAGTGTCCTTAGAGGAAAATATTTATGTGATAGCTATATTTGCTTAAATCACTTGATCTCAGTCCTGGAAATTAAAATCACATTTTTAAAATGCTAAGTCACCTGCTTTTTACAAATTTAATAAAGTTAAAGTATTTTTCATAAATTATGAATTGAGAACTAAAATTAAGGAAAATGAATTGTTTTGTGACTTAATTGCTTATTGTGGACTGAGCATGGGATCGGGCTGCACGCCGCAGTGGTTGATATGTGGATCGGGCTGCACGCCGCAGCAGTATTGCGCTTGGGCTGTAGGAGCCCCTCCGGAGTCTGTACACACCCCCAGTGAGCGCCGTCGACGTTAAATTGGATCGGGCTATATGCCGTAGCGGTTATGTGCATTGCATTGCATCTATATTTGTTGAATTACTCTGTGGTAGCTGTATTGTATTGTTGTTGCTAGTTCGTAGGAGATTCGGACTGTAGTGAAGCTTCATATTGTGGTATTTTGTGGATTTCTTATTCTCAGCTGCTGTTATATATTTGTTACTCAATGAGTACTTAGTACTCACCCCTACTCCCTGCACCTTTTGTGTGCAGACTCAGGTACTCAGGAGCAGTAAACAGGCATCTCCAGTGTTTGCAGTGTCACATCGAGTTGCTGAGGTAGCTGCCTACGTTCGCAGAACCTAGCTTCTCCTCTCCTTTCCAGTTGTTATTTTGTATCTTGTATTCAGACTTGAGTATTTCTATACAATACTCTCTATTCCTGTTGGGTTTGTTAGAGGCTCTAGACTTGTGACTCCGGATCTTTGGGAGTGTCAGTATTTTGTTCTTTATTGTTATTATTGGAGTTCTTAAACTCATATATTCTTCTTGGGTTGTCCATTTGGGACTGATATTGTTGTGTTAATTAAATTGTTGGTCTGGCTGGCCTAGCTTGATTGTTGGGTGCCATCACGACCGGAATTTGGGTCGTGACAGATTATCTTCCAAAGCTGAGATCTTACTCTTCATTACTTCAACCCATTTGGCATCTTTGAGAGCCTCAATGTAGGACTTAGGCTCCATAAATTGCAGAATAGGTAGCTAAAGAATCTCCAATAGAGGGTGACACATTGGCATAACTAACACAGTCTGAAATTGGATAACTATAATGAGTACTGCCTTTACTAGGAACTACATAGTCTTGCAGCCAAATTGGTGGTCTGCTGACTCTATAAGACTTTATATTGCCATCATGGACCTCAGTATGAGAAGAAACATGCATATCATCATGGATAGTAGAATCATCAACAGCAACATGATAATTAAGAATAGAAGTACCGGGAGAAGGATATATAGAAGAATCAGTAGAGTGAGGAGAAATAGGAGAAGAAGGAATAGAAGACATAGATGGTAGTTAAATGTTTGCAGAGCTAGTGGATAGAATAGTAGAAATACCCAGAACAGGAAATAAGGGAGAAGGAGATGAGTTCAGGAACTGAAAAGGGAAGATATCTTCCATAAACACCACATCCGTGCTAACATGAAACTCCTTTGTGTGAAGGCTAACCATTTTATATCCTTTTTGTGTAGCATAATAGCCAAGGAAGACTGTAGGGTAAGCTCTAGGAGCAAATTTGTTAGGCCTTTTAACTATAGTAACATAGCCGAAGTACCCAAACACCCTCATATGTTTGTAAGGAGGGTGAGTGCCCAACCAAAATCTCAAAAGGAGTTTTGTGATAAAGAACAAGTGAAGGCAGTCTATTGATGATAAATACAACAGTGCTCACACACTCTCCCCAAAATTTCAAAGGTATTGAGGCTTGAAATCTGAGTGCTCGAGCAACTTCTAGAATGTAACTGTGCCTTCTTTCAGCAACTCCATTTTGCTAAGGAGTGTAAATGCATGAACTTTGATGTATGATTCCATGAGACTGTAATAACTCTGTCATATGAGTATTGTAGAATTCACATCCATTGTCAGACCTAAAGAACTTAACAGATGAGGAGTAAACATTTTTAATCATAGAAAAGAAAGATCTCAGAGCAACAACCACTTCAGCTTTTGTAGGTAGAAGAAAGATCCATGTATATCTAGAGCAATCATCTACCAAGGTCAGAAAATATCTCTTCCCATCATAGGTAGAAATTCTATAAGGACCCCAAACATCAGCATGAATTGTATGAAAATATGACTTAGATGATGTAGAACTAAGAGGAAAAGATAGTCTTATTTGTTTAGCTAGGGGACACACTGTACAATGCTTGTCTTTACCACTACACTTAGCAGTCTGAAAGTCACAAGATTGTTTTAGTTTCTGCAGAGTGTCTAAGGGAGCATGACCCAATCTCTTATGCCACACAGGTATACTCACTACTTTATTAGAGACTTTCATTGCATTTGTAGAGTTTATTTGTCTTGGACTCTTCAAGATATCTGTTGTTGAGCCTGAACCTTGATCCTGACTTTGTAATTCCACTGACTTATTTGGAGCAGAGTTGAACACATATAGTCTATCTTCTTCTCTACCAATCCCCCTCACCTGTCCACTAAAGAGCTCCTGGAAAATGAAGACACATAACAATCCACTTCATTTGCTTTGTGAGTTTGTACATAGATAGGAGATTCTATTTGAAGTCAGGCATGTACATCACATTAGACACAATTAGATCTTTCGAGAAAGCAACAGATCCTATGTGACTAACATGAGTAACACTACCAGTAGGTAAGTGAACCTTTCCAACTTTGTTTTTAACTGATCTAGCATTGAACAATAAGATAGAGTCATTCACCATGTGACTTGAGGGCCCTAAGTCTACAATCCATTTTGTCAGGATTTTAGTAATGTCATCACAAAATAGTATACATGCTGCCATAACAGATCCACTACACTCAGGTTGCTTTCCTAGAAGTTGAAGAATCCGGTTGTACTGATCTTGAGTGAATTGAGGAATTCCAGTTTGAAGATTCTGACTTGTTTGTTGCACCTGCTGCACCTGTGAAACTCCTACAAAATTAGTTGTGGAACCTATTTATGCGGGAATGGTGAGATTATCAGACACATAGTTAGCTGAGTTCCCAAATCCACCCTTTCTTTTAGACTTAAAGTATTGTGGATATCCATTCAATTTATAACAAGTCTCCCTGGTGTGGCCTTTAAAGTTGCAATGTTCACAGTGTAGGTTGTTTCTCTTTGATCTATACCTAGTATGTGAGTGGTTCCCTCCTCCAGATTGACCATAACCTGCTCCTGCATTTCCTTTATTATTGAACAGTGTTGTCACGTCATTTCCCACATAGTTATGCTTTTGTCCATGGTTTCCTCTTGCATTCAGTTGCATTGAAGCACCAGTTGGTATTCCTTTGTTGCTGAATAAGGCAGTACCTTCATTAGCTTCTGAAACCTGAGATGACTAAGACAATGATCTTCTACTTTCTTCAAAGATAATCATTAAGTAAGCCTTGTTTATGGATGGTCTAGGGGACATATTCAAGTTCTGATTGCTCAATTGAGAATAAATTTCATTTAGACCCGTAAGAAACTGTAACAACCTTTGGTACTCAAAGTGTTCAACATACTTCTTTGATTCTTCACAACCACAACCAGGACAAGGCATAAGAGCATCAAACTTGGCCCACAACTACTTCAATTTTGAGAAATATGAAGACACAATAGACAGTCCTTGGGTCAGAGTTGCAATTTGTTTGTGCAAATATAATACTCCAGAACCATTAACCTATTCGAATATTTCTTTGAGATCCATCCACACTTTGTATGCAATTGAAGCATAAACCATTCCACTAAGCAATTGAACACTCACAGAGTTCATAATCCATGATAGAACTATAGCATTACATTTTTCCGAAAGTTCATGAAGAACTGAAGGAAATTTCTCTTTCGGATATCTTCCATCTATAAACCCTAGTTTACTTTTGCCTAACAAGCTAACATGCATAGTACTGCTCCATAAAGTGTAATTCTCAGGTCTTGTAAGCTTGACAGAGATGAGAGAACTACCTGGAGTGTCACTTAGTTGCAGGAACAGCGGGTGATGCTGATCGACCACTGGTGCAGTCACTGGTTCAGCTGCTACCTCTACGTGAGTCAAACCATTGTTTTCTCCAGTAACCGCCATTGCTAACAGAGATCTATATCGCACAAATGTCAATTGCACAAAGTCATTCTAACCCTAAAATTTGGGAATCGAAGCAATTGCTCAAACTCAAATGAGTAACATGCAGAGATAGTCAAGATAGCTTAATTGAGAGTTGAGTTCAAGTAATCTAGATCATTAACTCAAGCTCTGATACCATGATAAACTTGAGAGATCATCTCATATCCATGGCAGTGAAGATCGAGGAAGAGGAAAGAAACAGAGTGCAAGAAGAGCGGTTATGCTCTATTTTGCATAACTAAAAAATGAAAGTGTTGTGTACATATTTATACTACTCAATTATTTTAACTTTCTAATTCTATTTAACTAACACTAACTCATTACATATAATTAGCTTCTCACATCTCCTGATTCAACTGTATATTATAAAAGCACCTTTATTTAAATAATTATTCTTATATTACGTGCATGAAATATATATTTTACAGCCTTTATTGTCTTTCATTGTGAATTGTGTAAATAAATTTTTACTTTTTTTTGTTTATACTAAAATTATTATTACGAGCAAATTATTCTAATTAATTTTTTAACTATAATCATTATTTTGTTATTCCGGCATTATAGATGCTTAAATAATTATATTTTTTTAATTTATATATAATATGTATTATTCTATAGGTAAATCCATAACATAAATAAAAAGAAGATAAATGTATATAATTTAAAGGGTAAAATAGGTATTTGACAATCCAAAATTTAAAATATCTCGTACAGTAACTTTTTGAGTGTAATATGCATAGTTCAGTGACTTCGTTGTTACAAATGAAAGAAAATTGACTTTAAAAGATAATTTAAAATAATTGAGTGATTGTTTAAGCAATGATATCCTATTTTTGTTTAAGCAAAAAAAAAATGGAGGAGTCCAGAAAAGAAAATAGCAAAGAGGATTATACAAATTTTGTTAGAGATATTAATGTCATTTTGAAGATCCCATTTTTTGGTATAATCACATGGAAGAGAACGTGAAGTAATACAATTCCCTGATAACAAGGATATATAGCTACTATTATCAAGGTCAATAATAGAACTAATTAATGAAGATTGGGTTGTGTGTCCATTAGTAGCAGCAATAACTAACAGAGGTTGAAATGTGGCTGACCTCATTTAATTCCCTTCTGATTTCATTCCTTCCTTTACAATTAATTACTATTACTAAATTTAAATTCTTTTTTCTTAGTGGATAATATGGATATTAATTCAGTTATTGAAGTCGGTAAAGCCGTTTGTCTAAAGCTTCACAATCAAGTTATCACCTTTTCAATTTATTGCATTGTTTCTTTAAACGAAAATATAATTTTAATACAACGTAGTAATATTAGTAGTGTGATTAGTCATCGAGAATACCATGTTAGAAGCACTGCACCTGGCAGCCTAATTTTTTTTTTTTTAATTTTTTTCTATCAACTAGTACTAGTATGTATATTAACACTAAACCGAGGTGCCGCCCCCTCTCTTCACTCTATGGTTTTAGGCACTTAAACCCTAGCAATAATTTTAGTTTCCCAATTATTATGCTTTTTAGAGAGAGAGAAGTAGTTATCCAACCTTTCACAACAACAAAATAATACTCCGTCCGGTCCAAAATAAGTGATTTTTTGGATATTTTTACATATATTAAGAAAGTCACCTTTTAGTATTAATTAGCAATTGAATTGACCATTTTAACCTTATTATCTCACATAAATACTCCTAACACATATTTCAATACTATTTACTCTAAGGACAATGTAGGAAAAATATCATTAAGTCATTCTTGAAATCAGAAAAAATCACTTCTTTTGGACCACGAAAAAGGGCCAAAAAATCATCGGAGTAGAGTTTAATTTGATTATTTATCTTTTACAAAGTGAAAATGAGAATAAAACATTACGTATTTCAATCTTTTTTTCGTGGAAACAAGACTTAAAACCTACAAGCACTTGCGAACAAAAATCATTTTCTACAAGCTCTTGCTCTCTATTCTGCATGTATTATATTAACTACACGAGATGCATGCATTCTGAGTTAACGAGATAAATATTTCTTCCATATTCAAACTATAGTTTTTGCTAAGTAGATTTGTTGTAAGATGAACATTGAGATGGGCTCATATTAATTTTGATGATTGGAGGACTTTGTGGTTAACAAGGATTTATTAATTATAGGAATACTGGCATAAAATGAAAAAGACGTGTGAAAAAAGGGAAAAATGTGTAAAATTGAGAATAAAACAAGAAAACCTAATCTTAAAAGGATTATTTTCCTAGTATTAATTGAAGCGAATTTCGATCAATCTCCCTCTTATACAAATTATCATTGTCACGATCCGGAATTTCTATCATCGGAATTGTGACGCCTAACATTTCACTATCTAGGCGAGCCAACGTAATTAGAGTATTTACTCATTTTCAACAGTTCAAATTGAATAATAATAAAGAAATCGAAATAGCTGACAAACTCTAAAGTAAGAGCGGAGATATAACCATTAAAATCTCTAATACAGTATGAATCTAGTGTCACAAGTACACGAGCTACTAGCTAGAATACTACAGATAAAGGTTTGAATAAAAGTAAAGCAATATGAAACAAAAATATACACCCAAGATAAAGTTGGAGGGGGGACTGCAAACGCCGAGCAGTTGTACCTCAAGTCTCCATACTGATAGTCAACCCGAGCACGCAACTGACCGCTGCTAGGACCAACTTCAAAATCTACACAAGAAGTATAGAGTGTAGTATGAGTACAATCGACCCGATGTATTCTGTAAGTGCCAAGCCTAACCTCAATGAAGTAGTGACGAGACTAAGGCGGGTCAGCTACACCGTAACATGTACGCGGTATAAAATAACATCAGGAAAGAAAATGCAAAATCGAATTAAAGCAGTTAACACATGAAACTAACTCAACCTTCGAAGGAACACCAGTAAATGCCAAAAATACCAACCCTTAGGGTCTTGTATGAAGATACTGAAGCTAACACAACACAATAAGGAAGTAGAAACACATAGATTGTTGCGGCGCGAAATCCGATCTCACCATTACAACACAATCCTCCCTTATTCCACTGTAATAATATCAACAATAGTAGATAAATATATGTTGCAGCGCGCAATCCAGTCCCACTGTATTATCAGAATCAATATCATAATTCTCTCTTATTTCATTGTGGTTGACTAGGTCTTTTAATGTTATTTTTAAGACGAAGAGGATGCCGGGTGAGTGGAGGTGGAGTACGGTGGTTCCATTATATAAGAACAAAAGTGATATCCAAAGTTGTAACAATTATAGGGGTATTAAATTACTGAGTCATACCATAAAAGTATGGGAGAGAGTCATTGAAGCGAGGGTAAGGATGACAGTGTATGTATCCGACAACCACTTCGGGTTCATGCGGGGTCGTTCTACCACAGAAGCTATACACCTTATTAGGAGGTTGGCGGAACTATACAGAGAGAGAGAAAGAAGAATCTGCACATGGTGTTTATTGACCTAGTGAAGGCGTATGACAAGGTTCCTAGAGAATATCTCTAGAGATGCTTGGAGACAAAAGGTGTGTCAGTTCCCTATATTATGGCGATTAGGGACATGTATGATGGAGCTAAGACTCGGGTTAGGACAGTAAGAGGAGACCTTGAGCAATTTTTGGTTGAAATGGGGTTACACCAAGGCTCTGCGCTCAGTCCGTTCTTATTCGCCCTTGTGATTAACAAACCATATACAAGGGAAGGTGCCATGTTGTATGCTATTTACCGATGACATAGTTCTGATTGATGAGCCACGAGCCGGTGTTAATTAGAGACTAGAAGTTTAGTGACAGACTCTTAAGTCTAAAGGTCTCCAGCTGAGAAGAAAGAAGACGGAATACCTAGAGTGTAAGTTCAGAAATAAGCCGGGGGAAGTGAGCGTGGATGTTAGGCTTGAATCATAGGTTATCCCAAGTAGAGGCAGCTTCAAGTACCTTGGTTCGGTTATCCACAGGGAAGGGGAGATTGATGAGGATGCCGCACACCATATTGGGGTAGAATGGATGAAGTGCAGGTTAGCATCCGGAGTTTTGTGTGACAAGAGAGTGCCAACGATACTCAAAGTTAAGTTCTATAAAGCAGTGGTTAGACTATCCATGATGTATGGGGCTGAGTATTGGTCTATTAAGAACTCACATATTCAAAAGATGAAAGTAGCATAAATGAGGATATTGAGGTGGATGTGCGGACACACTAGGGTGGACAAGATTAGAAATGATGATATTCAAGAGAAGGTGTACGTGGCTCCTATTGATGACAAGATGCGGGAAGCGAGGCTCAGATGGTTCGGACATGTACAGAGGAGAAGCCCAGATGCTCTAGTAAGGAGGTGTGAGCGACTGGTTGTGGAGGAAACGAGAAAAGGTAGAGGGCGACATAAGAAGTATTGGGAAGAAGTGCTCCGACATGATATGGAGAGGCTTCAGATTTCCGAGGACATGACACTTGATAGGAAGTTATAAAGGTCGAGTATTACGGTTGTAGGCTAGGAGGTAGCTGAGTCTTGCGTTACCTTGTACTGTTGTGAACCTAGTCTGGTAGGGTTTTGTCTGAGATAGCTAGAGCATTGTCGTGTTTTACTATTTTTGCTTTCGGTGCAGGACCTATTTACTAGCCATCATTTTTATTTTTTTCCTTCTGCATTTTATGTTCCTATTTTTCATATGATCTCTGTGGTGAAACTAATATTCTCTCCTTTTTGTTTTTCTTATTATCTTGAGCCGAGGGTCTTCCGGAAACAGCCTCTCTACTCCTTCGGGGTAGGGGTAAGGCCTGCGTACATACTACCCTCCCAGACCCCACTTGTGAAATTTTACTGGGTTGTTATTATTGTTGTTGTTAATTTACTATTTTGTCCAATATAAACTTTATTTTTAATGATAAAAAAGGCGGAAAAAATTTCGCTAAGCGTTTCGTGCTTTTAATATAATATAGTATTGATAGATAAATTATATAATGGGGGTGTAAGCATATCCTAATTAAGTTCAAAAGGACACAAAAGAAATGAGTGACATACATTTTTATAATAGCAGAAGGGTCACTTAAACAGAAGGGGTCGTTAAGGGAACCTCGATCGAAACTAACAACCACAAAAATAATTCATTCCCCTAAAGTAGGCTCCTTATTATGAGACATTCAGAAACGATATTAGAATTTGAAGTTTATAAGTTATTAATTTCTCATCAAATTTATATCTTGTCTTAGTTAATGAGTTTGTAATTAAAATATTATTTATATTTTTTTGAATATAATACAAGTACATGGGCTAAAACTAAAACAAAAGCTATTGTATTTGTCCAAACTGGCAAATAATACACGTCATAATTTTGCAACTTGCAGCAGAACATTTTACGTGGAATCTCAAAGGATACATGCATGCTCTACAATTTTAATCCCATCAAGATGATGTAACATTAATGCATGCAACCATACTCATTGACTTTAATTAATTTATATTAAACTATACACTAGTTTTTGTTATTCTTCAAAACTAAACAACGCAAAATTCGAAAATGTCAGGTTCATTGTTTACTTCTACTTACAAGAAAATTATATTAAAACTAATACTATAACGGGAGAATTAATGGCGGAGTGAGTTTTAAAAGCAAGTGAGCACATGGCATCGATGCAATAGTTGAAACATAATGAATCGTCTCTTTTATGTGGTTAACACCGTATGCGGATTTCGAATTTGAGGCTTATGGGTTCCTATTGTAATTTTAGGTTAATATACAATAATAACTGGGTTCATAGTTAGATATTTACAAATATTTAATAAATTTCTTAATATAAATATAAAGTCTATGCAAAAGTTACAGGATTTCCGAGAACCCGTATTGTATACTCTAGGTCTGCCCCTGATTAACATGAAGAGTTTTAAGAGCAGGTGATCGAGCACATGCATGGGGCAGTGGCCGATCGCGGCGTTGGTTAATTACAATTCAAATACAAATTTTACGTGTATATGCATGTTCTTTTTTTTGCTTAATTAATATGATGATTTGGACCGTCCATAAGTTTTAATTTCCAGTGGATGGTTTTAATTTATTTTCTTTCATAAGAAGTAATTAAGAGGTCTATCCATGTGAACCCTAGCATATGGGGTCTTGGCTCTATCACTTTCTTAATTTAGAAAGTCAAATCCTTGTTCTAGTCTTTCATTTATGACAAGTGGTAAATATCTCTATATGATTAAGTGACATATTATATATAACTCTTATCATATGATTTCAATTATTCTAAAACCTAATAAGTTAAAAAGACTAACATTGTGTTCGATATGATGCAAATATAAATATTTTCATAAAAAACATTAGAGAAACTTTATAAGTATTAAACAAGTAAATTCTTAAGAAATTTTTTTATTTGAATTAGTGGATATTAATTTGTGCGTCAGATTCACAAATAACTGATAAATTCCATATCATTAATGCAGTCAAACTTAATTTCTTTTCTTTGATTCTTACATGAGAGAGAACCGAAACTTTTATTCTAAACTTACCACAAAAAAAAAGAAAAAAAAACACAAAAGGGAAAAAGTGCATAACTAACAAGATAACTATAATAACGGTAACCAAATATTATATCAAAATGCTTAATTATTTTGGAACATGAAGAAAAGTTTGACCAAGATTTACAAAGGAATTAAAAAAATGAAAAAACACATGAAACCACATGGAAATGGCATTTAGACTTCACAGCGACTATTAGCAAGAAAATAAGTCAACCTAATTATGGTTTCTGATATACCAAACTATAAATCTAATTAATAACATGTGTTATAGGTGAGATAATCATATGAATCATTTTATTTAATTACTAGTTCTACTTGTAATTCAAACTTCTAAATGTTCTCTTGACCAAACGCATTTCATTTCTTTAATTCTCCACCAAGACTCATCATGTAATAATAAAAATAATAACTGTATAGGGCATTATAATAATAATAATAATAATAATAATAATAATAATAATTATTATTATTATTATTATTATTATTATTATTATTATTATTATTATTATTATTATTATTATTATTATTATTATTATTATTATAGGTGATTTAGTTTCCAAAAAAACTATTTAAATTGTATACCCGATATTATTATTATTATTATTATTATTATTATTATTATTATTATTATTGTTGTTTCTATTATTATTATTATAGTGGATTTAGTTTCCGCGAAAAAAAAACTATTTAAATTGTATACCTGATATTGACCAAGAAGTGCTTTTGGACGGTTGTGCTGGATCAGATACTGACAAAGAAAAATTCCAATTTTAATACAATGCCTATATAATATGTGATTGGACTTAAGACAATAAGGAAACAAAAGAATTGAAAAAAAAAAAACAATGTCATTTCTTTTTTGTTTCAAATAATACCAACTCAAAATTAAGAAAAATATAGAAAAACTAAGGAAACGCGGTTCGGCTCCAAACTAGGTTGGTAATGCATATATAAGAACTAAGTGTAGATCCAAAGTACTCTAATTTAAAGAATTAATTATGAATTATCAGCTAAATCCTTTAAAAAGAATAAGATCAAATAAAATAAAATTTTATCTCGCTGACATGCATGTCAACTACATTTGAAATCAATTGGCAAAGTTTGCCAATTACAAATAAACAATGACTAGGTAGAAATAATATCGACTACCTAAACTAACTAACATCAAAATTAAAGTCGCATTTATAGTACTAACAAATCTCCAAGTCCTGAAATAGGAAAAAAAAATCCCAAGTGTTCATTCGAAATATATGCATACATCTCGAAATTCGAACTTATTTTTTAAATCGGATATTTAAAAAATAAGTACTTCTCAAAATAAGTCAAACAAAATATCCATGCGTCACAAAAAATTTGAAACATTACGCGTTAAGCGAAATTTAAGTGAACATTTTAAGATTTTAAGATTTAAGGTTTCGGAAACAATCTCCCTGCTTAATTCCCCAGATAGGAACAAGGTCTTCATACACATTATCTTTCTCAGAACTCACTTGTGAGATTATACTATGTATGTTATTGTTGTTGTTATTTTAAGATTTAATTTTTTGTCAAATATGAGTTGGTGAAATTTACCCTTGCAGGTGACAAGTATTCCACAAGTTGGGTATGTATCTTACTTTTCTGTAAAAATAGTACTGGCTAGCCAATTTTCGGACTGGTCATTAAAAATAGCCAGCGTTTGCAAAATCATTGAGAAATAGCTATTATTTTGCTGCAATATGGACCGGTCCAGCATAATATACTGGAGATTAGAGCATTTGTCTATGAACTTCCAGCACATTATACTGGAATTTCAGTATATTTTTCTGGAGTTTGAGTATACTTATGCTGGAACTCCATTATAATATGATGAAGTTCCAGTATACTTATGTTGGAACTCCTGTATATATGTTGGAGTGTTTTCTAGATTTTAAACAGTGTTTTCGTTCAGATTTATCTTTACCTGAAAAGTAGCTAAATTTTGATTACTTTTGAAAATATGGCTATTTTTGAATGACCACTTATAAATCCGGTTATTTTTTAATTTCTCCTTTCTTTTCTTCTTCTTTTTTTCTTTTTCTCTAGTGTCTTTAGTTTTTTCAATATTTTCAACTGGGGATTCGGCAACTTGGAGTAATAACGAATTGGGCCCTGACACTTCACTATAAGGCCATTCAAACTGAGGCCTAAGCTGACTATTTGGTCAAATTCTTATCAACTAATTATGATTAAGCCTAATACAAAAAAGAAAATTAGGGATTAATTACACAAATAGCCAATCGGATTCACTTTTTACATTTGTTAAATGGTATACATAGCTTATACATGATTATATTTATTATATATGGATTATACATATATTATATTTTTGCCGACAATTTTTAGTTTAAGCGGCTGGATGTGATAATTTAGGTTAATTCTTCAAAAAAGTGTATAATCAACTTTGGTTAATGGGCTTAGACTGAATTCTCTTTTGAGCGCATGATCCTAATAGTTTATGAAAAATTTTAAATTGTGACCAATTTCACTAAAAATGTGGTTTAGTCTAAGAAATAAGAGAAATTCATACTTTTGTATATCTTTTGTATTTGTAAGGAACGAAATGTAGTGGCGGTGGATAATTAATTTTTTGTTGTATTATATTAATCATGTGGTCCAGATTCAATCTTAATGGATTGGATAGGGTGAATTGAGAATTATTGAGAATGTTGTATGGTCCAGAAGTTCCACATATTTCCACACGAATGTGATAAAATCCTATTTATACGATGAGAAATATAGGTGGGTTTTGTGCAAGTCACATTGCCATTAATTGGAAAATGACCAACCCATTTGGGTATAGAATGTTCAAAAGCCATCAAGTTAGACAAATCTCACCAATAGTACAAATAATTTTAGTAGTAAAAAATAATGTCGGTCAACCTTTTTCCCTTTCTTTTTTTTTTTTTTTTTTGGCTAGTACTCATTACGCAATTGTAAAACTTGCATGGGCGTCCTATTTGATTGCCCATGTTTAATTTATACTTATATTTTTAAAATTATTTTATCTATACCCTGATTTTTACAATTTCGGGCCTTTGCTTCTTCCTGCTACCTGTGTGCTCCTTTCTTCCTCCTTTCTTTTCATTGAAAAACTATAGCGTGGAATTACGTATAACAAACATATACATAAAAGAAAAACGGATCGATGAGGGCAAAATAGATATCTGAAGGAAGAGATCTCCATTGTATACTGTATATGAATTGATATAGCATTGGACCTCCTAATGTTGATGTTTTGATTGCAATTTTCAACACAATGTGCATAAAACTAATGGATCCCATCCCATGATTCGAATATTGCTGGTCTGAGTTTACATAGTAATGTAAACTGCAGTGTTAGTTGATGAACATAAATGGTGCAATTTATAAAAAAAATTCAAGCTACTTCTACAAACTTTATAAGACCACTTCAACTTATTTTAGTGCTGAAGTTTTTACAAATGAACTAATTGACTTCAGCATCTGCTGAAGTTTTTGAAAAAGAAAAAGCTTTATAACAAAACTAATGAACCCAAGACAAAACTTCAGCTTGAATCCAGGACAAAACTTCAGCTTGAATCTAGGACGAAACTTCAGCTAAAACATGCTAAGTTCAGCAAATGAAGAACAAAACTTCAGCTTGTAGAATGCTTACGTTCAGCAATTACAAACAACATCAGGCATGTCTACTAGAATGCTGAAGTTTGCGCGATCGCTGCCTGAAGTTTATGCAAAAAGTTTGTATACTTGTAATTTTTTTTTAAAAAGCGAATATAAATTAAAACGTGATCCAAAACACGAGTATAAATGCAGATCCCCCTACTCAATCCATGGTGGTTGAATTCTTGAAAATAAAATGCCAACAGGTCCAGTTAGGCCCAATATAACTCCCGAAGTCCAGAAAAGACAAATATAACAAATACAATGTAATTAATGTCTTAAGTAATTTGTGAATAATTCAGAATGAGATAGCATATTATTAAGGGAAAAATATCTATGGTGGCATGGACTTAGTATCCAGGTGGACACTGAGAATCTTTAAATGCATTCAAAGAAAGAAATTGTGGTGTGGATATCCTATCTTAAATGGCAAATTGACCTTCAAAAGCAGGACCAATTACAGGCTGTTTTGGGTAAGTCAGTCAGTTGATATTCACAAGCCCTAATCCTATGGGCCCTCAGTTTGTCCTTACAACTCCATCTTCCTACTACACAATATAGTCGCTAAAAATAATGGTCAGCCAAATATTTATTTTTTATATATTAATTTATAATATATAGTTTAAATATTTTTTGTAAATTTGACTAACAAATATAATTATTATATACTTTAAATAATTTTTGTAAATTTGACCAACAAATATAATTATTATATACTTTAAATAATTTTTGTAAATTTGACTAACAAATATAATTATTTCTAACTGATCAGACAAATGTGTAACTTTCTCAATTCTTTTTCATTTCTCAATGCCTACTAGAGATTGGCTAGTTTGTGCCGCATTGAACTGTTGACTTATATGCTCCAAGAATGTCAATTTACGATATTTAAAGCTACATATATATATATATATATATATATATATATATATATATATATATATATATATATATATATATATATATATATATATATATATATATATATATATACTTACGCTATAATATGGGAGGTGCACTAATTTGTAGGATCGGATATGGTTTGGATAAAAAATAAATAATAATAAAAAATGTATAAATTATTTGAGACATATATATTAAAAACGATTTAAAAAATAGTTTAACCGGTGGAACCATATTATCAATGGTTTCTTGAATATAATCACTTTTTGATAGAATACCTAGTCATCCAAACTTGAGGAACCCCAATTTGAGGATAAAAGTTAAACCCATAGTTCTCCATTGATTATCCATTTTCTAAATGCATAATATATGGTTCTTAATATTTATCCCGTTTAAAAAAAAAAAGTTCATTATCTAACATATTTTTTAGTGGATAATACATGTGATTAACTACTTTTTCTTTAACCATTTTATCACCACTAGTCTATGGTAACTTACTCTCTGTTTCACTTGCAGTATGTAATTAGCATTGAGACGAGAACTGATTATATTTGTAATTTCTACGTCGTTTTGTTGATTGTGGGTTGAAAAACTAGAAAGGTGGTCCAGTAATTGTAGCAAATAAATATTAAGGTCCCAAAACCCTCAAGTGAGGGCATGGAGTAGTGTGCTTAATTTCAATAAAAGCATGTAACACATCCTCATGGGGTCTAAAAACGCCAACTCTGCAAAATATTATGTCTATTTTCTTCATTTTCAGATATAAGTCAATTTTTTCATTAAATTATACTGCAAATTCAACCAAAACCTTGTCCTGTCCACCCAATGATTATGCGTGTCTACCTTTCTTTTTTTCTGTGTCGGTACTAATCCCAATGCGCGCTACATAAGACTTATTAAAGTGGAAGCATTTCGCACCGCAAAATTTTATTTCTTAGAGTTCAAATTCGAAACCTTTCTTTAATTAAGGGCGAAAGGATCTCATCCATCACATTACAAAATCCTTGGTAGTTAGTTACCTTAATTTTTTAGGGTAAATTTCACAAATTGTCATATAACTATGACATTTTTTTACTAAAATCATATAACTTTCTTTTCTCACACAAAAATCATAAAACTTTCACTTCTTTACTCAAAAAATCCCAGTGACCGGCAAAGACCATTCACCGGTCATTTTTTGAATTTTATTTTTATTTTTTTTATTTTTTTGAAAAAACTGAAAATAATAAAAACTGAAAAAGTAAGATAAAACTAAATGCTTTAAAAAAACTGAAAAAAAAATATTTTTCAAAAATCAAAATATTTTGTTGAAAATATTTTTTTCAGATTTTAACAAACAAAAAAATTTTATTAAAAATATTTTTTCTAGTTTTTACAAAAGAAATGCTTTAAAAAAACTGAAAACCATTTTTTTTTGTAAAAATTGAATTTTTTTTGTAAAAATTGAAAAAAAAACTTTACTAAATTAGTGGACTATTGTTGCATTAGTTTAAAAAACGAAAAATATTTTGCATTTCTTGAAAATGTATCTTTGTTGGACTTTATTTAGTTTGCAAAAAATAAAAATATTTTGTTGAAAATATTTTTTTCAGCTTTTAAAAAATGAAAATATTTTATTAAAAATATTTTCTCTAGTTTTTACAAAAGTAATGCTTTAAAAAAACTGAAAAAATATTTTTTTGTAAAAATTGAATTATTTTTTGTAAAAGTTGGAAAAAAGAAGAAGAATAAGACTTTACTAAATTAGTGGGCTATTGGTGCATTAGTTTAAAAAAATATAAAATATTTAGCATTTCTTGAAAATGTATCTTTGTTGGACTTTATTTATTTTGCAAAATATTTTTCGTTTTTTTTAAACTAATGCACCGATAGTCCATTAATTTAGTAAAGTCTTTTTTTTTCCAGTTGTTACAAAAAATAATTCAATTTTTACAAAAAAAAGTATTTTTTTTCAGTTTTTTTAAAGCATTTAGTTTTATCTTACTTTTTCAGTTTTTATTTTAAAGAAAAAATATTTTCAGTTTTTTCAAAAAAATGTAAAAAATGAAAAAAAAATATTTTTCAAAAAATGACCGGTGAATTGTCTTTGCCGGTCACTAGGATTTTTTGAGTAAAGAAGTGAAAGTTTTATGATTTTTGTGTGAGAAAAGAAAGTTATATGACTTTAGTGAAAAAATGTCATAGTTATATGACCATTTGTGAAATTTACCCTAATTTTTTACTTGACCAATGATATAAAACATATAATCTACCTATCTACTGGACATTACTACAATTAAACTAGTCATGACTGCTTGGTTATCGATTAATCATATTACTTTATCATTTTAGTTGATGTTTCTCCTTGGCTGGTTAATGGAGTTAATCATACTCTTAAGTATAATTGGTAAAAATACCAAATTTCGTTTTAGGAATTTTAATGAATAAAATTAACGATAAGGGCAACAATCAGAATTTCTACTTCTTACCCCTTACTCTTTAACCCCCCCCCCCTTCTTTCGAGGAGGGACTTCGCTTCACTCTCCTTAAAGAAAGTAAGTTTGCGGTTACGTAAATGGTAACCGGCTTATACAAAGTTTTGTTTGTTGGAATCTTCTTCTGTCAAAATCTTTTGGGAGGCCTTGGTGGTCTTTCGAGGTCATAGATCAGAGAATTCCCTCTTTCAAGTTTCCTTACAGGCAGAAGAGCTAGCAAAGGTACAGACAGCCCGATCTATCCAGTGAGCAAGCATGTCCGCTTTCGATTCAATATCTTTCTAAACACCCGGAAAATTATGAAGACTCAACACTTGTTGGGCATTTTATAAATCAAATACTAGTGGTAGTTAAACCCCATCGACACCTCCTTACTTTTCTATAATAGCTTTCATTAATGCAATCAAATTTTCTTTTATTTTCAATTATGTTCTCTCATGCTCTTGACATTGATTTTCCCACACTGACAATCTAGTCTAGCGTACGGCGGGGACATCTATTGGCAGACAACAACTGCACAAACATCAGTTGTTTAGCCTTACTTCACCCTTCCAAAGAATCTCAGGAAGGCGCCGCGTAATAATTGGTACATTGGAAGGAAACGGGCATAAACGTAGTGACATCAGACATGGCCATGAAAATTTATAAATTCGAAACGATCTTTGCTTGAAATTGAAGCATAGGTCATATGTGACGGGCATTGAGTGTTCCGCTGCTTGAGGAAGTATGTGAGAGGATCGATGTTAAGCAGAAGCGGGGTTAAAGCAGCCAACAATGCATCCCCCTTTACTTAGTAGGGCTTGAAAGGCTGGACAATTTCTTTTCCTTTCCTGTCCAGTATTTTCAATCCAAGCCGAAATAGGAAAAGCCGCAAGCACCACTAGGCCCGATCGCGGTTGAACATTAGTAGGGTCACAGCACATTCTATAAGAACTTCCTAATGCTAAGCCACGCCTGAAGGAGGAAGATTTTGCTCATTTTCTTTTTAGGCCTTAGCACTAGACTATTATGACTATCTTATTATAAGACAGACCAAGGGTCGGGTCTACACTGGCCTGCAACTGCTTTCTCATTGGCTCCATTAGGGTTCGTAGTCTCATCCTGAAAAGGTTTTTTCTTTCTCCGGATAGACTCTCAACTCTGAATTAGTTGAGCCATTACGTGCCGAATATCATTTGGTTATACCAAAACAAGGATGCATGTGGTTAACTAGCAAGGCTGAGAAATGAGCCATAATAACCATAGAATAACATTTACAAATAAAATTGCAACACAATGTACAATAAAATCAACTTTGATATGATTCTCATAAGACAATAGTTGAGTTCAATGTTATCTGTTTCATTACATAAATGAAATTTAGATAGAATACAAAACTTTTACACCCATCACTATTACCAACATACTTTGCCCCCTATTTTTCCTAGTAAAAGAATGCTGCTGCTCTTTTCACCAAAACGAATACAAAACTCCCACTACTTGCTGACTGAACCTTTATGCTATTGAAATTTTTACAATTATAAACAAACAAAAAAAAATATTATTTTACAGCAATCTATATTGGGTAAAAAAAATTGAAAAAGGAAAAAGAAGAATGAATGTACAACAAATTGAATATATCCACCTAGGACATCTTTCAACCAATCTGTAATGATAATGCACGAAACCCTCGAGTTTCCTAGGCCTCACTCGTGTAAAAATTGGAAGGCTGGATTCTCGAGAAGCTGTGTTGCAGCTTTAACATCTGCAAAATCCTTCACTTGAAGCGATTCTGAGACTTCGTCAATGGAGAACGGGATGCTGCAGTAAAAGACATGTATTCATTATAGCTAACATTTTCGCCTACTTCGCATTGCTCAAGAGATTGCACTTGAGCGCTTAAGTTGTCTATATCATGTCCCATCCAACACTTAGAACATAAGGAATTTAGTCATTAGAAACTACACACTGTTCATAAGGAAAAGAACTTGTCACTAAATCAAATATTGGTGATGTGGCAATTGTATCGATATATTTTAATTAAGATCAGTATATCAAATATCGAAAAGCCAATCACTTTTACTTCTATTGATACAATAATACAACTAAATTTTGCACTCAGTAACTTGTTGGTACTTGAAATTGATTCACTCATATATTTTAATTAAGATCAGTATATTAGAAATCAAAAAGCCAATCACTTTTACCTCTATTGATACAAAATACAACTAAAATTTGCACTCAGTAACTTGTTGGTACTTAAAATTGATTTACTCATATATTTTATTGGTACAAAATTTAGCCTTCCATCGACTTCCATCTGCTCAAACTCAATAGCTAGTGAAAAAAATTGGCAGAAATCTATGCTTCCTTAATCAATCCATGTAAGAAGTTTTAAAAGGCCAAATACCTATACGGCCCCCCTTAACTTGCCTCCAGTTTTCATTGACACTTTTAACTAAGGCTAGTACCTATTCAACACTTAAACCTTGTCTTACGTGTGCCTATTAAACATAATAGCTGACACGGCAAAGATAGCGTATTTTACCACTCTTAAGCGCATGAATGGATCTGAAATTATATTTTTCCTTTTCCTTTTTATTTAAAAAACCCTTTTTTTCTAAAGCAACCACCATCATCACCTTATTAACTCCATACTGCCACTCCTCCGTCATTAGTGCCACCATTCTCCTTCGTTCCTCCATCCTTCCCCTTCTTCCTCCTCTCTCCCTACTACTGCCACCACCCTCAATCCTTTCCCTTCCCTCCTTTTCTCCCTGACACCACGTGCCATAGTGCCACCACCACTCCATTATTTGAGGTTGCACGTCATTTGCTGCATAAATTTCTTTCTAGCGCCTTCGCTACACAAATTTGTTTCTAGCGTCACTTCATCAAAAAAAAAAAAACTTTCTAGCGTCTGCAAACTTTCAGAGCTCGCATCATTGGTAATAGTAGATAAATAGGTCATTTGTACAAGCTCATTCAAAGTTTTCCGGAAAAATTCGCCAGAAACTGAGATTGGATCAGAGAAATCGAGCTAACATGAAACGGAGAGGAAAAAAGATTTAAAAAATTAGGGATGGAGAACAAGTTGACTCGGGAGGTTGAATCGATGAGATACTTAAAATTGATCAAAAACTGGATCAAAGAAAATTGGTGAAGTATGAGCTTGACGACGACGAAGAAGAAGACAACGGAGAATTTTCCGACCATGAAGCTCCGCAAATTTTCCAGGAACTTCAAATCATTCTTTGTATTCAGATATTTATTTTTTAGTCAATAGAACCAACCTCATACGTCGTCAATCTGCTGCAGAGCTTGAAAGAAATCAGATACCATTGAAGACTCCCCAAATACTCGAGTTTGAACAGTTAGAATGAAACCCATTTCTCTTTCTCATTCTTTTTTTTCTCCAGATTTTTACCTTTCATTTTCTTTTCTGACTCGTCTTTTTCTTATTGCTGTCATTTTTCGGTCAATGGCAAGTAGTTTCACACACTCAATTTTGTTTGGGGTTGTGAAAAATGTGTTTAGTAGGCACAAGTGGGACAAAGTTAGAATGCTCAATCGGTACTAACCTTAGTTGAAGTGTCAGAATGAAAATTGAAGCCAAGTTTAAGGGGCTGTATAGGTGTTTGGCCTAATAACTAACTTTGACAATTTTTTTCCATATTTCGAGTTTTATATTAATAATCATACAAGGAACAAAAAGAGAAACTAGAGGATCATATGGAAAACAAAGAAACAGAAAACTAACATTCTTAGTCAAAAAGAGAAAAAGACAGATGTATGTAGGCGTGCTGAAAGATATCCCATTTATAATAAGCAGAAAAAGAAGATGCAAGTACTTGCTTATGCCTCAAGGAAGTAGGGGGCAGTAAACTGACATAACAGTGAATCTGCCAGATTTCAAATGCAGAAAGTTGTCCTTGACAATTAGAAGATAAGTTATTGTGATCACTGTAACACTTGCACACATTTATTTGATTGGGAAGCAAATAATTATACTTATGCTTTTAACTGCACAGAATTTAAAAGATTGAAACAGGTTAATTGTCAAATGAAAATATCACTAGCCACAAAAGTTTTCAAATAGGGATGATAACAAGGGAAAAAACTTAATTGAATTACTGGAGAATAAGGTTTATTACCACCCCAATAAACCAAGAAACAGATTTAAGTTGGGCAATATAACTCCACGCACCGCCACCTGATTTTCCACATCATTTTTCCAAGACGTGATTTTTGTTTCATTTATTACTTTTTCCCCCACCATCTTCTCCTCATCATCTTTCCACTGTAACCACCTATTATAATTATCAAAAGACTTAAATCATCTTCGCCCCTTATCTCTTTTATCATTATCAAAGGACCTAAATCATTTCATCATGTTTTTGTTTGAAATTTTTGATGATTTCTGCAGATTGAATTAGCTGTGATGACAAGTAGTATACAAGATTGGAGTTGGTTGGGTGTTCGAATTCTATAGAGAAGGAGGCAGCGTTTACTGGAAGTGGCTCTGACACAAGCTGAGGAGTTGGATTTGAAAAGGACGAATGGCATTTGCCATACTCTTGTTCGGTAAATATCACTTTTGATGGGGTGACCAGAAAATATGGTGTATTCCGCCCATAAGCTGTACTCTTTTGCCCTGTTTTTCACTCACGCGCCTCAAATTGAGTTAATACACTCTATTTGCCACATCAGCAAATAAGGGGGAAATAATTCACTTTGTACAAGTTTAGGGGGTCATAGGACCCCTACAACTTAAGTTGTGTAGTTGGCAAAAGAGGACAAATATTCACAATACAGAGGACAATTGATTACCTTGAATTATCATCCAATAGAAAAGAGTTGCTCTCTGCATTGTTTGAGTCCTCTGTCATTAACACCCTCATGCTTGATATGACCTGTAACATAAGAGAAGGGAATTTCTCAAAAAAATTCAACTATCTCATGCAAAAACACACTGTAGGACTTCAATAAGAAAAAAGGCATCACTATATGCATATCTTACATCTGGGGAAACACTCCGTGTGTTATAGTTGTCATCCCAATAGAGCGTACAGATTCTGTAAAGTTGCTGGACACTAAGAATCTGCAAAAGAAAGAAATTCAGAAAGAGTACGAATGGTGTTTTGTATTAAACTCAAGTGGAGAATTTGACAAAGAACTCTTTCAATCCAAATGGCAACAGGAAAAAAAAACCAATTTTAACTCTTACTTCAACATATGAATTTCGTGATACAAGATTATTTACAGAGCTAATACTGATTTGAGGAAGAGAGACTTACAGGACACAAGTCATTGGTGATCTCATCATAAGATATCCTATACTTCTGATGTATAACCTGCGAGCAAGTAACAGGAAAAGGAAATTTTATCAGTTGTTGCAATACATAAAAACAAACCGGAAAAATGATATCAATTCTGTGCTGCAATTTACATAAAAAAATGTAGACATGAACAAATTCTAAAAAGGAAAAAATGAACAATAATTATCTGGCAACAAACAAGTCATGACAGCTGCAATACCAAAGGAAACAATAAGAACTAGTGATTAGCTAAAACACCTCGAGAAAACTTCAACAGCTAAGTCCACCACTATACATTCAATTCTTTAAAAAATGTCAGGGAAGTTCTGTTACAGAATTAACCATGTCTACTCGCTGTAAACTTTCATCAAACTACATTGAAACAAATTAACATACCAAGAACCCAACAGCTTGTCTAATATGTTTGAGTTCATCCCAAGATGAACCTGCATACTGCAAGTAAAGAAAAAAAGGAAATGAGTTTCAACTTTTTTCAAAAATAATGAGCCATGACTAGCAATGTGTACAGACATGCGGAACTTACTTCTTCTTTTGCTTGGCAGCACCACAGCTCTAGCTCAGCTAAACCAGCTTTAACATATTCCCCATTACTGAATGTACAACACTCCCTTCGGAGAAGAAGACTGCACATTGCAAATTTAGCTGAATATGTATTTGACAACATATAATAAAAGCACAAACTTAGAATAACAAATTCACACACCTGTTAAAAAGTTGTACATTGATATAAGAGAAGGTCTGAGTAAATATCTTTTGAACAAGAATTGGAGGCACCTGAAAAATAAACAAAAATTAGTTTTAAAATATTATTTCACGCATCCATAGACATATATAAACTGCAAGCATTAGCTTTTCTTGGAAATATGGTAAAAGAAAAAACTCATGAGATCCATACGAAATTTTCTTTCAATGTACAGAGAAGAGAGTTGAGGCATTCAATAATCCGCTGCCAGTGATTTGTCGAAGAGTCTTTGCCAAAGGATCGCCCACTTCTCAAACTTCCTTTGGAAGTCCTTGGTGCCTGAATTTCAACACAGTACTATTATTATGTAGAAGAAAGGCATTGACAAATTTAGTCCAACTCTGACTACAAAACTACACTAAAAACTGAAAGGGAATAGGAAAATCTAGTGCTAAAGTCGAGCAATCTAAGAAACAACCACAAACGAGCAGAAGCAGATTTCTTATCGGTCTTTTACCTATTAACATATTAATGGAAAAGAATAGCTACTAGTCTAAAACTAGCTTCTCCAAAAGAGCGAGAACAATATGTATATGTACATTCTAGGCAACAAAATTTCAGTTCTTCACTCGAGTATGCAACTTAGATACTCAGTTCCTCCACAACTCAATGTTCAACTGCGCGGCTATCATGATTGTGAGAGAAAGAAGGGATGGCGCCTTCCTTTCTCACGATAGGATCGATAGTCAGTAGCTCATTACGAATAGAGGAGTTCCCGGGAGATACCTCTGTTTCGAGTGCATTAGAAGACATGAGTGCTTGTCTTAGCACACACTGAAGTGACTCACATAGTGATGCTAAGGGCGGCAAAACATTGAGTCCAACCCAGGCGTTACAAATGCAACTTAAGCTCATAAGTGGGGTTGGTAACAGATCATTTTACGTAAACATTCATCTCGCCTTCAGCAACTTGCATAGCCCCAGCAATACCTATGCACTGATAGCAACCTATAGTTTTATTATTTGCTAAGCAGAAACGGTTTTGCCTTAAAGGACCATTGACACATTAGCAAGTCTGCTCACCCCACAAACATCAACAGAATATTACCTTATAACCAAAGAAAAAAGCAAGTCTGCTCAGCTTGTTTAATTCCTTTTTCTTACAAAATATTTAACACTATAACTTACAGCTAACAATCGCTATCTTTGGTGAGTTATAAATATTGTTGTCCCAAATAACCGAAAATGATATACATACATGCATCTCATTTCAGATGAACTATTTCTCAAGTCTAAGATAATCAAGTAATAAAAGCACAAGTATATAGGTTTATAATGATATATTGAGCTTTTATATTGACTTGAGAGACGAATAACATTCTTTATTGAATTAGAGCTATACTGAATACCAAAAATATCAGAAGCATATCCCAAGCACTATCTATGAAGAACTTCAATTTGTACGACTAGCACAAATGATCCTTCTTCTTTTCTCTAGGTACATAATAAGGAATAATACTGACTAAACGGAAGAAACAGTACACATCAAAAAAGATTTACCATCTAACCTGGTTTACTCTTGATCAAATTCGAAGAGAACATTAATTGAATGCTTTCAGGACTTGATATATTGCATGTAATCAATTTTCATGAAATACATGTGATAAAGAAGGAAATAGGCATTATAATCTGTTCTATGAAAAACCCTATACTGAGTGACAAGGGAAACAAAAACGAAAAGAACTTTTCTGAATGTTGAGGATTCTCCTAAAAGCAAAAACAAAGAAAATTCAGAGAATATCCTCCTTAGACTCTGACCTAGTACCCCATGACGCATATTATGACTATTATTAGTCATGAATATCTGCTTATGAATGAAAATTAACTGAGCATCTTTAAATAAAAGTAAAATTTAGTGGAAAAGGATTGGCAATTATGCATCAACCTCTAACAGCATCCTGCAGTTAGTGAATTGCCGAGAGAATTTTTCAACAAACCTGGATGCATAAGGAAAGGAGTGATCCCAACTCCTTCTTCAAGCTATCCCTAATAATTCCATAAATCTTTTCAACATATGCTGTAAGCTGCTGCTTGAAAAGCAGAGCAGGGTATTTTGCTTCAACTTGGCGTACTACCAATGCAGCTGCAGCTGCAGCAAGATTCACTGCAGAAGGCGACGAACGAAATCCCTGAAACCAACACAGCACCATCAGCAGCTTGAAAAGATACGAGAGTCAAACTACTAAAGCAAAATTCTATTACTCTTGACAGGACTAGATTACTAGAGTCAAGCTTAAACAAGAGGTGAGGAAAATTCAAGAGCTTCAAATACCATTGTCATTCTCCCAAATAGAGATGTCGGAGGTTGTGGTTTGCGGCTAGGAGTTGCACCAACTGCACCACCCGATTTCAGACTTTTTTGGATTAAGAACAACAACGTTGAGGTATTTGACAGCCAATACGCCATGTGGTCGTTGCTTTCTTGATTCTGCAATCAGTAGATACTTTGTTATTCTTCAAGTTTGTCATAATGGTTCTAAATGTAGCATCAACCTTCAAAAATTTGACAAAGTAGGCCAGGACTCCTGTTTTCCCTGTACTCATGCCTCATGGATGAAGACTTACACCATTCAGCAGAAAGCGGAAACTGACAGAAAAGTTTCCTATTGCACACTTTACAATGATGGTTACGTTGAAGTTACTAGAACACTGATATTCGTTTTCCACGTTTGGGTAATGATTCAAGTTGCCTCTAAAATTAAACACCAAGTAAATCCTTAAATGTGGTGTATCAAGTTTATTTCATACAGAAAGATATCAAATCATAATTTGAATCGGGTTTGAATGTCTAATAAATTTAAAATTCTGGAAACTTCTACTTCCATATAAACTATTAAACAATTCTCCAGCTAAGTAAAACATAGAGATTCCTAAATCAAGAAGTATTTCACATTAAATTGTAATGATCTATAATTGTGGATGATGATTGGACGAGACAATATAAGCAGCTGACTAAATTATACTAGGCGAAAATATATTATTCAAAAGCTGCAGCTAAATACTTTCTGCAATTCTCACGCTGAGATGCAGTTCCCATCTAGTCCAATATACTATGATTTATAACTTCTTTTCCAACCTTCAACACTTTTATTGCTGTCTATGGGTTCTGATTTCCAGGATAATCTCTTATGTAACACCTACAGATTAAAAACTCAATTCCAGACAAGAAGGATTAGAAACCTAAGTTATCCTACTAAAATGTGAAGTTCATGAACTTATTCAAGAGAAAATGTATATAGCTACTGACTCCACCAAAATCTGTTATGTTACTGTTGCTTGCGTATACATTGTTGACATCCTCAAAAGAAATGATATAGGTAAATAAGATGATGAAGATCATATTGACTTCCCTCCACAGTGGTTTAAAATTTAAATAGGAATGCTATGTGCAGATTTTTTTCCTTTCCTAATCGATGCTGGTAGCAACTGCAGAATTGCTTTCTCTGTAACAATATTAAAGATAATGCATATTCATCTCCAATATCTTTACTTAAATAAATGTATGATTATCTCCTGGTCTGACCAGAACCAGGGAATCACTTTTTACTGCAGTCGGGTAATTATTGTCCAACGTTAGCAGGTTCCGTGGTCCAAATCTTCAGTTTCTCAATATCCATGAACATGTCCGTGTCAATGTAAATATAATCTGCAACTACATGTACATACCTCAATGGCTGAACCAATCATCTGAATCAAACGATCAAACACACTGGTCCTCTCGGCTTCGAAGGATTTCCAATTGAGAAGGCATTTATAGATGGTAAAAGCTGCTACAGGCTTTCCTTGGCTGAACCCCACATCCTTCATCACACAGTCAATGAGTGCATCAACATCCTCCTGTAACAAGGTCAACAAAGACTCCAGTTGACAAAACTTTCTATATCAGAAATGAAGAAAAAGATAATATAAAGCATCCATAGAAGCACATACATGCTGTCGATCAATAGGAGGTCTCCTCAACTTGCTGTCGGGGGTTTCATAATTTTTAGACGGTGTGAAACTCGGTGCATCCTGCAAAAATCAGTCCTCGTAAGCAGTAATTAAGAGTTTGACACCATCCTGCAAGTGAGGAAACTTGATGACTACAAAAGTGTGTCTTACATTAGTCCGGTTTTCATCATTGAGATGGTGTCCATTTTCAACTATCTGAAAATACAAAACATTATCTCAGGGTTGTTAACAGTAGTTGTCAAAAGGAAAGTGAAGAATGAAAATGATGATTCTTCCCTGGTAAGTACCTTGGAAGCCGGATTAGGTGAATGATCTGAAACCCGCTTAGCAGGGGTTAACAGGGCCTGCTGTCGAAGAATCTGGTTCTCAGATTCCATGTCAAAAATTTTCTCCTCAAGCCTAATAGCCAAAAGAAACCAGTGATGAGTAATGAAAGTTAGCACTAGACCTAAATGCCAATACATGTGTTTGTACGACAATAAAACTTCTACACATTTATTCAATTCAAGCAACATATGCCTAAAAATCCATTCAACCTTTGCATAGTAGTCTTCAACTGAACGATCTTGGACTCTGCCTCCATTGCTTGCTTCAACCGCTCCTCACTAAGTTTATTTGTTTCTTCATATTTTGTTTCCGTTTCACCAATCTTCTTTTCTAGAGAACTTACCATACTCTAATATTCAAAGAAAATAATTATCAAAACTTGAATGCCAAGTGGCTTCAGTTAATAAATGCAGCAAGCAACAATAGGCATCCGGCTTTAATGTTTCAGTTGACCTACCTTTAGGTTCTCATTTTCAATACTAAGTTTGTTCATCAATTCATGGTCAATAACAGGGACTTCCTGTACAATAGGGATTTGCTCTGCTGCTCTTTTTGCATTTTCACGTTCTTTGACAAGCATTTCCTTGGTTTCTTTGAACTGAACTTGCAGCTCCTGAAAAGCAGATTGTAGTTTTGCATTTTCTTGTGTTTTTGCTTCTTCCAGATCCGCCTAAAAAAATAGAATATGAATAATAAGCTACAAGGAAGAAACAAAATGATCACATAAGGATATAATGGTTGAGATGGGACAAGCTTATGTTCTCACTAGCATTACTTCTATTCAGCACGCACAAAAGTTGAAAGTTTTTGGCACATTTGCTGAAAAACATGCATCCTTTTCAAGCTAAGTAGCTTTCAACCAATGGGATACTGGATGTGATTCAATCACCCACAAACCACTGTTTCCAAATGATATAAAACAAAGATAGCAAGAAAGGGACCCAAATCTCTCAAGGAGCTGAAGCAGTGCATTACTTATACCGAATCCCTCTAGTGCTTTAGTATTCGCTTCACCAAATATAATTATAGAGCTGCGTGTATCTTTTCTAGTTCTAGACACTACCCAAAAAATCCTTAACCTGATTAACAGGCAATATTTGGTATTACTTTTTTTAAGGCAATTTTTTTTTCTTCCCCGATTTTTAATGGATCAATAAAGGCACCTACGAAGATTAAAGAAGATTGTTCTGCGACTTGCTTATGCATTGATCAAGGATATTTTGTGTCATAAAAAACACCAAAATGTGGCTGAACAAATATGTATAAAATTTTATCTACTGACCCTCATGCGTTTCTCCAGCTGCAATCTCCAAGTTAATTCTTCAACTTGCTTCTCTAATTTATTCTTTGCAGCTTGCAGAGCCCCAGTCTCCCGTGCAGCCTGAATAGGGATAAGTAAGAACAGAACTCATGTCAAAGGATAAATTGAATCTAGCAACCGAAAGAGTCATGTTAGCAAGCATATTCGTATATTAACTATTTTCAGTTGAAGTGCACGATGCTCGGAGAATATGTATGGTTGACTTTCAATTTGACTATGTTTAACACCAATCAAAAATTAAAACAAAAGGAATCTTCTATAGATAACAACTAGTTGTTGAAGTACTATCATTGGAACATGGAATAAAATCAATTCGTACAGATGTATAAAGTACTGATTTTAATGATGTATTATGCTTTTGTTGAACAGGAACCTAGAAAAGCATGCCAACCCAGCAGTAGGGGAAAAAATATGCAACTTGAGTAGCTACGTGAAATACCTTTTGCAGTCTAAGACTCCAAGCAGTTGCTAAATTAAGGCCTAAATTATTAATGTGAGACCTATTTGTAGTCTTTGATTTAGTACTATGGCTAGCAAGTTCATGGAGTTAGAGAACCATCTTAAATAACTTCTTTTATAGCGGTGGTGCTCAGGCCAACTTGCATGCACCTCGAAGAATCCACCGCGTACCTACTACCTCCCACTAGGGATGGCAAAATAGTTCAAAGAAAACAGTTAACCACAATCCACCAAAAAAAAGGTTGGATAATGAACTTTTTAAAAATGGGTCAAATATGGATAAGAACCATATTATCCATTTTCTAAATGGATAACCAATGAGTCTAACTTTTACAATTTTAAAGCCTCAAATTGAGGGTTCCTCGAGTTAGGGAGACTAACAATTCTCCAAAAGTGATCATATACAAGAAGTCATAGATAATATGGGTAACTCATATTATCTGCCGGTTAACCCTTTTTTATCCGTATTAAATATGGGCCGGGTCGGATAATTGATCCGCTTTTCATTACCCGTTGTTGATCCGAACCATATCCGACCCGACCCGACCGTCTGCCATTCCTACCTCTGATACCAAGTAACTTTGCCTACCAAGACTAAGGCATATCGGAGGAATTCACCAAATGTCGCCACTGTTTGAACTCGAACCTGGTTCCCAAGGTTGTCACTCCAATATTCAATCGCAATGCCACCCCTTTTGGGGTCTTCTTCTTTTCTTTTTTCTTTTTTTTGATGAAGTCGCCCCCTATGGGACCTTTTAGATAATTTATTTTAAGAATTGAACACTGATTTTCTTTAAAGCAGTCACTCACACTTCCTTGGCCAAAATCATGAAGGTAAATTTTAAATTCAAGAATTTGATGTCAGCATAAGAACCATTCACGATCATTTTCTGCAGGGTTCAATCAAGCATACAGTAATTTTATATAGGAGTATCCGACAAGTTTCAGGCAGAATATGTAACCAAAATAAGACAGCTTTAGAGAGTGAAAAATTTGTCCAACAGAGTTGATAAAGAGAGATGCAGAATGAGAAATTACCATCTTAAGTTTCTTCAGTTCCTTACGAGCAACTCTACCTCTCCAAGCACATTGAGTAGTAATTGCAGCTTTCTTGAGCTTCTTAAATTTCGAACACGCCAAGAACTTGCGACAATGGCTCTGGACATACAGTGTGAGGGTTCATAAAATTCAGCAGTAGCTTTTGAGATATGTTATTCAGTTGGAAAACTTTTGCCAATAGACTACATCTATTAAAGTAGGAATGTATCTCAAAAAATTTAAATGATTATCCTTCACTTAGCCGCAAGGTTTGGTTCAACCATTTACAGTCCTACCATAAACCTGAGGGTCATGAAATTGAACCCCGCTTATCCATAACCTTAGCCTAAGCTTACCATTCTCCTGAAACAAGAAGAAAGGAAAAGACAGAATTATCCTTCACATATTGAAAGGTTACCTGAATAACAATTGCTGCTTTGTTCTGCCTTCTGAATCGAAGCTCATCGCGTGCAGCCATCCCACGCAATCCTGTCTGAATCGAAACAGCTGAGGACCACAACTCTTTGTAAGCCTTCCTAGAAAGATGCATGCGCACATTTGTCTGGATTCTGAGAGAAGCTGCTTCCCTCCGCAAGCTCTCATATACACGTCGAGCAAGTTCCCCTACAATAACCAAGTGGAAAAAATCAAATGACTAACTTGAATCCTAAAGTACAAACCCGCGCATGCAGCAAATTAATTACCTCGGCACAGAGATTGTATCTGTATTGTCGACCGACGTAACAACGTAAAACTTCTCCGAGCCATGTAAGAACGAACTTTTCTTTGGATAATGCTGGCAGATCTCCCGAGCACCTCTGTCCTTCGACCATCCAGCTCTGCCATTTGACCAGCTCTTAGAAACACCTTCGTTTTACCAATCTGCAAAACCAAATAAGGACCAATGAATGGCATTCAAAGCCTAGGCGTGGGAGAAGTCTCACAAACGAAACTAGGACGAAGATTTGAAATTCAAACCATACTAAAGTGTGCTTATAAAAAGAACAAAAACAACTCTGGGAAGACAATAAATACAGCATATTAGACTTGCCACCGAAGTTTGCAGCATCATGAGCAGAAAAAACAGCATACACTAGGAGAAGAAAAACTCAAGAAGTACATTTTAGCACGCAATGGTCAAGAAGAGGAAAATGGACTAAATTCAGGAGCCCATTTGAGATCAGCCAAATCCAGAAAGAGGTCAAACAATGATTTTGTTATTATTATTTATTTGCCTATTTACTTTTCAATCGTTTGGTCAAAAATTGCAAATCTAAACAAGTTCAAAGCACATCCATAAGGAGTCAACCAACAAAAGAGACAAGAAAGAAGATCATATATGAAATAATTTGTCAAAAGCTATTACCCAGCTATAATAGGGCAATAATAGGAAGAATGAGATAATGATATAGAAGAGATGGGAGACAAGCCACAAAGGTAAAAGCAATCAACTTATGATCCTCCAAACATTTGTATTATACTTTCTTTTAAATATTGCAATTAAGCATAACAATACAAGATGGGACACAACTCACTTGATATATCTTAGTGAGTAAATGGTTGCATGTGTACAAGTAAACAGCTACTTTCAGAAAGTTAACACATATTTACAACAAATTCAAATGATTTTTGTGATATTCTGAAATAATACAGAAGATAGAGAAGTACACGCAAAAGTTTGAAAGTATTTCAATCCCAAAAAAGTAATTTCGAAATATTACCTGGTAGCCTTCAAGTCCAACTTTCTCCAAGAGCCTTTTGCATGCAGCAACCTCGTCCGTACTGTCATGAATTGGTCAAACATATAAAATAAGAATCTGTTAACAATTTGAATTACACAAGGTAATAACATACCTTCCATCTAGAACTTCAGGCGAAAGGATGCCAAAGCGATCTAGAAATTCATAGAATGGTTTCCGTGTAGGATATCCGGCCATGCTTATTCTAATTGCCTCCATCACTCCCTAGAATTAGAAATAGAGTGAGCGCAAATCCAACTCACACGGGCACTAACAACAAGAAAATTCAATACTTGCTTACCCCACAGCGCAACTGCTGCAGAACATTGTGATTCTCAAAGATAGCTGGCTTTAGCAGATTATTAGGCTTTACACATCGAATATAGTGGGGTTCTGTTGCACTTAATGTTTCAAGCAAAGATTGCAGTTGTTGCTGCAAAAATAGAACGAAACAAATCACGGTTAAACGTGCTCCCAGTATAGTCCCGCAAGTGGATAAGAGGGAAAAGCAAAAATGAGAAAAAGGAAGTGAAATTTACGTGCCTTAAACCTTGTGCCAATTGAAGAGAACTTTGATTGTTTTGAGGATTCCTCATTTGATGTTGGAAACAACCCAGATACAAAGGAACACGTAGAAGCACTCAGGAGCGCCTGGTGCTCAGCAATAACATAATCTTTGTTTTTCTCCAGAAACAACTCTGTTTGATACGTGACCTGGAGAAAATACCATGCATATAGTATCCATATTGTGTGTTAATTAACAATTCTATACAAGATATTAGAAATGTCAAAAGAATCAAAAACCTACATCGCCAGCATAATGGCATATAGTGAAGTCAGAACGAGCCAACTTGGGCTTGCAGAACCGCTTATGGTTTTTGAAAGTTTGATAGAGCTTTTGAGCAAACGTGTCATGAGTAGATCGAGGAAACATGCTACATAACACAGAAAAGAAAACACTGTGAGCATCCTAAGCAACCAAACATGAGCATGAGTAGCACAAATAAGTGCGACAATCGTAAGTGGGAATGGATGATAAGGCTACAGTTATTTTTTGTGCACCCACAAGGTTCCTATATGTATAGAAGATTGGGTGTTGTTCATAGAAAACCACATCGTTTGTAAGGTATTCAACTTTTTGGTATACTACTTGTATAAGGTGTGCTTCGCCCTTCATTAATAAAGTTTTATTACTTTACCAAAAAACATGATAAGGCTACAAGAAAAACTTCAGCAAGTTACTTACCAAGCTTCATCAAGGAGTGCTATAATACCACCTGGTTTCTGAGCAATGGAAAAAGTAAGATGTCACTAAAATAAGGAAAGAGGAAGCAATTAAGTGCTGGTCAAATGCAAATAAGAAAAAAATAAACTGAAATGAGAAAATGAAGGGCAAACTAAGTGATCTATGTTCTATTATTAAGCAGATATTTGATAAGGAAGAAAATAGAAGATGTTAGCCAGTTAGCTCATTAGATTCTAGCTGATGTATTAACATGATTTTCGGTCTTCTACTGCTAGAACATCTCTGTAGATTTTTATATTCTGTGCATAAGCCTTTTTGCTACCTGTTATTACTGCTTATCTATGGAAAAATCATCTCTGAAGCTATTAAACCCTAAACCAGCAATAAGAAAACCCTTAACCCAAAAGGTTCTACGATCACAACATGTTAGCAAAACGAGTCAGAAAAATACTGCATCAGTAAATCAGACAAATGTTTGCAAAGAGAATAACATATGCCCAATGGAAGACAAGTGAACTGCCAAAAGAACTGCAGACATTGTACAAAGAGAAAAGCAGCAACTTTTCCTTTACCGACTCAATTGACTAGAAATATATTTTGGGACATTTGCATGTAAAGAATTGTAAAACCTTATGCACCCATTAACTCAGCACAAACCTTTTCTATCAGATCAAGTATATCTTGATTATCGATGAACTCAATGTAGCTCCAGTTAATTTCTTCTTTTGTATACTCTTCTTGTTCCATTTTGAAAACATGCTGCAAAAACATTGGTAGGTTTCATAAAGCTGTGCATAGGACAAAAAATTAGTACGAAAAAGAAAAGGAGACAGCCAGAACCTGATTGAAGTGCTGCTGAAGCTTCTCATTTGTTAAATTGATACAGAATTGTTCAAAGCTGCAGACATAATCCGCAAAAATGATGTATTATACAAAAGGATATCCAAAACTAATCAGCTTTGACAACAACAACAACAAATTTCAGACGCTCTGGAGTTACCAAAATGTAACAATAGAAGAGTGTGCATTCTTAAGCTTCCATAAATATCAGACGGATAAGAAACCAAGAAACAGTTAACTAACAACTAACAACAAGATCTTAAGTCCACGTTAAATGTGATCAATGAAAGTGTACAGACAAATAGAATACAATTTCAATAAAATAAATGTGACCCTTGACACAAGGTGAAGTTCCATGCCACTTGATTGCTTGTGGAGATGTCAAGGAAACTCTTTAATAGTTCACTCCAAGAGATAACTCATGTACAATCCAACCAAAAGGTAACAAGTAAAGCACCTGTTAGTCTTGAAACTTTCAAATCCATAGATATCCAGCACGCCAATCAAAGATTTAGAATTGGGATCTTGACCAATTGAACTATTAATCTTATCAACCAGCCTGCAAACAAATATTGAAGGGTCTGAATAAAGTGACAATTACAAGCACAGAAGATAACTGAGCCTGTCATATAATTCCTGTCCAGACACAAAACTAAATCTTACCAGTCAAACAATCTTGAGTACACAACTTTTGCAAGAGCGTCTCTACTGGTAAGTGCAGCTTCTGGATCCAGCCATTTGGTGATGGTTTCGTCACGAGTTACAATAACACGTTTGCAAAGAGAATCCTCTAGAGCCTTTACATCACACCTATGAGTAAAATATAAGTTTAGTTGCTACTCTGTGTCTATATATAAATGTGTGTGTGTGTGTGTGTGTATAAAAGAAATGCTTAAAACCAGTAAAACAGAATAGTATGCATTGATTCAATGTTAATAATATACCACTTACATGAATAGCTCAGCAGCAGTTCTCAGATGAAACCAAGATTTCTCATCTTTGGGCACAGACGAATCTATCTCCTTACCCTTTGCAAATTCAATGTTTCCAAGATGGAGAATTGCTGCCACTACCCGAAATATTGCATCCTGGGAAGAATGCACAAGGTAACCAAGAAAGTATGAGGAAAATCCAGATTT
Source organism: Nicotiana noctiflora (assembly GCA_032618575.1). Lineage (NCBI taxonomy): Eukaryota > Viridiplantae > Streptophyta > Magnoliopsida > Solanales > Solanaceae > Nicotiana > Nicotiana noctiflora. The sequence goes on along the minus strand of JASVEL010004489.1, from coordinate 43,102 downwards.
AAGAATATTTTACCGTCATAGTAATTTCCCAAATATACCTGTTCTTCAGAGCTTATGCCAACAACATCCATTGCCCTTCTTGTAGCCAAGTATTCTTTGGAATCATCAATTTCATCTAGCTGAAAACAATTTGTCTGATTGAGGTAATGAAATGTCCTAGGATTGTCCAATTTGAACCTTTTAATGTCCTGAAAGTGTAGAAGATAAAATAAGAAGTTTGGCAAACATGTTCATATGAGAGATTATTCCTCAATATGAACTAAGATATCGAAGAGAGAAGGACAAGGAGTTAAGCACACAGGCAAAGATTGCAGCACCTGTACTAATTATGTTACTAAAACAGAGTATTGTGTCAGATTTTTTATAAACGAATTGTAGAAATGCGAAGACAGTTTCCCTAGCAGCTACTCAAACTAAAGTATGGTACTATTTTTCTACTATTAGGAGCAAAGCATACTCAGGAGGGGCACAAATAACCAATATTGAAGTTGCTGGGTTATCTATCAAGCAAGAAAATCATAACCGTGTATATTAACATCTTTCCTTCATGTCCAGTGGATATTATATTTACACTCTGAAGAAGATTTGGTGTTCAATTGGATAGTTTGGACTATTATTTAAGTTCTGAAGCCAATCACAAAATATAAAATCAGCCAATATCATAATAAGCTGTCAGAGGAGAGAACAATTTACAATGTCAAATCAGGTACAATTAGGAAAAAGCGCATAGGTGGCCTGTAAAAGCAAGAGTGCAACAGCGAACGAAAAATTTGGTTGAATTTTCCAATAAAACATAGGAGGGAACTGAATATTCAAGTGGGTAACAATATAAAATACTGCTTGATCAGGATGCTTATTCTTCCTAGAAATTCATCTAATGAAGCAAACAGCAGCCCATTACCTCCGGTGGTGCAGCACAAATCATGTAGAAACAATGATAATTTCTCTCAGGATCAGACACCTGGCAAACACGAGATCTTTCGAGTAAATACGTTCTGACAGCAGCTCCTGAAATCCTTCCCTTCTGGTCAAACTGGATCTCCACAAACTTACCGAAACGACTGCAATCGAAATTACAACCATGTGGAAATTATTCCCAAAAAAATCCAACCAGAGATTACTGTAGCACTTATGCCCTCTGATCACTTAACAAACTGAAAAACCTATCCAACCTTGAGTTATTGTTTCTGACAGTTTTCGCATTACCAAATGCTTCCAGAACAGGATTAGACTGCAATAAGCAAAAATGCAGCCATCACGAAGATCAGATTAAGGTTCAATGGCAACGGATGATATTTGGCTCTACAAAAACAACAATTATTGGCAATCAATTGTCCACACTCTAGGTACAACAGTGTAAGATTTATTACCTCCAGTACTTGCTGCTCGACTGATCTACTACCTTCAGCCGCAGCTCTCCCGCCCATGTAAGCAAGATAGCGCATGAGTTGTTTGGTGCTTTCTGTTTTACCAGCGCCACTCTCCCCACTAACCAATATTGACTGACTTACTCCTTCGTTGATCATAAGTCTGCATCCATAGTAAATATATTTTTAAATGACAATTTCAAAATAGACTGTTTGGTTCATAAACAACAGAGAAGCACAGACCTGTATGCCGCATCTGCAACAGCATAAGGGTGAGGACTTAGCTCCCCAAACGCTGCACCTTTATATTGGGCCATCATATGTGTATCATATAAGTGAGGTAGCCTTCTAAAAGGATTCACTGCGATTAATATATTCCCTGTATATGTCTGTAATCCTCATTTATTAGGTTACTTCATTAAAGACAATTACCCCGTAACATTAAAAAGAGAGATCTTGAAAAATGACAAGAAACTCACATATATTTCATTAATATCATATCTAGCCTTTAAATTATGCAAGACTCCTGGTTCGTGCAAATAAGCCAGCTTCGTCATGTCATCGACACCAGAAGGCGGAGCTTCAGTATCTTTGGCATAGACATTAGAAGACTTAACAACAACCTGCCATAGATTTCAGCAAGTAAATGAACAAGGTTCGTCGTATTCCAAAACTCTGCTTGATTACCAATGTGTTAGAAAGAGTAAGCAAGATACAACTCAATGTCCTGTTCGTTGAATGAACCAGCTCATCATTTACTTCTTTCCTACAATAAGATGCCATGTGCTCACTTACCGTTTTACCAGAAGTGCAGAGAACCTTTATATCTGAACCATTAACCTCCAAAACTTCCCCATCTATCCAGGCTTCATCAGGATCCTCCACCCAAACAAGAGAACCAACCGGTAAACTAACGGAAGCAGCCTGCAAATACAACAATGTGGGGTTGCCCATTCAGAATTATGTATTATAGCCCATACCAAAGGTTTATACTCTTTTATGCTGCCCTAAAACTTATAAGCAGACTAAATATAACTCAGATTGAGGCTGCCACATAAAGGTCATGATTTGTTTATCATTTTATTACGCTGCAACTCAGCTCACTACTCACTCTCATCGACCATTAAAAAGTTGCAGAAATACATGAGAGTGCACCACGAAATTTTACTAGTTTACCAACTTTACTTTGAAAAGCACGACAGTGGCAGAAATTAAACATTAATTTCTTTGAGATGCTTAATAATGCTGATGCAGGAGATGAAGCATCAACCATGTCCCTACATCCAACCCGCTAACACAACAAGTCAATAAACTACACAAATTGAAAGAAACATTAACATACTACTTCAGCTTTACTAAACTCGTGGCGTCTAAGAATGTACTAACCAAAGCAGAAGCTTTGACAGTACTTAGGCAGCGATAGAAAAGACATAAATAAGTCTAATCACCATGACCAACTTGACCTAAAATTAATAATTCGACCTAAAAGAAAATGATATAAAGTAAAAGAAAACAACATAGTCCCTTCAACATCAATAGATTGTAGCAATATATGATCTTTCTCAACTAAAGCTGAAGTTTTCACAGTACTATATCAGCAAAATAAAATGGCATAAACAAGTCTTAGTCAGCATGACCAAATTGCCCCAATGGCATAAAATATCAATCACACAATCTAATAAGAATGAGGAATAACCTTTAAATCAAATAATCTGTTCAAAAAAAAAAATATCAAGAAATGCAAATCAAGCAATGCTGTACTGCAATAACAACAGAAGAAGAAATAATCCAATACCATATTTTTAAATGAGTCCAATCAGATCAGATTGTTGGGCGACTTCTAAATCAGCTTCTGAATTCAAACAGATCAAGAAACCAGTGACTGAATAACCCAATTTGATTTTCTCCTCAAAATGACAAGTATAAAGCAAGACTCCACTTTTCTTCTATTGCTCTCTGACTTCAACTTGACTCAAAAAAAAAATTCAACTTTTTTCAAATCAAGATCTAGTGAGCAAATGAACTGGAAAAAAACCTTTATTCTGTACCAATAACCAATCCGATTTTTCGTGGAAAATTAAAGAAAAATCGGAGAGGTTTAAAGATTTCAAGAAAATGCTCAAATGAAGAGCAAAGAATTGAGGATTTGTTTTGAGTTCTTTGGTTTTTCGTCTTGGTTTCGTTTCTTTTCTTTTCTTTTCTTTTTCTTTTTCTTGCTTCTTTCACAAAGCCCACATTGTTTGGGGTTTGGACTAAGTTATATTAATAATAAGTAAGTAATTTAATGACTAAATTGTAATTAAAGAGAGTAATAAGAATATCTGTTAAATGAACTGAATACCAAGTCTACCCTCCTAGATTCGCGTTATTACAACGAGTACCAAAATCGAACAGGTCAGAAACGCGGACAAGATAGTGTCCGTGGTCCCTACCTTTTAAAACGGCGCGGTGGTAATGTACCGAGGATATAGCGTTTGATTAGGTTATACGATAACGTATAAAGTTGTCAATTTATGTTTTGTCAAATTAGGGTAAAAATGGATTCCACTAGGTAATAAAGAAACAGTCAGTTTAGGGGAGTAGTGGTTAAGCTGTTTGCCACTGTGGTCAACATATTACCCACAGCCACAGGTAGGTGAAAGCAAAACAGGGAAACCTGTAGACCTACTCTAATCAATTGGTCAACAGTGTCTCGTTCTTTTCCCTTTCTTTTCCCTTTCTTTTTCTAGTTTCGTATTAAATGAGCTAGTTTGATTCGGCATAGAATTTAAAGAAGAAAAAAAAAGAAATATTTTTAAAATTTGTGATCTTCAAAGCTTAAGGGGTACTGTTTTGTGGGGCCCTGACTTTTGTGTGGTTATAAAAACTTTTCATTAAGAGTAAAACGAGGAGTTAAAAGTTGAATTATTTTCAAATTTAGAAATATGACATCTATTTCTAAATTTGAATTATTTCCAATCGACCTTGCGCCGAGGGTCGATTGGAAACAGCCTCTCTGTCATCTCGGATAGGGTAAAGCTTGTCTACATATTACCCTCCCCAAATCACATCTTGCGGGAATATACTGGGTTGTTGTTGTTGTTGTTGTTGTCATCTATTTTGGAACAAACTAAAAAAGAAAGTATCTCATTTAATATAAAACAAAGGGAGTATTTGCTTACCCAATTGGAGTGTTTGCTTGGCCAAATTTCTGGGATACTAAAAGCCTTTTTTTTCTTTTTCAAAAAATATTATATTTTGAAGAGCTTAGATGTATGACTTATTTTTTTTAGGAATAGAGTAAATATTTTTGAGTAATAGTAAAAGTTATTTTTTATTGTGAAAGAACCCCTTAAAAAGTAGATTCACCTAAGAAGTATAAGCAGGATTAGTGTTCATTTTTTTCATCACCAAACGTACTATACTCAAATTTCATATTTAACAATTTTTACCCTAAAAACGGATAACAAATTCTTATATGTGATCTTAGGAATATGTGGATTGCTTCAACACCAAAAAATATATAATGAATAACCAAATTAATTGTGATGTTACGGTTGGGTTCGGATTTGGGTTGAACAGTATTTTGGTCTCGATCAGATCCTTGGCTCGAAGCCAAACATATATGAAGAACAACAATAAATTAAGAACTTTTAAATAGCTAGAAAACAGAGAAATCAAGTTGTATTGCCTTGGTATCCATGTTACAATATCTTCTATTGAAATAAGTTTTCACTCTAGATAGTAGCGGAGTTTCATCCTTGGTACAAGTCTAGAAAAGTAAAAATCTCCCTTTCTCGTCAAGTATTGATCCATTAAGGCATCAGGTGAGTTTTACGATTTTAAATCTAGATGGATGCAAATATCACAACCCTCTATTAGCCGTGTGCAGGCGTTCATGTGCTTCCCGGAGTCTCATAACACATCTCGGGTCCGGGGTGCGCCATTTTATTAAGTCTGATGGCGAGCATTTTGTTCAAGCTTTGGTACAAGAAGTTAACATCTTCAATTACGATCCCGTATAATCATATCCTTGCTTCGTTTGATCACCGTAAAATTGGGATATATGTTATCCTAAGTTTCACCCGTACACAAACAAACTATCCTAGTAGTACTTATTTGCGTCGAAAGTTAATGAATATTTAGCAAGCAAATACAATCTAAAATAGATCAAAGGTCAATCGTAATCGAATATAATCAAACTTAGAAGTGTATATAATATCCTTTATTGGTTTTTCTGTATCGAGTATTCCAGAGAGTAATAATGTAGAGAGAGAGAGATTAAGAGAGTTTCTATTAGAAAAAAGGAACTGCCTTTACAACATTGGGATCCTCCTTTATATAACAGGAGGATCTCATGTTATATACAATACAGAATCAAAAGATAGTAGGAAGAAATATCGGTCATGCGGACTCTGCAGCTACCTCGAATAACCTACAGAAGTCGCCTCGAATAGCTACCGGATCACTACTGAGAGGTACATGGATCTGCACACAAGGTACAAGGAGTAAAATGAGTACTGCCAGACTCAGTGGTAATAAACAGGGGTAAGACAGCGCAGATAAGAAATCCGCAATAAAGCATTATGTAAAGCTGTAATCAAATACTCTGTCACATAATCAATATCAATTGTACATGTACCAACAAGTATCGGCAAAACAGTATAACAGTTATCAGATGTAGCTAAATGCAATGCAATGCATGAGCTGACCGCTACGGCGCGTAGCCCGATTCAATTTGGGTACTCGTGCTCACTGTGGGGGTTCAGACTCCGGAGGGGCTCCTACTGCCCAAGCACAATATTACTGCGGCGTGCAGTCCGATCCAACATATATACCGCTGCGACGCGCAGCCCGATCCACTACCAATCAACTAATATGCAAATACAGCCTCGCAGGCTCAAAATTAGTTTTGAAAACTCTTTATCATTTTTCAGTTGAAAATAGTAATATCAAGTTCCAGAGGTTGGAATTAGCATGATAACAGAAATAGCCACGGACTGGTAGTAAACTAGCATGTCAATATCACAAGATAATAATAACGATCCTCGCGGGATCCAATAACTGGCTCACAACCCACAAGTATACTCAACCGTCCAAGAAGGAGGTTCAACAGCTCAAGAGTAGCCAATATCACAATATAGTATGCAACCATCCGAGAAGGAGGTCCGACGGCTCAGGAATAGCCAAATATCATAACATAGTACCAACAAGTCGGACTAAGCCATAGTCCCCAACACAATCGACCCCGCACTCACAAGAGAGTACGTGTCTCGCCGCTATACAGCATCACAAAGTGGTATACCGGGGTTTCGAACCCGCTGGTCATCACCCACATCTATTACTCACCTCAATACAGCGCGACGACTACTCCGCAATGCACTTGCCACGAGAATCAAGCTCCGCACGCATTGAATCTGATCAAATACAGTAAATACACATCAAATTAGACCAATAGAATGATACCCAGTCAAAACAACTCAATTTACACCGAAATTCACAAAGTTGCCAAAATCCGACTTTCGGTACGCTTCTCAAAAAATTACAAAAGTCACATATTCGGAATTCTCATCTCGATACGAGCCAAGACATATAAAATTTACCAAAATCGGACTCCATTTGCCCACTCAAATCAGTATTTTTCTTCAATTTTAGGCCTAGGGCTCAAACCCACCTTTAATCTTTCATTTACAGAGAATTAGCCAAGGATTTCATGTTAAAATGATGTAATTAAGCCACAAAACTTACCTCCGACGAATCCCCGATAAATTCCCAGCAATTTCCCGTCAACACCTTCTCTTAGAACTCAAAAATGGTGTTTTGGGGTGTGAGACCCGGGACTGGCCAGTTCTGGTTTTTATTTATAAATTAAAAACTAAAAAGTATTTAAGTATATATAATGTTGGAATAATAAAATAACGAACAATATTAATTAGAATAATTTGTTAGTAATAATAATTATAGTACTAAAAACAAAAATTCAGAAATTTATTTACACAATTCAAAATGAAAGAAAATAAAGATTGTAAAATATATATTCCATGTACGTAATATAAAAATAATTATTCAAATAAAAATATTTTTACAATATACATTATATATTCTTGAAAATTATTTTTGCAATATACATTAAATCGAACACTCAAAGTAGCGTTACCTTTGTGTGTTATAATTAGTTTTTACTAGACAGTGAGTAAGGACAAAAATCATAAAAGGAATATATAAATGACATATTAGGTTTCGACTCCACTTCTTTTTTCTAAGTTATTATTATATAAATAAGTGATTCTTAATTTGAACTAAGAATTAGATGGCATGTTTTACCAAAATGACATTTATCTATTTATTAGATCTCTCTGATTGTTTTACACGAAATATTAAACTTATCTTATCAAAAAAATTGTTTAAATTAAAGAACGATAAAACATGTTGGGCATTAGGAATGATGATAACCGAGAGAAGGTGGGTGTGGCTTTCGTTGATGACAAGATGCGGGAAGCGAGTCTCAGATGGTTCGGACATGTACAAAGGAGAAGCCCAGATGATTCAGTAAGGAGGTGTGAACAGCTGGTTGTGGAAGGCTCGAGAAGAGGCAGAGGGTGGCCTAAGAAGTATTGAGGAGAGATGATCAGGCAGGACATGGCGAGACTTTAGATTTCCGAGGTTATGGCCCTTGACATGAAGTTGTGAAGGTCGAGGATTAGGGTTGTAACCTTGTAAGTTAGGAGTAGTTGAGTTTTCCCTTACTTCGTACCTTTGTGAAGCTAGTATGTGGTAGGATTTTTGTCTTAGATAGCTAGTGACAAAACTGTGTCTTACTACTCTTTCGCTTCTTATAGTGTCAGGTCTATTTACTAGCTATTGCTTTTGCTTTGAGTCTATCTTCTAGTTTTCATGGTGTTGTTACTTTTCCCATGATTTATGTGGTGGTACTAATATTGTCACTTCTTATAAGCTGATGATCTTTCAGAAATAGCCTCTTTACTCCCTCGGAGTAAGAGTAAGGTATGAATACACACTATTTCTTTTAGACCATACTAATAAAATTTTATCGGATCGTTATTGTTGTTATCATTGTTGTAATGCTAACTAAAGAGGTCAATCAAATTTAATATTGGTAGTTAGTGACACAAGTTGAACATCTAAACTACCATCAAATGTACGATGAATCTCATAAGAACCTCTAGTAACTTTTCATTTTCTATATTAATAAAATTAGGATTAATCAAATGCATAACCTGCATAATTTGTGTTAGGGGTAGTTTGGTAGGATACATTAGATAAAATAATGTATTAGCTTTGTGTATTAATAATACCTTATTTGATAGATATTTTACACATATGTATTAAATATGCAAGCATTAGTTATGCATCATACTTGGTATTATCCCTATGCATAACTAATGCATAGAAAATCATGGTATTAATAATGCAACGAGTTTTAATGCAACGAGTTTTAATGCAACGGGTTTTAATGCATGCAATAACTTAGTTAAAGATAAATTTGCCCTTCAAAATTTATGTTTGATTAAAATATGCTAGTTATTATATTAATGAAAGTTTAAAAAAGTCCAAATAGTGAGAAATAAAACTATATCTCTAGTAAATAAATATAAATACTTGCATTTATATCTTTTTTTAAAATTAATATTTAGTTTATATTATAATATAGGTAGATAAATCAAATAAAGTTTTTTAAATTTTTTCATATAAAAATATTTCTCAACATATGTTTCTTTTAAAAAGTTAGGCGATGAACTGGTTTTGAGGATATTTTTGTAAACAAGCAATCTTTTTAGAAATTGTGCAATGTTTTAATACATCAAATCTAACAAAAATATATGTCAACATAACTAATACCAGCATAACTAATGCAAGCATAGCTAATACCAATATTACCAATACACCCAATTCAACATATTCTTATACACCCTACCAAACGATCCCTTATTGTATTGAATATTGCAATAGTTCCAACACAAAGTTTCCGTCCAAATGAACAGTCACTTAAACTCAAGAAAATTATCCCAAAATAATTATCATTTTAGAAATTATATTCAAGACTAAATTTGTTAATTGTTCCGACTATATACTTAGTATTAGTAAGAATGCATAGTATTTAAGTGAAAAAAACCAATATGCTTTTATTAAATAGGTAATTTAGTAAACTACATCTTGTATTTATTAATTTTTAATACCGAAAGACCTAAAAGGACAATTAAAATAGAAGGGAAGGAGCATAAACTTTTATCTTGACATCCGTAAGATATGGTAGGAAAAACATTAGTAATACATATAATCTGTACAATTTAATTCTCGTGTTAGAGTTGTCGGACTATATTTATCCTATTTTAGCCCTTTATTTTAATTGGGCAAAAATCTTAGATAATCTCTTAAACTTATTATGTTTTGTAAAATAAATATATAAATTTATGGAGTGATCAAATAGACATTTGAACTCGTCCAAGTGTAACTTTTAAATATCTTTGTCCAACTTGGCATATATACCGCCTGATGAGCGCGATAACTATTTTTAAATTGTTGAATCAGGAAATTAACGGTAAAAAATCCCTCCTTATATAATTCATACCCGATACCACTTTTCCCCAATAATTTAAAAAGCCGTATAGCCCATAATATTCCTCTTCTCCATGGCTAAAAACTATTTAAGCCAAAAAATTCGGAGGTCATTTTATGTGTTTTCTTCTATATTTTTCTTAAATCAAAGTAAATGCTTCCATATATTTTCCTTTCTAACTTGTTATCTTCCTTCTCCACCTTTACATGATTTCCTCTTGATCTTGCTGAAGTTTGGATGAAATTTAACTTTAAAATTAAAATAAATATGATATAAATTAGATAGGAATGTGATGGGAGTTGGGTATGAGAAAGCGAAGAAAACTAGAAGATGAATAAATGAGAGATATTATTTTGCTTTAGAATATTATTTGTTTACGTGGAAAAGAAAATACACGCGTTAACATATTATGCATTTATTTGTCATGTAAGTGGCGTTTGGACCTCACGCATAAAGTCTAACATACAGAAGTATTTAAAAATTTCATTTTGGACAAGTTCAAATATATATCTAGTCACCCCATAGTTTATATGTTTATCTTACAAAGCGTACCAAGTTTAAGGGAATATCTAAGAGTTAGCCTTTTAATTGTTAATTCAATATGAATGAGCTAAAACTCGAGTTGTAAAGAGAAAGAGTAGTTAATTAAAATTTCCCTTATAATTTTTTTAAAAGATAAGGTTTCAACAACTAAGCATCAAATACAACTAACTTAAAGTAAGGAGACGAAAGGAAGCAGACGAAATGTTAGGTTTTTACAAACATAAGGCGCTGTTCAAAAATCATCAAGAGCAAAATTCACTTCTCGTCATGTTCCATTTTTATTACTATGTTTGAATTAAAAGTAACAAATTGCATTTATGCATGATACAAGTTACAGAATGTTCATAAATATAAACGTAAATTTTCAAGCTAGAGCAAAGAGTTATTAATATGGTAAATTTAATGCCAACTTACTTTAACAAATTTATTTAAAAGAATAAAACAAGAAAGAATTTGTCGGTTCCTTAAAGTGCAAGGTGGCAATACCGTCATTAAGATTTCAAACTAAGGGCAATATCGTACAATTAAATACAAAGTATTTAACGAGGCTACGGTAATTACCTTTCGACGCGACAAGCAAGGAAAGCTTCAGCAAGAAATTTAGCTGCTCTGGAATGATAGAGTCACAAGTCTGTGATAGTACAATACTCACAGCCATTCACAAAATGCCACGTAGTAGCCGGAAATCATGAGGTTGAACCTCGCTGTCGGACGAATATTCGTCTTCCACGCGCTAATAGGGAGGTACAAACACCTCCTTTATTTCACAAGCAGAGCAACTTCCCTATGTCCATCAAAATAGAGTAGTGAAACTTCTGCGCGTGGGGAAAGGTAGATTTGGTTGACGGTGTTGCTAGAAACTTAGTTGCACGTTCTTGGGAGCTTTTAGGACAACTTCGTTTTGAGGCATTTAAGGACGTGCAATAGAAGATGCTACAATTATTATTTTATTCCCATAATGTGAACAATTTTTTTTGCACTCTCTCCTGTCTAATACCAATTTGACTTGGGTACAATCATTAAGAAAATTAAATTTTAGATAAAAATAATTAATATGATTAAATTATTTTTAATTAAATATTATAGTATTAATATAAAAAGTAAAGATTTTTTAGAAATATATATATATAAGGGTTATTAAAAAATAAATTAAATTTTTTATTAATTATATAAATAAATACTTATTTTAGAATAAAAAAAATATTAATCGCTCATTATGGATCGAAGGCGGTATGACATTATTGTTTACTTTAGTTTATGTGTAATTTTTTCTTTAATAACAATAGTATAGTCTATTCTGCGCAACACTTCAGTCAGTTACTTGCTATGGCCCACTGATAATTTGTCCACTATAGTATTTTTCGTTTGGCTCAGTTATTTGTCTATCGTATTTAAATAGTAATCCTTCTTGTCTATTTTTCTTTTTTTTATGTGGTTTATAATATTTGATATTTATTTTCTTTTTTAAATATAAAGAGCCTAAGAGCATTTTGTTATATTAATAATATTAAAAAATAAATTTCTTAATATAAGTAAAATCAACCAAAAATTTAATTAAATTGAACCGGAGAAAATAGTAGATAAGAAAAAAGTAACTCGTATATTTAAACAACACTCACCTTTATTTACTTTTACTTGTTCACTATCGACTTTGTACACCTATTAAAATATAGTAATAAATAAATTATATAATTTATCAAGATACTTATATTAATTGATTTGTAAAATAATTTGAAATGAGTAATTAATGCTAAGGCAAAATATGAAAAATAAATTATTTTCTCTTGATATGTGAATAACGATAAATAAAAATAAATATTTATTTTTACTATAATTGAAAACTAAAAGTGATCGAGCGAGTACTTATAACATGTTTGGTCAAACTTCTCCCCTGGCCAAAAGTATTTTTTCTTCCTAAAAGTATTTTTCTCCCCAATTTGAGGTGTTTGGCTAAGTTTATTTTAGGGAAAAAAGTGTTTTTGACTAGAAGCAGAAATAATTTTGAAGAAATAAAAAAAATAATTACCAAAAATACCCTTTGCAATATTTGATATACACCAAAATAATCTTACTTATTTTAAGTTACTAAATAATATAAAATGACTTTTGAGATATACTTGCAAATTTATAGCATGATTTTTTGGTATATTTAAATTATCTTGAAAGAATAAAGTACTTTTCAATTTTATTTTTTTATTTTACTTAAATAAATTAAAAAACTTTATTATTATCTTTAATAATAAACAGTTGTAATTATTTATCTATTTATATAATATTAACTATTAAGCAAATTTCTTTATGTCCTTAATTATAACTGATAATTAAAAATATTTTTTGAAAAACTCGATCAAACACAAATTATTGCTTCAAAGTACTTTTCAAATTAATTAGACAACTATAATATTTTTCTCAAAAAGTATTTTTTTAGAAAAGCATTTAAAAAAAATCTCTAAATAAAAACTAATTTTTTCAATTTGACCAAATATGCTATTAGTAGTTATCTTCTTTAATGACTGGTTTCCTTAATTGAGAGCGCTGTTTCCGTATCACCGCCATAACGCACGGAAGTGAATTCACGTGTTGACCACTGTCTAATTTAATAGTGAGAGGGAAATTGATAAAAGTAGTAATTACAGGTACAAAGATAGCTCATTTGGAGGCCCACCAACTGGGCCCATTAAAATTAGCTGGTCCTACTCCTCTAATGCCCAAGGAAGAATAATCCAGGAGTTTAGGCCCATTAAGGTACAAAAGAGGGGTCTTTTCTTTTGTTTTCCGTCGTGTCGTCTCGGAAGAATCATTGCAAATATATATATATGATGGAAATTACAAGAGAATGACACTTTCAGATATTTCAATTATTACGTAAATAGTATACGATGATAAATCTTAACAGTCGAATTGCATTTCACAAAATTAAAATCTTAACGTTCTTCTGGCTGGTAGACGAGTCTAAAATTTGTAATTGCTGAACTTAAGCATCCTACTAGCTGAACTTTTATTCTCTATTTATTGAACTTCTAACATATTTTTGCTGAAGTTTTTTCACGTAAACTTAGTGTTGGATGAAATTATTATTTGTTATTGCTAAACTTAAGTATTCTAGTAACTGAAGTTTTGTTCTCTTTTTGCTGAAGTTTTTGTTTGTAATTGCTGAACTTAAGCGTTCTAGTAGCTAAAGTTTTGTTCTCTATTTCCTGAAATTTTTGTTTGTAATAGCTGAATATCGACATGTTTTGGCTTAAGTTTTTCACGTAAACTTAGTGCTGGCTGAAGTTTTTGTTTGTCATTGCTGAACTTCAGCATGTTTTAGCTGAAGTTTTATTCTATATTCGCTGAACTTCAGCATGTTTTAGCTGAAGTTTTATTCTATATTTGCTGAACTTCGGCATGTTTTATGCCATCACGTAATAGATTTTTTGTAACAGATAACAAGTTTATCATAAGTAGAATTAGTAACTTAAAAACTAGATAAATAATTTGGCACAACATGTTAAAATGCATTGATAATGTACAACTCAAACCGACAAGTTAATATCATCCTCTTCCGAACTTACTTTAGAAAGTTATTCATAATTTGTTTTTAAATAATCTGATAATATAATTATGACAATTATCCACATGAAAGCAGCACCAACAACAGTAGAAGAAAGAAGAAGAAAAGAAAACGAAAGAGGAGAAAGAGTAGGAAAAAGGGCTGAAATTGTTTAAAAAGTGAGTACAAGTTAAAACTTTAAAAAAAAATGGGTATAGGTTAAATGGGGGTGACCAAATAGGGCGCCCCGTGCAATTTTTTAGTCATTTCTTTTGTTTTTCATCTTGTCCTGTGTAGAGACAAATCCAGGATTTCAAGAGGATGAGTGCACTAGTGTGAAGAGGTGGATCTAGAATCACTTGTTTTACTTTAGTCTCTCGCCATGAACTCGCTGCATTTTAAAAATTATCTATCAATGCCAGTTTAATTTTTTTTGGTAATTTTCACATATATATCAATACCATGTGCCAAAAATAAGTCCGTCTAAAGTGTAATTTGAACCACCATTTTTGCTCGTAGAGGTGCACCCAATCATATTGCACCATATGAGTTTTTGAGCATGGGTTCACTCACATATATTTAAGTCATAAAAGATGGCGAGCTTTTTTACAAAATATAAATATTTGGGGTAATTTTGAAATTATTAAAAAAATCCAACAGTGATATTTTGAACCAAATACGAGTTTTGGGATTTGGCAATTTTATTTTTCAAAATTTGTCAAAACATGAATAAATCTAGGCGTAATGGCTTCTTGGCCACTTAAATTTGCTTCGAATTTTAAAGCCGATACATGAACTTCTAATTTTTCCATTTTAGCACCCCAACTGGATAAAAACACTTATAATGAGCCCCTTCCTTGGTGTGTGTATCTCAATTGCTCGAACTAAATACTACGTTAGATACTAAGACCATTTATTATTTGACATTTGTAATAAATGGGTCTCATCCTTTTTAAAATTAATTTACCAAATTTTATTTTTTGTTCTTTTTCCTTTCTTCTCCACCATATCTCCACCAAAACCTTCCCTTGCCCGGCTAGTATTTTCAATAGTAAAAATTCAAATATGATCCATTGGATCTTCTAAACAAAATCTCAAAATCATTTTGACAAGATTTTCATTGAAAAAACAATGGCATCTCGCCGACACTCGTTAAAATCAAAACTAACAGATCTCTTGCCAACCTATTACTTCACATCCTAAAAGTTTTGAGTAATTTCGCTGTCAACTGGCCAAAGAAGATTATCGAAAATAATGTCATCACCATACTTTTGGGGGGAAACGGAAAGAAAATGTGGGGATAAAAAAATAGGGGGGGGGTGGAAGAAATTGAGGGGGAGGGGGGGGAGGGAGGGAGGAGGGGGAGGAGGGAGTAGGTGTTGTAAGGAAGAAGATAACATATGTGGTACTAGAGGGATGATTTAAGATTTAGGATATTTTTTTTAATTTTTGCCTTTTATTTTTTTTCTTTTTCTTATTCCGATTTAATATTTTAAATACAGTAGTTCGAGTAACGCTCTTTTAATTTTCTACGTGATTAGCATGCACTTTGACCATGTTAGTTGTGCTACTATCAAATAAGCATAATCAACGATCATATGTGTTCACTTATAAGTAAATGATTGAGTTGATGTATTAAAATGAGAAAATTGAAAGTTTATATATTAACTTAAAAATTCGATGCAAGTTTAAGTAACCGAAAAGTACTTTCGCCTAAAATCTATAAACAAACATGTTTTGCCAAAAAAAATAAGACAAACTCTATGGTCACACGGCGCTTAAAGTGACATGAAAAAAGCTTGTAGACATATGACACACGTCTCCTACTGCTAATGTATTCCATTGGGTATATTTCCTTCCTTGCTTACTTGTAGAATAAAAAGAAAAAACGCATAAAAGAAGAAAATCAGATAAAAACAGAAAGGTAGTAATATAGCATGCATGCTTACTGCTGCCTTTTAGCTCAGGTGAATATGTCTCCAATGCATCGGACAAAAGAAACCATTCTTTAGTTGGCTATGCTCAAACAAAGCTTCCAAAAGATTTACAGGTATAGCCCCATAGCCTAACCTCATGGACATGAAAGCAACTCCTCAGTCTTTGCCCTTCTTTTATTTTTTCCGTACGCAAGACAGAGATACTATATCAACATATCATAATAGTAGTATTCTTTGTTTTTCTTTTCAAAAAATATTTTTCTACCACAGGATATTCCAAATCTACTCGTCTAGGAGTTCAAATTTGGTGACCAAGGTAACGGATACGTAATACAAAAGAAAGGGTCGATCATGATATAACGATTGACGGTTATTCTCACAACGGTTAATGCAAAAGGCGGATAGTCGAGATCATAAAGTAACGGTAGTATATGTTCAGAAGTGGACATAATTAAATAATATTTCTTTGAATATTCTTGATGTTATACTTTTTATGGTTTTTGGAGAATATCCCCCGTAGATAGGAAGAGATAGGAAACAAAAGGGGTACTTCATTTGCTGGACAAAAAAACATATTGTAAAGGTTGACAAGAGAATATAAAAAAAAGTTATCTTATTTATTGATTTGTTCAAGCACATGTTGTTTAATCTTTATCCATAAATCCCAAGATTTAATATACATTTGGACTTCTTACTTTTCCACGTCGCATATAGAGAAAAGGGACATCTCAATCATATGATAATTGGGTGACAGATCCCTTTTCATTACATTTATTGCATACTTATACTATCATATTTATTATCAATCATAATATATCGAATCCGTTATTTGATACGTCTTAACACTACTCTATTTGATAAGTACTCTATTTTATTCGGTCTAGAATTCTAAATTTAACTAAGATTCACCCCTTTAATTCATCATTAATTGCTTTAGCAATTATTGGCTCAAACAACTCGTATGACTAATTTAGATTAAAAGAGAAAATATTTCTTATGAGAAATTTCTAAGAAAAACTTAGCAAACCAACTATTTAATATTTAGCTACTTTACTATGCGAAATAAAATAATCCTAATTATAACATGAAAACTCCATGAACATTTATTGTAGTGGACAATTATTAGCAGTTCAAACTTCGAATTCGAACCTTTACTAGTTCAAACTCCAATACATTTTTCAAGCTTTACCTAGATGTATTCGTGGCTAAATAATTTTACTTTCCACATAAAAATGATTATTTCCTTAATTTACATTTGAAATGATGATTATGAGAATAGATTGATCGCTTATAATATAAATAAAGATGATCTTATTTAAATATCATACTAACATAAAGTATTGGAGAGAGAGTAAAGCAATATAGGGTTAGAGTAGGAGTAGGCGAATGAGAGAAGTGAGTTGAAAAAGGAAGCGAAATGCATAGATAAGGCAGAGAGCTGCTTTTCGAAATGGGTGTAAGCTGAGCTGACACAAAAGGGTGAAAGGCCCAATAGAATGGTTTCAGAGAGAGGCCCTCAACAAAACACCGGTTGCACGGGCTAGCCAGTTTTTCGACTTATAAACGTTTGTAGAATTATTGAAAAAATATTTATTGTTTTGTTGCAATACAAAATATTCTAACATAATATAATGAAAATTGATGTATTTGCGTAGAATTTCTAGCATATTATACTAGAACTCCAACACACAGAAAGTGACAGCATAATATACTGGAGATTGGAGCGCCTGTGTGAATTTCTTGCATATTTGAAAGTCCTATATATTATGGTGGAATAATTTTGAACTGTACTTTCATTCAAATTTATTTTATATAAACAATAAATTTTAATTACTTTAAAAACTGTAACTATTTTTTAATTTCCATACGTAAATTTGCCTCTTTTGAAATTTACCCCTCCTTTTAGGCTTTAGCTTAGTTTTGAAGTGATGATATGTGAGAGTGAAGTCTCTCTCAGTCTCGATATCTTTTCTAGATGGAAAATTGAAAAGACTCGAGATTGACTAGTCTCTTTTCCCAATGTTAATGGATGTACTATTATTTAAAGATATTCAGTAGAGGTAATTTCACGTATGGTTGTTTAATAATAAAGTCATAAAATTACTTTCTATATCACTAAAACCACTAAACTATACTATATGTAAATTTTCTAAAAAATACAACTTCACTGAAATTCAAAATTCTGGCTCCGAAAGATGAACTTTTTAATTGATAACTTGAAATAGCGTTTAACTTTTAAACTTTGACTATATAAATAAATTTAACAATTGCAAGTTATTTACGAGCTAATTACAAATAAATGTCTATAATATACATGCATTGATGACCTACAAATAATATTCAAGTAATATCAAAATCTTTATCGGCAATAATATTTTTTGTTTCATAAACCAAACGACTTACTACAAAGTTATAAACATTCTCGAACAAGGAGGTACAACCCACTACCTGTGCAACATACTTTATAAAGAGGAAAAAGGCCAAAAAAAAAAAAAAAAGTACCTCTACTTTTGATATTTATCCACGTTTGTACCCCGTTATACTTTCCAGCTAAAAATATTACCTACCGTTATTAAAGTAGGAGAAAATGTATCCAAATTTAACGGGTCTTTTACGTGGAAACCGGGTCCCTCCTAAATTTTTGCCAACTAACACAAAATTTGCCAAGTAGACAAATTTAACTCGTCCCGGTACATTAAGTTTGTCGACCGAAACTCGAACTGAACCACGAATGGTCCTCAACGGCCGCGACCTCGAAGCCTACCGGGTAAATTCGAAGCTCAACAGGGTCGGAGCTGCTACATCTTTGCAGGTTTTAATGACTTTTTTCCAGCTATTTTCGATCTGTTTGGGGGGGGGGGGCTGTTTCAGGGTGGTTTTTGGGGGTGTTTACATGATTTTAATGAAGAAAATGGAACCATTTTTTATGGAGAAAATGCTGGATGATGAAGATCTGGTTGTTTTAGGTGTTTGTAAGCTTGTTTGAGGTGTTTTGTGGCTATTTTGGTAGCGAAAATGGCACAAGGAAGAAGCTGAACATTGGCCTTTCATGGTTGCATTTTGACGAGTTTGGTGTAGAAGTTTTCATGGCTTCTATAGTGAGGTCACAGTAGAGAAAAGGAAAAATGGAGTTACAGAGAAGACAAATTTAATGTACTGGGGCGGGTTAAATTTGTCACTTGGCAAATTTTGTATTAGTTGGAAAAATTTTAGGAGGGACCCGGTTGCCACGTAGGAGGCCCGTTAAATCTGGGTACATTTTTTTACTACTTTAATAACTGTATGTAGTTTTTTAGCCAGAAAGTATAATGGGGTACAAACGTGAATAAATATCAAAAGTATAGGTACTTTTTTGGCCTTTTTCCCTTTATAAAATGATCACCAAAATCATTATAAATAGGATTAAGCTTATCCTACCCACAATCATTAGTCCCAACCAGGCCAGTTTTCTTTCTTATAAAAGAGCCTTTGATATTGTTATTACGGAAAAGGGCCTAAAATGTCCCGCTACTATATTAAATAGGACATCAAAGCCCTCCGTTAAAAGTTCGGCCCTTATCTGCCCCTGCCGTCTAAAAATATGCTAAAAATGCCCTTATCCACTAACGGAAGACATGTAATCCTAATTTAAAACTTGGAAGGGCATTTTAGACTCTTTTGGATTGTACAATGTCATATACGAGTCAGTTATAGTAGTTAATTCTCAAGCACTTCACACCATATCAGTTTACTCACACATCTATTTTAGACCAACAAACCAATTATCATAGCAAGTAACTCACTCATAGACACAAACTAATTATCACAACAAGTAACTCAATCATAGACACAAACTAACTATCATAGCAAGTAACTCAATCATAGACAAAAACATTCAAATGAATGGGAATGACTTCATTGAATCCGTGCACAAAAACATAAAATTTCATTACATGATAAAACACAACAATTAAGCCACAATAACACTAACATTACATATTATTTCCCCCATAATGTAAAGAACATAAAAAAATATTATCACACACAAGAAAATTCACATATTCTTTCGACATTTAGCATCACACAGAGCTGAATACTCTAAATAAACCACTTTCTTCATTAGAACATTTCTTTCCAATTTCAAGGATTCTATTCCTCCATAATCGACGAGCATCATAACATTCTCAAGATCGATAACTTTCCTTTGGAGTACATTTCTTTCACGGATTAGAGCTTCCTTCTCCTTCTTTAAACTACATATGAGATTTGAAATTCAAGGAGGAAGCTCTTCATCTTGCCACTCCCAACAGGGATATTTTTCATCCTAAAAAAAGAATTACAGTCAAATCAAAATAATTAAAAGAACACATCAATAAATGTACACACCTTATGCTTAGGCACTTGAAAAATCTTCCCCCAGCATCTAAACGAGTGCACACCATAAAATAATTAGCAGCAAGTCCACAACGACACCTCCTAATTGACTCATTTAAGATACTCGAACTTTGCGATATTGTCTTAGAAAAATCTCCAAAACAAACTAATAAAGATGAAAAACAATTAAACCTAAACTAGAACACAACTCGAAATTGACAAAGTGACTCAATTAGTAGGAGTAATGAGACATCAATGAAGGGTCTAATATAGGTATGATAATTGAGTTACTAGCTCTGATAATTAGTTTGTGTCTATGATTGAGTTACTTCCTGTGATAATTAGTTTGTTGGTCTAAAATAGGTGTGCGAATAAACTGATATGGTGTGAAGTACTTGAGAATTGACTACTATAACTGACTAGTATATGACCTTGTACAATCCGAAAAGGGTCTAAAATGTCCTTCTACGTTTTAAATTAGGATTACATGTCTTCCGTTAGTGGATAAGGGCATTTTTAGCCCATTTTTAGACGGCAGGGGTAGATAAGGGCTCAACTTTTAACGGAGGGTTTTGATATCCTATTTAATATAGTAGAGGGCAATTTTAGGCCTTTTTCCGTCGTTATTATTGTTTGGAGATATATCTCATACTTTAAAAGCATAACAACCAGTAAGAGCATGGGCGACTCTAAAGGCTAGGAGGGTGAGGCCATTGCCTTAAGCCCCCAAAATTTGAGGGCCCCAAATTTACTTTAAACTCTTATTATTAATGAATATAATTTATATAAATAATTATTATAAAGAAAAGTATTATATTATATTTTTTGTTATTTGATTAAGGTTGTTTATATCAATAATTTCATAAATTATGATAATTTTTTCACTCATTAATTAGTGTATTTGCTTCGCTCTTCATTTTTTAATCTTTTTATATAGGAATTAAGTTATATATATTGACAACATAATGAATTTTATTTACAACCTTTTCTGAAACTGCATGAATACAAAAGCATTCATATATCAATTTTCTTTTAGTGTAATTCAACATATTATAGGAGTATTAGGTTATTTATAATTTATTTTTGATATTCACCAATAAGTGCAAATGAACTAAAATTATCATGTAAATTGATCAAAAGGGGTACATATTTTTAACACCGTCAATGCTCAAAACTTAAGCTATTATGTTATTCACATTTATTTCTTTTTTTTTATTGTGATGAAAGCCAAATCAAAATTTTAACTTTGAGTTATGGACCTCAACATTAGATAATCTACCACATTATTCTTTCTCGACCTCAACATTCATCTGAAAATTAATTTATTGTTTAGAAAGTAAATTTTGTTGTTAGTGTAATTTTTTTATAAAATAAATTTAAGATCCTCTCAATATGGTTTCCCCTTAGGCCACATTATCCGTAGAGCCGCCCCTGAGTAGGAGTAGCAAACGCTCGGGTGAGATCAGACATGGTTCGGGTAAAAAGTGGGTGATGAAAAAAAATGAATCAGATTCGGCTCATATTTAATACAGATAAAAAATGAGTTAATCGGCGGATAATATGTGTTACCAATATTATCCATGACTTCTCGTATATTATCATTTTTGGGAGAATTCTTAGTCTCCTTAACTTGAGGAACCCCAATTTGAGATTTCACAAATATAAAAGTTAGACTCATTGGTTATTTGGACAAGAGGGGTTGCTCTGATGGTAAGCAACCCCCACTTCCAACCGAGAGGTTGTGAGTTCGAGTCTCCCCAAGAGCAAGGTGGGTAGTTCTTGGAGGGAAGGATGCCGGGGGTCTATTTGGAAATAGCCTCTCTACCTCAGGGTAGGGGTAAGGTCTGCGTACACACTACCCTCCCCAGACCTACTAAGTGGGATTATACTGGGTTGTTGTTGTTGTTGTTGTTGTAAGACTCATTGGTTATACATTGGTTACTTATTAGTTATCCATTTTTTAAATGGATAATATGGTTCTTATCCATATTTGATCCATTTTTAAAAAGTTCTTTATCCAACTCATTTTAGTAGATAATATGAGTGGTTAGCTATTTTCTTTAAACCATTTTACAACCCCTATTTGTCAACATGATCCTAAAGATTGATCTTGTGAAAGTTTTTGACAAACTAAAATGGTTATTTTATTAGGAAAATTCTCTCTTCTTTTGACTTCCCTCTTAAGCTGATCAATCTTATTTATGCCGTATTAATTCTAACTCCATCTCTATTGTGGTTAATGGAGGCAAAACTGTCTCTTTCTACCCATTTAGGGAAATTATCCTTTTATCCTCTATATGAAAATATTGTTTAGGAATATTGACCAGGAAGTCTCTAGGAAAAGATGGCTCCCCAATAACTTTAGCAAAAATGGCACTAAATTTGTATCGGTCAAAATCTGACCACACGATCGCGGCGGTCACAACCCGCCCCCTATCATTTATGAAAGAAGTCAACAAAGTTGACTTCATCTCGTCATTACTACATTCGATATAAGTAACAAGGCCAAGGCCTTTCCACGACGAGAAAGCTTCCCTGATCCAACCATGATAAGTCATGGCAAGCACAATAAGCTTTGGGGGACTATAAAGACAAGAAAAAAGAACTGAAAGAGGGACTTCCTCTCCTACTTCTTCTCCAACACTCCAACAACCCGTAAGGGGAACAAAGCTCCTAGAAATGGGACATTTAATTTACAGATAAAAGAGGAAGCTTCATTTTTAACATCTAAAGAGGAGGCAAAAACGATTGTAACCTCATGTCCCTATCTAAGGAGAGGCATGGCACAATTCTGTCATGAATAAAACTTTCTTATCTTGCAGCTATTATGTTTTTCGATCCAGTATTAATTATGATTGACTATGATTTACCCATTCATCTCTTTCGATTGATTTGCTTAGAAAGAATTTAACATCTTTTGAGTCAAATAATTTGACGTCGTATGTGGGGATTTCCTAGTAAAAATACCTAGTTCTTCCTGGATCGAAGCTTAATAAACACGAGAAGAGAATTCAACTCACACCAGATTTAAAGGCAGTGCGCCAAGGAAAGAAAAATAGAACGTGTTAGCAAGGGCTAGAATCCTCTGCCCTACTGGACTCGGACACCCTGAACAAGGAAAGGGGTGCTGTAACTTATTCTCCGCCTCTTCTAAAAAAAACACCGGGCAGAGGCAGTGAGAACTCTATCCCCACCCTCTATACTTTGTCAAACCGAAAACCGACATAGGGATATCTTGAATGAAGAGTCAAAAGCCATCTCGAGACATCCTAGATCTTTTGGGTCGGCAACATCTTCAAAAGAAACAGCCAAAGTCAAGCGAGAAACTGTGACACACGTATAACACATGTCCAAGCAGAATGTTGATGCCTAGCACTCATGGCGGGGAATCATCAATACGAGTGATGGCTGTCGAACTGGGACTAAGGCTAAAGCCTTCGCCATCAATGATCGATAGGTTCGACCTCGTTCGAACTCAAACAGTTTATTAGTTTGATAAGTTCGAAATAACACCTTTAAGGCTAAGGCCTTCGCCATCAAAGATTGACAGGTTCGACCTCGTTCGAACTCAGACAGGCTGTTATTTCGATAAGTTCAAAATAATACCCTTAAGGCCAAGGCCTTCGCTATCAAAGCTCGACTGGTTTGACCTCATTCGAACAAGGACTAAGGCTAAGGCATTCACCATCAAAGATCGACTGGTTCGGCCTCGTTAGAACTTAGATAGGCTGTTATTTCGATAAGTTTGAAATAACACCCTTAAGGCTAAGGACTTCGCCATCAAAGATCGGCAAGTTTGACCTCGTTCGAACTCAGACATGCTGTTATTTTGATAAGTTAAAAATAACACCCTTAAGGCTAAGGCCTTCGCCATCAAAGATCGACAGGTTTGAACTCGTTCGAACTTAAACATGTTGTTATTCGATAAATTCAAAATATCACCCTTAAGGCTAAGGCCTTTGCCATCAAAGATCGACAAGTTCGACCTTGTTCGAACTCAGAAAGACTGTTATTTCGATAAGTTCAAAATAACACCCTTAAGGCTAAGGCCTTCGGCATCAAAGATCGATAGGTTCAACCTCGTTCGAATTGTGATTAAGGCTATGGTTTTCGCCATCAAAGATCGACAGGTTCGACCTCGTTCAAACTCAGACAAGTTGTTATTTCGATAAGTTTGAAATATCACCCTTAAGGCTAAGGCCTTCACCATCAAAGATCGACAGGTTCAACCTCGTTCGAACTCACACAAACTTTTATTTCGATAATTTCAAAATGACACCCTTAAGGCTAAGGCCTTTGCCATCAAAGATCGGCAGGTTTGACCTTATTCGAACTGGGAATAAGGCTAAGGCCTTTGCCATCAAAGATCGACATGTTCAACCTTGTTCGAACTTAGACATGTTGTTATTTCGATGAGTTCGAAATAACACCCTTAAAGCAAATGCCTTCTCCATCAAAGATTGACAGGTTCGAGCTCGTTCGAACTGGGACTAAGGCTAAGTCCTTCGCCATCAAAGATCGATAGGTTCGACCTCGTTCGAACTCAAATAGATTGTTATTTCGATAAGTTCGAAATAACACCCTTAAGGCTAAGGCCTTCGCCATCAAAGATCGACAAGCTCGACCTCGTTTGAACTCAGACAGGTTGTCATTTTGATAAGTTTGAAATAACACCCTTAAGGCTATGTCCTTCTCCATCAAAGATCAACAAGTTCGACCTCATTCGAACTGAGACAAGTTGTTGTTTTGATAAGTTCGTAATAACACCCTTAAGGCTAGGCAACTCAGACATGTTGTCATTTCAATAAGTTCAAAATAACACCCTTAAGGCTAAGACCTTCACCATCAAAGATCGACAGGTTCAAACTCGTTCGAACTCAGACGGGCAGTTATTTCGATAAATTCAAAATAACACCCTTAAGGCTAAGGATTCGCCATCAAATATCTTCATGTTTGACCTCGTTCGAACTCGGACAAGTTATCTTTTCGATAAGTTCGTAATAAAACCTACAATACGAGAAGCCTTCATCACAAAAAAGGGAATCGGGACTCGCCAGACGAGCCACCGCCTCGCAACGAGATCATAAATCAACTAAAAGAAAGATGGAATGTGAGACGAGTATCAAAAAAAAGAATTCTTTATTCATGGTCATAAATGCGGGCTATCACTGCTTATATCTAGCCCAAACTAGTCAATTGACAAAAAAAAAAAACAAGAAACAAACAAACACCAACCATCGTATGAAATTAAAAGAAAAACAATGTACAACTTTTCCTTCACTCGGCGTCATTACAAACTTCAAAAATCTTTGATTTGAAGAGTTGGAACATCCTAAATTTCTTCCTATCGGATGGGAGGAATCAGATAAGATATTTTATCTAAAGCCCATCAACCAACATCATTTTTTAGATCAGCTATAAAAAGGCTTTCTTCTCCCTACAACTTTTCCTTCACCCGGCGTCATCACCGCTGTTGTTATTATCATATCCATAAGGCTCATCATCATCACCGTATGCACCCCCATTAGCTTCGGGTGTCGACATATCATATCCACAGTTGGCGCGAGCCTCGCGAGCCTTCTCGCGTGCTTCCTCGTAGGTAGCTTCAGTCATGGTGCCTGTTTCCCACAAGTTCCTAAAAATGTCTCGCTGGGCTTCAGCATAGACCCAAAGCTCATGAGTCTAGCAAGGAGCAAACAGTACGAGATGGTCTAGTTTGGGCCCTGAGTCGCCGATTCTCCTCCTCGAAGGCCGCGACTCGATCTGACAAAATTGAAGCCTTCTGGTCAATCGTGTCGATTCGCTCCTTGAGCCTCGCCTCCCAAAGGGTTGCAGTCACCCTCTCTGATTCTTGCTGGGACTTGAGCATGCGAATAGTCTCTTCTAGGTCCACTGCCCTTGCTAGAGCCTCAGACTAGGCTCTCTCAATACGCTTCAAACCAACAACCTTGCTATCCATCACAGAGAGTTTCCCTCTCCATTCGGCGATAATCTCCTCAACCTGAGCCCCGTGCTGATCTGTGACGACCCAAAGGGTCATCACCTATTTTCCTCATCTGTTCCGTGCTTCCGAGGCCTTGAAAACCTTATTTTATATTGCCTTGATTTACGTGCGCAGTCCGGATGCGTAGACGGAAAAATTTTTGTGTTAGAATATGTGAATTCTATGAAACATTTGAAGAATTTTGATATGAATATTGATATAGTTGACTTCGATCAATATTTTTGGTAAACGGATCCAGACCCGAATTTGGATGGTCTCGAAAGGTCTGTAGAAAAATATGGGACTCGGGCATGTGCCTGGAGTCGAATTCCGAGGCCTAGCGCCCGAGATATGAATTTTTTTGTTAAATTGTTTTTCTGAAATTAATAAGAAAAATAAAAATGAAAATTGATTAAAAGACCATGGTATCGAGCTCGTATTTTAGTTCCGGCGTCCGGTATAAGTCTTATATATTGTTTAAGCACTTCCTGCAAAGTTTGACGAAAATTGGACGCCGTTTGACATGTTTTGAACTATGAGTTCCAAGTTTGAAAGTTTTTGAAGTTTAAAAGAAGAAATCATGAATTTGAGGCTTGATTCTATGAAAACGATATTTTATTGCCGATTTGATCACGCGAGCAAGTTCGTGGTATGTTTTTGAGGTTGTGTGCATGTTTGGTTTAGAGCCCCAAGGGCTCGGGTGAAAATTAGATAGGTCGTGAGAGCAATTTTTGAAATAAATCACAGTTGGTATTTTTCCCAGCTAATATCTTCGCAAATGGGAAGAAACAATCGCAAATGCGAAGCTGGACGGCCTAGGCAGGGATCACAAATGCGATCTCAAGTCTCGCAAATGCGAAGCTTAGGCTATTTGGACGCTGGTCGCAAATGTGACAAATACTTCGCAAATGCGAAGTCAGGCCATTTGGGCGGGTGTCGCAAAGCGACAAAGACTTCGCAAATGCGAAGTCATGCCATTTTGGACGGTGGTTGAAAATCCGATAAAGACTTCGCAAATGCGAAGTATGAAGCCTGGACTGTCATGTTCGCAATTGCGAACAAAAGTTCACAATTCCCATATCCGCACATGTGCAAATTTTATACTTAAACGAATTTAGACCCTCTTTTCACCATTTTTTCAAAATCCAAAACCCCATAGACGATTTTTCAAGAGCAATATCACTCCAAATCACTTGTAAGTCAATTTTCACTCAATTCTTTCAATTCTTAACATCATTAAACATGTTTTCCATATGAAATCAAAGATTTTCATAGTTGAAATTGATGTTTTTGGGTATAACCTATGTTTTTCATAAATTGGGGAGTTGGACCTCGATTTGAGGTCCGATTTCAAAATAAATCATATATTTGAACACGTGAGGGAATGTGTAATCAGATTTTGGTCCGAACCTCGAGTTTCGACCACATGGGCCTGGGGGCGTTTTGGGAATTTTATAGTAAAACTTTGGGAAAACTATTTTTATGCATTCAAATCAATTCATATAGTGTTTATTAAAGTAATTGAACCAATTGTGATTAGATTCGAGCGAGTTGGAGGTTGAATTACGAGGTAAAGCAATAGTTGAAGGTTAAATGGACTTCAAGGCTTTAAGGTAAGTGTTTGATCTATCCTAACTTGAGGAAATAGAAGAGAGTATAATAAATTGCTAATTGCTAAATAATTGAGTGCGGTGTATGGGCGTGGTGACGAGAACTGTAGTTTCAACTAAAACCTCCCGATAGACTGCGCCAAATTATTTGAGCAAATAAGAGCCAAACCAATTTATGATGAGTTAAAGGGGTGCATCTTAGTTGAACTCAATAAATTCTAGATAAGATAAAATAAGGCTCTTGTATAATGAGTAGAGTTCAGGATCATTAAATAGTAGACTTAATTTGTTATACTTGACAATAACATATATGGATAATAAATGTAAGCAATGATAAAGATTATAATGGGAAATGAAATATCACCTAATGATTATATGATTGAGATGTTCCTTTTCTCTGACGGTAGAATAAAAAAGCGAGAGATCCAAAAATGTGTATACAATCTTGAGATTTATGAATAAGGGTCGGACAACATGTGCTTGAATAAATGAATAAGCAACACTTTTGTATATTATTCTTTCAATTTTTACAATGTATTCCAGAAAGAAAAAAAAAGGCAGATCCCCTTTTTGTTTCCTATCTCTTCCTATTTATAAGGGACATTCCCCAAAAGCCTTAAAAAGTACAACATAAAAAATATCCAAAGGAATATTCTCTATGTTCACTTCTAAACTTAAGTTATCGTTACTATCCTATCTTAGTTGCCCGCTTTTGGCGTCAGCCTTCATGAGGACGACCTTCATTCGTTGTGTCATGGTCGACCTCGTCCTTTGTCTTGCTTATCCGTTATCGTGGTTACCATATTCAGACCTTTACAATAGCTATATGGAGCAAAATCGGGTAGCTGAGCTACATGCAAAGAAAAGGGTTGCGAATAAGCTTTTTGATATGATAAGAATCCTAATAGTTCGTGTGATTTCTTTCTAATGATGTTGTTTACCCTAAAAACTGGATACAATTAAACTTATAATGTGATTTTATGGATACGCTATTTCACCTAATACCAATTGATAAACGTAAATATAAGTAATGGAAATCGACAATAATATAAAGCAAACTAATATTTGAACAGAGCCCTCGAGTGTGAATACCCTCAAGCTTAGTGGAGCAAAAACAGTTAAAAAGCCGCAAATTGATAGAGAAGAGAATGTAAATTAGAGAGTGAATATTGTATTCCTTTGAACTGTGTCAATGTGAGGTCCTTACAATTGATGGGGACTCCTCTTTGTATAGCAGATGAATTCTAATTAAGGTATAACTCTAATTACAAAAGTAAATCCCATAATTAGCCTAAACTAACGCCCTTGATTTGATCTGTTTCGGGATTTTCGCCGTGTCATTCAGCCGTTTACGGATATCTCGCTTTTCCATTATTACGCTTCGTTCGAAGTCTATTATATGGTCTCGACCGCCATTACCTCGATCTCGACGAGCACCTCGATTCTCGAGCTAAATACCTTATCTTCGTGCTCTGATCTAATCCATTACGAGACTGACCCTCGACATGATTCTCTAGTCTTAATTACATAATCGGTCAAGCCATATTTTAACCGTAAAATTACTTTTGCGCAAACATATTAGGAACTATTTTTAACATGCAAATTTTGAAATGTAACACTAATTTGGCATAAACAATTTTTGTACTACCGGGAAGCATTGCTCCCCTAGCTATGTAAATTTTGAACTATGTTTAATTTAAATCTATATCCATCCCCCACCCCGACACCACACACACAAAAAAACACGATAAGGCAGAAAAATTTAACGATGAAAAAATATTAAAATATATAGTAACATAAGGTTTAACCTGCATATATGGAAAAATATCAAAAACACGATACACCAGTAAGAGCATGGATTCAAAAGCTCGGATTTCTCGCCCCAAATTCCAACACCACGCTCCTAAAAAAAGGAGCAAAAATAACGTTAAAAGAGTTATCTCGTCCCACGAGTTACAAGTGTTGTTTCCAATTCTGATGGTCCCACATTGAACAGATATAATCCAGCAGCACAGTGGCGACGTTAGTTCACGCGCCTCGTAACTGAGAAAATTTCCCAACATTCTGACCAAGTTATAGGAGTAATGTTTTTGTTCCAAAAGATATATAGGAGTACCTTTATAGATCGATTGATTCACATCACAACATATATTGTACTTCCCAGAAATTATTTTGCAATAACTATTAATATTAATATTAATATTATTGTGTAATAAATCAATTGTTATGTGTTGAACAATAGTGGAGTATATGATTGTGGAATAATTACCTCTTTAAAGAACTCTTTACTTTTAGATTCTTAATGTATTGCTGAGGTTAAACATTTTTCACATTTTGTCTTGCAAAGGTAAATGCAGAGAGTTATTAAGCTAGTGTTTGACCATATATCCCAAATTTATTTTGAAAAATCTGATTTGAGTGAAGTTTGATTTGAAGATGAAACTATGTTTGGACATACGTTTTCAAAACATATTTTTCAACTTTATTTTGAAAAAATATGTATATAGTTCTCAAGTTTAGGGATTTTGGCCCAAATTCAGCTTAATGGTTGATTTTGAAATTTGAAAATTTTAATTTGGGATTTGGCCAAATTTGAGCAAAATTTATAACCAAACATGAATTTTGAAAATAAATTTTAAATTTATTTTGGTAAAACTTATGGCCAAACGGCACCTAATATTACGGGATTCAATTTAGAAGATCAAGCATTGTATTAATTCTGCAAATGCTACATTAGTTACTTGAATTAGTTATGCAGAATGTTGTACCATATTATTTCAGAACAAAATGCTTCTAAATTCATATTATTAAAAAGATATTTTAAATTATATTGATTGGTATATAATTTAAATATCTTAAAAATAAATCGGGATTTGGATATTGAAAATATTCTCATGGAAATACTCTATTTGGTTAAATAATTGACTTCGATAAGTTGATTAATTTTTGAATAAAATAGTTTTTAGGAATCATATATTTGAATATTAAAAATTAGGCGCTTAAATTTTGTATTTCAAATTCTATTATTTTTCTTGAATAACATGAAAAGAATATAAAATTTGAGCAAAGGTAGTGAAACGAGAATTTTGAGAAAAGGACTAAAAAGGAGAATAAAAAAAGACATAAACAACAAAACGAAACACCTCTGAAAAAACCTCGGATGACGAGATATGTTTGCGTTGTTGGTAGAGTAAAGTAATTATCGAATTCTCTGCAGGTTTTGTCACACGCTGCTGACTCCTCACTGCTGACCCCTCCCTACTCACTCCTTATTCCACCACGCCATCTTCGTCTTTGCTCTTTCATTAAGCTTGGTAGGGGCGCTTTTTCCCGAAAGAGTGCTACGCAGTATGAGTTCGAAAATAGTCTAGCTCTAATACGGAAATTGAATATTGGGCGAGAAATCAAAAAAAAAAACTTATAACTTATTTGGCCACTTTTAGAAGTAATTTTTATTAAATTGAAATATTAGGCCAAATTTTTGAAAAAATAAAAGTACTTTTGAGAAAAAGTAATTTATTTGCGAAAGTATTTTTTGAAAATATTTTTGAAATAAAAATACATTTAAAAATAATTTTTGAAAGTTTGGTCAAATACTAAAACACAAATTGCTCCTCACCAAAAGTACTTTCGAAAACTTTTGAGAAAAAATATTTTTTAAATAGACTTATTTTCACATTTTGGCCAAACAGGCTACTAGGCTTGTTTATGGAAAGAGGTCGTTTGGTAGAGTGTATATGAATAATACTCCATTATCTAATAAATATATCAGTAATGTTAAAATTAATAATAATGAAAGTAATTATTGAAAATTATTTTTCGTCTGTTTAAATATAATGTATTAAAATAATATGTATTGTATAATTATTTTTAAATTATTTGTTTACAAAGATACACTCCATATTCTTTGGAAAAGATTTGAAAAAATAATTATATCTTTATAAATATTAAAAATTATTATATTTCTAATGCCATGAATTATTATGTATAAAAATATAATATTAAATATAGTATATAACTAATAAAAGTATTAATTATACATAAATTAAAAATTACGAAACAAAAAAAAAACTACTACGTATATTATTTTCCCCATTACATACAACTCCACGAAACAACCCTAACGAGTTTTAAGTCATGTGTATTGGTGTTGTATAGTCATTTTTTGTTAAATTTCGTTAATAACTTAATTATTTTGGACTGTCAGTATATATTACGTAAAATCTTATGGGGGTTGTTTGGTTTATAATATGAGGATAATAATTTCGGAACAAAATAGAGAAATATTTTATTGGCATTTGATTATGTGTATTAATTAGTCTGAGGAGCCATTTTATGTACTACCATTGTTAGATTAGTTATTTTATATAAAATGTGGGATAGCTAATCCCCACGGCATATTAGAATTCATGAAATATTCTAGTATATTTCATTCCAATAATTAGGGACGGAGATAACAAGTTGAATACAAATTTGGGGAACCCATAAACTTTGATTTAAGCCTTATATATATTTTTTAAAATATATTAAATATATATAAGTTAATAATTTAAAACTCAATGACGTAATAAATATACATAAGTTATTAATTTAAAACTCAATAACGTAAAATTATTTAAATTTCGAACTTATAAATTTCAAATATTTTGATTCGGCCTATACTAAACCAACCCATATATGTCTTTAAAACCCACTTGAGAGAAAGAAAATGTGGAAGAAGAAAAATGTACCTTTAATTCGTTATGATGGCAAAATTTATCTGATATAATTAATGAAATATACTAATATACCTAATTTAAAGGATTTATACTATGCTTATTGTTGTTTAATAGTTTCTTTCAATTCATGTTTTTTCCAAATAAGATTAAAAGCCCATCTGGACATAAGAAATTTTTTCCTTTTATGGAAAAATTTCAAGTTTTTTTCGAAATTAGTGTTCATCTATAAAATGTATTGTAACTTGAAGGTGCATTTTGAAGTTTTTTCGAAAATCTCTAAAAAATTGTTTTTTTACAATTTCCATGCAAATCACTCACAAAACTTTAAAAACAACCTAAAATTATATTCATGTCCAAGTACAACTCTAATTTTTAAATATCATTTTCACTTTTTTTTTTTTTGAAATTTGGTAATTTGTATGTCCAAACGCCCACTAAATATTTTCCCAACATCTACACTGCCAAATTCCACAAAATATGGAAATGGCTCTCGTATATCAAGGATACTAGTCTCTCTGTTTCAAAATAAGTAATTTTTGGGATGTTTTCACATAGGTTAAGAAATTCATCTTTTAGCATTAATTAGCAATAAAATTGACTATATTAATCTATATTATCTCATATAAACACTCCTAACACATACTCCAATACTATTTACTCCAAGGATAATATAAGAAAAAAATAATTAATTTATTCTTAAAATTTAAAAAATTTACTTATTTTGTACCAAAAAAAAAAAATCAAAATATTATTTATTTCGGATGGAATGGAACAGGACTTTGGTAATTTCATAATTCTCCATTGTAGACGTTATACTGTCTGATCCTTCTAATTAG
The DNA here is from genome assembly GCA_032618575.1 of Nicotiana noctiflora. Taxonomy (NCBI): domain Eukaryota; kingdom Viridiplantae; phylum Streptophyta; class Magnoliopsida; order Solanales; family Solanaceae; genus Nicotiana; species Nicotiana noctiflora. Next base: position 9,663 of record JASVEL010004489.1, on the reverse strand, counting down.
GATAGTCATAATCATATTAACATTTTAGAAGAAAAATAAAAGCAAATTTTTTAAATATTTTGACTGAAAAAGAAGTGTTTTTGATGCTCCGCCATAAGGAACCAATAACAAAGAAGACATCTTTGGCATTTAAGGCAACTAAATCCATGTCCCTTTCTCTGTAATCTAAACACTCCCCTCCCCCCACAACCACCTTCACCCCACCGCACCCCACCCCACTCCACCCCTTCTCTCTTGTCTAGTTACAACTCAAATCCATTCTATTCTGTACTTTTCACTGTTGTAAAATCTCATTCCTTCTCTGTCTCTCTTTCTCCTGTATTTCTTGTTAGTATTTATTAAACAAATAATTTAACCCCCTCAAGTTTCATTTCTTCACTACCCACCCTCTTTGTTTTTCTTGAAAAGATTTAGCCATGAACAACGGTAAAGAAAAGTTGGTAGTAGAAGTGGTAGCAGCACATAACTTAATGCCAAAAGATGGTGAAGGTTCATCATCATCATTTGTAGAAGTTGAGTTTGAGAACCAAAAACAAACAACTCAAGTTAAAACGAGAGATTTAAACCCTGTTTGGAACGAAAAACTTGTGTTTAATGTTAGTGACGTAGCTGACCTTCCTTACCGGACTATAGAAGTAAATGTTTTTAACGAGAAAAGGTCAAATACAAGTAGAAATTTTCTGGGTCGGGTTCGGATTTCGGGTTCCAGTATTGCTAAAGAAGGAGAAGAAATGGCACAGCTTTATACTCTTGATAAAAGAAGTCTTTTTTCTCATGTACGTGGTGAGTTAAGTTTGAAACTTTATTTGTCTACAACAGAAGAAGTGAAACAAGTTATTAGTGGTAATGGTGGTATGGTTTCCCAAAATGTTAATTCCTCATCTAAGAAGAACAAGAAATTGCAGCAACAAACAAATGCTACTAACATGGTGCTCCAAATGGGTCAAGAAAATAAGGTAATATTTGTTTTTTCTCATCATTTCTTCTGCTTTTAAGCTATTAGTAGAAAAATGATTTTTTTTTCATTTACTTAAGTACTCTCGTGGCTAGGGTCTCCTGAAAACAGTCTATCTACTCGAATAAGTCCTGCCCTCCCCATGTCTCAGCTGTGAGATTTTACTGTGGTATGTTGTTGTTTTACTGAGTATGTTGTTGTTTGTTGTTGTTAATTAACCTCTTATGTGTAGGCTTTATTCTCTTTTATGTATCAAACATATAAAAATACCTGTTTTTTCTTGCATTTTCTATATATTGGGGTGAGATTTGAACCTAAAACCTCGTGGACATCTTAATACTAAATGTTGGAATTTGTAGGACTATCTAAAAGCTTAATATAGAAAAAAAGAAAATATTTTTATTTATTGAATGATGTTATGTATACACTTTATTTACTTAAATACCCCCCTTATATATTGGCTTGATTTTCTTTCATTGGACTAAACATATTTTTGGTTGCATTTTTTGTTTATTGGGTGAGATTTCAACCCAGAACCTCTTGCCTGTCATGATACAATGATGAATTTGCATGAAAATCTCGTCTATAAGCTTAATATATTCGAAAGAATACATTTTTATTTATTTAATGATGTTATGTCTTAACAGGTAAATTTTCAAAACCAGAACCATTCAAAGCCAGTGGAGCCAGTCCCTGGTGACATTAAGCCTGTTGTTATTACTACTATCCCTGGCCCCATTATCCCTGCCATGTCCGGTGGCCATGTCACCGGTGGCGGCGGTGGTCATGGTGGTGGTGGGGTTGGTTTGTACAGTTCCGGGCAAGGTGAGTTTTCTCTCAAAGAAACAAGTCCACACCTTGGTGGTGGTTTGAATAAGGACAAGACTAGTTCAACATATGACCTGGTGGAACAAATGCAGTATTTGTATGTTAGAGTTGTAAAGGTTAGGGATTTTTCTGTTTTTGGTGGTGGTGAGCTTGTATCAGAGGTGAAACTTGGAAACTACAGAGGGATTACTAAAAGGGTCTCCTCAAATCATGCTGAATGGGACCAAGTTTTTGCCTTTTCAAAAGATTGTGTTCAGTCGTCTGTGGTGGAAGTTTTTGTGAAGGAAAATAATAAAGACGAGTACTTGGGCCGTGTTTGGTTTGATCTCAATGAGGTCCCTAAACGAGCTCCGCCGGATAGTCAGTTGGCTCCACAGTGGTATAGAATGGAAGACAAGAAAGGCGATAAGTCTAAAGGTGGTGAAGTTATGGTTGCCATTTGGTTTGGAACTCAAGCTGATGAAGCCTTTGCTGAGGCTTGGCATTCTAAAGCAGCAAATGTGCATTTTGATGGTTTGTGTTCTATCAAGTCCAAGGTGTATCTGTCACCTAAGCTTTGGTATTTACGAGTTGGGGTCATTGAAGCTCAAGATATTGTTATGGGGGAAAAGGGGTCATCACTGATGAGATACCCTGAGCTTTTTGCCAAAGTTCAAGTTGGGAACCAGGTTTTGAGGACTAGAGTTTCTCCGCCTGCTGCTACTAGAAGCCTTTCAAATCCTTTTTGGAATGAGGACTTAATGTTTGTGGTTGCAGAGCCATTTGAAGACTTCTTGCTTGTATCTATTGAAGATAGAATTGCTCCCAACAGAGAGGAAATCGTGGGGAGAGTTCTTTTACCTGTTTCAAGCCTAGAAAGACGACTAAACGAGAAGCCAGTGACTTCGAGGTGGTTCAATCTTGATACCCATTTGGGCAACCCGAATGATCCCAAAGCTGTGGTTAGATTTGCCTCGCGGATCCACCTCCGAGCCTCACTTGATGGAGGTTACCATGTGCTCGACGAGGCCACAATGTATAGCAGTGATGTTAGGCCAACAGCAAAGCAGCTCTGGAAGCCCCACATTGGAGTTCTTGAGGTTGGGGTTTTGGGAGCCACCAATCTCGTGCCACTGAAAATGAAAGAAGGCAAGGGTGGCTCTACAGATGCGTACTGTGTGGCAAAGTATGGGCAGAAATGGGTCCGAACTAGAACCGTGGTGGACAGCTTATCTCCTAAATGGAATGAGCAATATACTTGGGAAGTCTTTGACCCTTGCACTGTTATCACTATTGGGGTGTTTGATAATTCTCGTGTAGACAAGAATATGGCTAGCTCTATGGCTGGAAACCGGGACTCTCAAATTGGGAAGGTTAGGATCAGGCTATCAACTCTTGAATCAGATAAAGTTTATACTCATTCATATCCACTCTTGATGCTGCATCCTTCTGGGGTGAAAAAGATGGGGGAGCTTCATTTGGCTGTTCGGTTTACTTGTGCTAATATGGTAAATATGCTTCATATGTACACGATGCCATTGCTTCCGAAGATGCATTACGTTCAGCCTTTGTCTGTATATCAGTTAGACACTTTGAGGCACCAGGCTATGAATGTGGTGGCAGCTAGGCTTAGTCGATCTGAGCCGCCTTTGGGGAGAGAAGTGGTGGAGTACATGCTTGATCATGATTCTCACATGTGGAGCATGAGAAAGAGCAAAGCAAATTTCTTTAGGCTGACAAATGTGGTCTCTTGGTTTGTTACTATGAGCAGGTTGCTTGAGTCTGCACGCAATTGGCATAAGCCAGTGTACTCAGCATTAGTGTTGATTGCATTTATCATTCTCGTATTGGTGCCCGAGCTCATTATCCCTTGTGTACTATTCACCTTGGCTGCAGTAGGACTATGGCGTTATAGGTCCCGCCCACGCCACCCTCCCCACATGGATACTCGACTCTCCTATGCAGAGAGCGTTTATCCTGATGAACTAGACGAGGAATTTGATTCGTTCCCATCAAGTAGAAGTGCTGAAATCGTTCGAATGAGATACGATAGGCTGAGAAGCGTGGCTGGAAGGATTCAAACTGTGGTTGGAGATATGGCAACACAAGGGGAGAGATTTCAGGCATTGTTAAGCTGGAGGGATCCAAGAGCAACATTCTTGTTTGTAATATTTTGCTTCTTTGCTGCATTTGGATTCTATTTGGTGCCAGTCAAATGGGTGGTGGCTCTATGGGGTTTGTATTATTTGAGACCACCTAAGTTCAGGAACAGGTTGCCATCTAGTGCTGTATGTTTCTTGAAGAGGCTGCCAACCAGGGCAGATAGCATGTTGTAAAATCTTAGTCATTGGTGGGGAGTTAGACATATGTATTTTATGGACTGTAGGATCAGAAGAGTAGGATTTGAGTTTTCTATTTTGGATTTCAGATGTAGACTTACCCTGAGCTTTTTGATGTACTAGTCTGTTTGCTCAATGTTTCATTGTAATATATCTGGGGTACTTTCTATTCTCTTTTTGTTGCATGATCTATATTTATATCTATCTATACTTCTCAAAATTAGGAAGATGAAAGACAAATACCTTTTTAGTAACGTAGTTTTATATCTAATAACATTAATAATTAAATAAATATTGAATAATATTAGAAAAGTTGTCATCTATTTATAAGGGATGCATCTAGAGCCATCTATAGGTGTTAATCGGGCTAGGCTGACTCCTTTTCAACCTGGTTCAGCCCGTTAGTTCAGGCTGGGACGGGTTGGTCGGGGGCGTGTTTTGGACGAACATATTTTGGATAACGTAGAGGAGTTAATCGGGCAGGACTGACTCGTTAATGACCCGGGTCAGTCCGGTCCAACCCGCTACAGTAGCAAAAAATGCGGGTTGGGACGGGTTGGGCGGGAGGCGGGCTAAACACGTTATTTTTTTTTAAACGGGCGGCCGAACCCGCTACAACCCGTTAAGCTCTTTACGGGTTCTTAACGGGCTACAACCCGGTTCAACCCGTTAACCTATAATATATATATTTTTATTTTATTTTTTATTAAAATCTAACCGTTGCTAACGTTCACATAACTTAATTTTTTTAAATAAAAAAATTAAATATAGTCCGAACCGTACGAGCCCGTTAAACCCGAACCCGTACCGGCCCTACAAAACCCGAAAAATCCTAGCCCGCCACCAACCCGTTAACCCCAGCCCGATAACAACCCGCCCCAAACCCGTTTGGTCTGACGTTTTTTTTGTCCAGCCCGTCCCAACCCGCCCGAGTAACACCTTTAGGATAATGGTGCACGTACCCGCTAAGTCCGTTAATGGGTTGTTAACGGGTTGTAGTCCGTTATCAGCCATGTTACCGTTACAATATTTTTTTTAATTATTTGGACCGTGGCCAACAGTCAAAATTTAATTTAAAAACAAAAAAATACATTAGCCCGAACCCATTAAGCCCGAACCCGAATGGGCCCACAATAAACTCGAAAATTCCCAGCCCGTTATCCTAGTCCACTAACCAACTGGTTTTTTATTTGTTCAACCCTTCCCAGCCTGCCCGATAAACACCTCTCGAGCCATTAAAATAGGCTTGGCCCGTGACGCCAGCCCAACCCTAACCCACTACTTGGGAAATGTTGGGTTGGAATTTTTTTAGCCCATTTAAAACTGAGGCTTATAAGCCCGGCCCAAGTCAGCTCGCTAGCCGTTGAGGCTTGATCGAGCTGGGTATGAGCCGGCCCATGGGCCAAAAATTAATTATATTCAAATTTAAATCTTTTAAAAAAGTAAAAACTAAAATTTGTTTTTAACTATAATCTCCATTTTCCAACCTTAGATTGTTCATTTATCCTTCCATATCAACTAGAATTTATATTATTGATATGCATGTAGTATGCCAAGATTAGTTTTTCTTTTGCTTAATTAACAAATAACTAGGAAACTTTTAAGTGGCCAATAATATTTTTTTCAAAAGAAAATATTATTTTAAGTGGCCAATGATCAATTTGGTTACATTAATATATTATTAATTATTATATTGCTCTTCAGTATAGGAAAATGTCAAGTTTTAATACCCAATTTTTTTTGGCAATACTAGCAAATTTCATGAATTTAAAAAATTTGATGGACTATAATAATGAAATCGGTAAATATTGTTAAACCTAAATTAAAAAACCTTAACATATAAACTTATTGAAGCAATTCCTGAACCTAAAAAAGGTGAAAGAAAAGTACTAAAAAATATTCACGTAACGTTAAAAGAAGGAGCTAGAGATATAGAAAATTTACATTTAATTATCAGATTCCTTGTCAAATATCAAGATTCTTGTACACTCTAAATAAACGCAAGTTGTTCATATGAGCAAGAGATTATATCACGAAAAGATATCTAAAGATTTGGAGAAATATTTTTTCCTAAAAAACTTGAAGGGCCGGCCCGCCCTTACCAGCGACCCTCTTAAGGTTGGGCTGGGCTGGCCATATTAAGGCCTATATAGATGGAGGGCCGGCCCACCCTAATCCACCAGATTTAAAAGCCCACGTGACTTGGGCTGGATTAGGTTGGGTTGGGCTACCCTTTTTGACAGCTCTAGTCTTTAGATGCATCTTTCATTTAAGAGAATTTGGCATTACATAATAACTTAGTCCAATAATTGACAAAAAATGGCCTATCTTTTAGCATTTGGCACACATAACTAAAATTTATTATTTAATGACCTTTTCTCTCTTCTAATGGCCCAACCATCACCCTAAATATTGGCATTTATTTCTTTTTCGTTAGAATTCAAAAATCTTTCAAGATTTTCTCCCAATATCTACAATCTTTTTTCTAGGCTTTAAGATTATTTCTCACGAACATTAAAAATGTTAAAAATTATACATATAGTTTGTATATCATAGTGTATATCCAAGTGTATAACACAAATAAATTTTATATTTTGTATATCTTGCCGTATAACATGTATACCAATATATATATCACAACTTTATTTTCCTTCTTTGTGTATATCAAAAATTTATTTTTCTTTAATAGTTGTCTATAGTTTGTATATCATAGTGTATATTCAAGTGTATAATACAAATAAATTTTATTTTGTGTATATCATACTGTATTCAAGTGTATATATATATATATATATATATATATATATATATATATATATATATATATATATATATATATATATATATATATATATATATATATATATATATATATATATATCACAACATATATTCTGTCTTTGTGTATATCAAAAATTTATTATCCTTCGATAGTTGTCTATAATTTATTATTATCTTTATATCCAAGTGTATAACACAAAAATAATTATATTATTTGTATATCACATTTTGTAATAAATAATAAAATGTGTATAGCAAAATATATATCACAAATCTATTATCCTTCTTATTCTCCATCTCGGCCTTCAATTTCCTCGATGAAAAAACCTTTATTTCACTCCACACCACATACGACGGATTGTTCATATACATTTTGGTTTTCTAGAAAACAAAAATTATACAAGTTTTATAAATTTTTTGGCTCAGTATATAAATAATTTCTGGTGCGGACTAAAAGCGATAATAATAATAAAAAAAAAATTGAAATTCCGGGAACGCTGTTGTAAGTTTTTATTTTTCATGTATACTATAGTCAACTTTGATTCAAAAGTAAAATAAAAATGAATAAAAAATGAGTGAAGAAGTAAACATTTAAGGAAGCAGGCCAAAAATAAAAATTAACGCCCCTGGCAATTTGTTCCCAAAAATGTCATTTTTTAAAGGGGAAATAAATCACGTGATGAAACAGAAATTGCTAATCGTGGTAGCAAATAGTTAGAAGAATAAATAATAAAATAGATAGTTTTTAAAATTAGCTATATAATGCTAATTATTTGGGGCTACCTTTGCCAAAACCTAATATAAAGCTAAAAGTTTGGTAATATCCCTTATGTGTTGTAATGGGGTATCATTTTTTCTTCATTAAAAGGTGGGATTTTTTTTTTTCATTCTCTATAAATATTAAATTATTATGCAATTTCCAGCACTTAGAAAATTTAATTCTAGCGTCAAACTTCTACAATACTTAGAGAAATTTCAGCACTTGGAAAATTCTACTAAAATGAGCAAGTTTGAAACAATGGAAAAGGTCCAAATATGCCATTGTATAATACAAAATTGAGTATATTTATCCTTCGTTAATATTTTAGCCCATATATATCTTTACAGTCACATAGTTAGTCCATATATGCCCTTTTGGAAACGGAACGCACCCATACTAATTAGCTCTTTCGTTAATTGTACTAAAATGCATTACAAACACTATTTCCTTTTTATGTAATGATCCCTCTAATTTCCTAAATATTAATGTGGTGAGTTGGATTTGATACGGAAGTTAGCATAACAGAAAATGGGAAAGGAGAGTAACAGAATTTTAGAATAAACGGCTCAAATTACGTTAGAATTAATGAGCTGCAAGGGCCCAGATCGAGCCACGTCAGCTCAAGTGCTTATAACCAACTGCAGCAGTGAGAGGGGGCATTCATTCAGCAAGTAGACATTCTTCTCCTCCCTTCGATTCTCTCTTTTCTCAGATTCCCTTCTCTTCTCTTTCTTCTTCTTCTTCTTCTTCTTCTTCTTCTTCTTCTTCTTCTTCTTCTTCTTCTTCTTACTGATCTTCTTTTTTTCTTCTTCTTTTCTTCCTTTCTTCAGGTAACTCATCAATGGCGTCTCATTAATCATAGTTCATTAAGCTTCCAATTGTAATAGTTAGCTTCTTATTTTACTTCGATAAATCAGAAAATTATCCCAAAATAGTGCCAATTTCCATTTCTGTATTGATTTTCATTATATAGCTTTTAGGTTCATTACATTTAGTATCAGAGCCTTCGATTCTGCAGGTGTGGTAGTGGTAATGGCAGAAGGAACGAGACAAAAACTTATGGATAATAAATTGGTGAGGCATGATGAAATTTTGAATGAAGTTCTGCACGCTCAAGAGGAATTGTGTGGCACTCAAACAGGGATACATAGCACCTTAGAACTGATCCTAGAAAGGCCGACTAATTTGGAAAGGGTTCCACCAAGGGCTCAAGTTGACATGCCTCAAGGAGATGGACTTTTGCCTATACCAGGTCAGGAGTTAAGGCAGAATCGTCCTCCAGCTATGCAAACCCCTAATCCCAAGTGGGAACTGCCTTACTTTGAGGGCTACGAGCCAAAGGTTTGGGTTCGAAAATGTGAAAGGTATTTCCAATTATATAGGATTCCGGACGATATGAAGGTAGAGGTTGTTGCACTCTATTTGAATGGGTTGACTGATACTTGGTATGATTCCTTAGTGCTAAGTAGAGGTGTTGTGAGCTGGGCTGACTTCAAGGAGGAATTGCTTATTTGATTTGGAGAAAAGTTATTGGGAGATATAGTAGGGACGATTGATGAATTTTGGGGCAAGTTTGAAGACTTGAAGGCTAAGTTGTTAATCAGGAACCCTAATTCCTGTTTAGCCCAGGATATGTAGGCAATCCTTCAAGCAGGATGCAGTCAAAATTTTCAAAAAATGCTTCACACGGAATATGCGAGCGGGAAAAAATCCCTCATTACTACTCACTTATCTTTGCAGTGAAACTCTTCATGTTCCCGAGCAAAGAGGGGCAGCTATGAGCACGTGATTTTTGCCCCAAGCAAATAAGTCCAAAATAAATACATAAAATTGATTTTTGTTTGATAATTGTTGATTATTGTGTAGAAGTATCAGTGTTTGTTTTTATTTGTTGAAAATAAAGTAAAGAAAATTAAAACAAGAAATACAATTTGAATTAATAAGAAAATACCAAAAAAATATAAGATAATTGCTAGGAAAAATACAAAAATCAAAAGAAAAATACAAAAATACAAGAGATA